>CM059219.1:21069064-21256564 GCA_030347435.1 Clarias fuscus
AAGAAAAAAAAAATTCTATTTAAACTTTGGCCTTGTCATGCTGCCTTTGGGTATCTTTTTGTTCATGGCTGGCTAGCCTTACATTTTCTGGTTGGTGATTGGCAGAGTGTCCAGCAGGCCAGTGCCTTGAAGACTACCACAGTAGTGTCTGGTGGGTCCACCGTTATTGATTTCCTGCTTGTGCTGGCTGCCTGAGCTGTCAGTCAAGAGCTCGGAACAGTGGGATGTCATTGGGAGTTCATTGACAACACGTGCTACTTGGCAGATGTGATGCCAAGAGCGAATGAGCAAAACATGTTAGCGTGAATGACAGCAATAGCACAATAGTGAGTGAGTGAGAGAAAGAGAGAGAAGATAAAGCACTGTCCAGAATGCTATGAAAATGGGTGCGATCATTTTAAATTAAAAAAAAAAAGAAAAGAAAAAAAAGTTTTGGGGGAATATATATATATATATATATATATACACACACTGTGGGTCGAATGGAATTCTCTCAGTCCTGAGAGAAAAAATTTCTCACTTGGCAGGAACTTGATATGGAGTTATTTCACTTTTGTAGAGTACTAGAGCTTGCTGCTCACAGTGAACCAAGTGATTAGTTACAAAGAATAATCTTGGGCACAATGATTAATCTACCTTAGAGACAGTGAAGTGGAAAAGTATTGAGAAACATTACACCTATTGAAGCTCACGGTTCGATTTTCAGTGACAGGTCTGAAGTGTGAGAATGAATATCTTTCTCTCTTTTAAAAAGTGAGGAGAATTACTACAGAAAAAGTGAAGAAGAACTTTCGAGTTGGGCTGACACAAGTACATGACTTGACTTTAACTGACCATGTGGCCCAACTTTTTACCTTCTTTCTCATAGAAATGTCTTAATGAATAGACTGACACTCTTTTGTGTGATTTAATTCCTCAATGTCAGTGTTATATTTACAAATACAAATGCATTTACATTTTGCAATAACCTACAGTATATTGCATCCAAATAATTTGGTTCAATCTGTAAGACTTGCTGAATAGAACATCATACAACGGTATGGAGTAATGCACATCACTAAGCCTACAGCCAATACCCTGTTTATTTATTCCGATGTGTTCTTTAATCTACAGTATGCATATTGAAATGTAAACTATTTGTGACTGCGTGTGCATGATGTTATTACAATAGGTTTACAGCATACACGGGAATAAAAATAATTCCAAAAATAATTAAAATTTTTTGTCCATTTTGAACAGGTGCATCATTTTAAAAAGCCCTGCCACTGAAAATAAATACATTAACAAGTAAAATTCAATTTTATAGATAAAAATTAAGCTAATTTTAATACCTAAGATGCATTATGTGTATAATGCATCAGTTTATGTCTTTGTCTTATTATGCGTGCTGATTTTTTTTTATGCTTTATTATGCATGATCCTATTTTGTACACTGATACATTTTCTTCTTTTATTTATTTATTTATTTTTACATTATTTTAAAATGAGCTTTTACTTTGTGAAATTAATGCTCTGTCACATTTAAAGAAGAAAACATTATCAATTTTTCAAAACATCTTTTAAAGATATCATGTTGCCATTAATGGGCCTCAGTCTTACCAGCACCAATAGAGCGTCATTAAATATAGAAATATCCATAAATACTTTAATAGTGTCTTTCCTCTTCCCCTCATTTTAATGTCTTTGAAGTCTCTAAAATCACAAAACATCACCACTTTACGATATGATGGTAAAAGATACTGAAATAATCTTAAAATACACCCTCGTATCCTTCAAATAGCATGTAAAGCCGTTCTGGAAAACTGTTTTTATAATTGCTGTGTATTACATTAAATGCAGCAGAATATTTGCAACTCAAAAGAATTAAAGTAGACAGGTAGTTTTTTCAGCACATACTGCTGTACTAATATATATATATATATATATATATATATATATATATATATATATATATATATTTTTTTTTTTAAACAGTCTCAGCAGATTTAGGTAAATGCACTAGTGATGGGCCAGCACATCAAGCTGTCTGCATGGAAAATATTTTCACCTACAGCAACCTGACAGTGTGGAAGAAGCACCATTATTGCTGCATGCTTAATTGAACACTCATACCTCATGTGTGTGTGTGTGTGCATGTGTGTGTGTACGTGTGTGTATATGTGCATTCATGCATGTCTGTCTTATGTCAGGTGGAGATGTGACATATAACTGTTGGGGGAAAAAAAAATCAGTGTTCAACATGTAAATGATGTGGCTACAAAGACAAATTTTCCAATGGTCTGACATGACATCTTTCTCGCTGTCCATCCCTGGGATGCAGTCTGTTGAGTTCTAATTGTGAAGGGCTGTAATGAGAAAGTCATGTGAACACATGATGGAGAGATTGTTCTGAAAGGGTGTTAGAGGGCGAAAAAAAACAACACAGATACCCATTTCATGCATCTGGCTCTGAATATCAAACTGAGGATAAAATGCATTTTGAAAACAAACATTAAAATTCGCTGTGTTGCAGTCGGCTGTTAGAGAGTTGCTTTCACAGCAGGAACCGTGGTGGAATGAAGAAAGCGTATAGTTATATATTTAAAAGAGCACATCTGAAAGACTAATATCGCTCATATTGTAGTAAGAGCGGCAGGTTTACTTTCAGGCTATTTTAGTTTTTGATTAGATTTTTTTTTTTTTGTATGAAATATTGATATTTAATTAATCATGCAGATTTCGAATTTCCATTGTAAATGAAAAACTATTTATTTCATTGTACTGTAGTTTCTTTTTTAATCCCAGAAAACAGCAATCTCTTAAATTGCAACTGAACTTAGAATTTTCTTCAATTACAAAATAAAAAAAAAGATATTTTCAAAAATGTTCACACCGAAACTGACCGTCACGAATGCTGGACTTCTTACTTACCTATTTCTGTTGAAAAAATTCACAGTGACCTTACATACAGTATCTAGTCTATAAAAGGCTACATCCTGGCTACGTCACACTCCCTTACGACACACTCCCTTTCTTGTCTTGTTGAGGAACTGAGAAAGTTTAATCTATACCAACATACAGAGTGTGTTGGGGAAAACCATGGGTGACAGTAATTCCTTTATTTGATTTATTGCTGTTTTCACCATGATTGATTGTGTCACTGAAAAAGACATGCGGGTTATTGTTCGGGTTGGGTACGTAGCAGCGTGGGCGATGTGGACACCGAGTTATTAATCTTAGTTCTTAGTCTTAATTTTGTCAAATTTTATAACCTTTTGCGAACTTCAGACTCGACTGGAGCTGTTTGTTCTGCCAGGCTCGAACCGCTGGAAGTTGGAAGATGGACATGATCAATGCCCAAACAGTTCATGACATGAGTATTTGTGACAGGATCTTATAAAGCCCTGCCCTACCTGGAGCATAATGCTGCTGGCTATTCATCACCTTCTGGTGCAGAATGGCTTCAGTGAGGAGCGAAACGAGCAGCAGGTTTGGCAGCAGAGCCTGCTGGGAAGAAAAAGGTAAGTCACTGCATTTTAGCAACGGGAATAGAAGTGGGCAAAGGAATCTGCTTTTCAGTCTCATGGAAGAGGATTGATGGTCGTTACTGTGTTGGAATGCAGAACACAGGATGGACAGCAGGCACGGGCCGAATCCAAGAGCTGTTAGCAGCAAGTGCAGAGCTCGAGGCTTAGTAGCCCACAGCTGCCCCAAATATAGAGACTAGTTTACTTTCAGTGGCTTCATCTCATGCTCAGAGCTTGAGGTCCACTTTGGGGGAGAGGCTAGCAACGCAAGCAGAGTTTCTCAATGGCAGTGGCACATGCTGTGCAGGCTGATACCGGAAGCCGGATTTTCCACTTGTCACAGCTACTGTACTCGGACGCCTACCTTAACTTATGGTATAGCTGCTGAAGTTAAGGTCTGGGCAATTCCACAATGTATCGACTGCTTTAAAGCACTCTCCTGCACACTCAAGAGCATATTAAAGCTGTGAACTGAGTAAAGAGCTGGCTGCAGTAGCACATGAGGAAGTACTAGAGCTGAAATAAATGCCTCTGGTACAGAAACTGATGGATACTTTAGTGGTATAGGCTGATGAAACTCTGCACATAAATTTTCTTGGCATGGAGCTGAACACGACAGGGCAAACATTTGTTATATCCCTAATACACAGTAGGTTACAGTTAGCAGTGTTTCTGAAACCATAATATCAGATGGATGGCTTTAAACAGGTTATAACAAAAAGGTAACAAAAAAGCGCATACATGATTTGCCGAGGCATCTTTGCATGGACTTTGCATCTTCATGGATGTTGGGTATTTTGATGACCAAAGTTACTAAGTGAGTGTTTTCAGTAACTTTGGTCACCAGTGACCACCATCACCAATACCAGGATTTGCATAAAATGCCAAAGACTCATGCTCAGTTACTGTACTACTACAGGAGCAAGAGTGCCTGATCAGTTTTTTTCCTATCTCAAAAGAATTTCCAACCCAATCCCATGAACCACATTGTTTTCTGTATCGTTCAGTAAGAAATCTAAATGTGTGCTTATTTTCTGCTAGAGCAAGAGCTCAAAAACATGATTGTTTGAACCATAAATCTGAAATATGACTTTTTACACTCTGTTACTGTGGTGTAAAGGACATTTCCTGCTTTTACATCAGCAGAAAGATACACCCTTTCCCTTGGGTTACCTTTGGCACCCACACTGTTCACAAAACTATCCTCATTTAGCCTCTATGACAGCAGGGTTTGTGCGCGCTCCTTTATCTGGCTCCTGGACTATTCCCATTAGCAGGTGTTTTGCCAGACAAATGTCCTGATCACACGTGTAGAAGTGGTAGGACGAAAAGTCAGTCATGAAAAAGAGTCACTTGACTGTTCAGTCGCAACTCACATACTGTACCATATGAATTCTCTTGGGGAGGGGGGGGGAACCCACCGAGGCTTTGGACACAGCCAAAAAAATCATGAAAATATGACTGGTCACACATCACACATGTAGACTTTCTTTGTCTGGTTGAGATATTATGTGCTGTTCAGTACTAGATATGATGAACAGAGAAACTGGCTAGCATGCACACAGCTTAGAACCTGTCAGCCATATCACAAAGGCAGGTGTCACTAGTAGTGTGTGCGCACCCTGAGGCGCTGGTCCAGTACACATTTTTCCTTGGCAAAGAGGGAAGTTTTAATGACAGATGCCTCCCAGCTAAGCTGGAGGAGTATGTAAAAAAAAAAAAAAAACTAAACTAAACTTGCCAGTAAAAGAAATGAACTCTATGTGGCTAGTGTAGCAACACTCCTAGGGGGGATGACAAATATTAGTGCAACATCATGGTGATTTACATCACGTACCAAAGGGACACAAAATTGCAAACAATGTGAAGGTCAGACAAGCATGTTCTGGAAGTTGACAGATAAACACCTGTGCAAAAAAAAAAAAAAAATTGCCTATCTATCAGCAAATTTACAATTAATTATTACAGCTAAGGTAAAAATGCCTGCAGAAGATTGCAAGCTGATCTTTTTTTGATGAGACAGACCTCTCACTGTCTATCGTGGCCCAGAGACAAATACTTTAAGCCGGGTTTCAGTGCTGCATGATTGGCCGTACTGTACCTGCAGCTATATGAATTTCTTCCGCAATGCTGCTCTGAATGATGGTGCATTATGTCTAACGTACTACTGTATGTAACCAGTGAGTTAAGGGATCCATTCTGCCTTATTATTATTATTATTTTTTTTTTTCAGACCAGCAGTCCTCACTGTGGTACAATAGCATAAAATGCATACATTTAAATCATGGCTCTGACGTTATGGATCTGCACAAAGAGTGTAACTCCAGCATGTGCAACATCTACATATCAGTTGTATGCAAGAAAGTGAAAGGTTTTCTCAAAAGTTGTGCTATATGGAAGCTGATGGACCATTGATGATGGATTGAGTGCTTTGGGGATCAATACAAAGGTTTAAAGACAGGTTTGACTTCTGGGTATAGGAAGTGATTACACAAAGATCCTTGAAAGTAGGTTCTTCCATCTAACACCATCTGATTCCTAACACGGCTCCTTCAGCAGAATGTTTTCTGACAGGAACAATTCATAACATGGCTAATTCATGAGTGGCAGTCAGAGGAAGGTTACTTGTTTATATAGCACCATGATTGTCTACGCTCATCGGATTTCACAGACTAAATGTTATTTCAATGCAATCCGTGCGCACTGTGGTGAAATAATCCTTGCTATAATACACTATTAAGACTAAGCCATTCTTATACACAAAAGAGTACAATATCAGCTTTTGGATTATTTTTTTTAATTTTTTATCCTTAATAGGTTAAAGTTTTATGAACACTTTGAGTAATCCTCATTCTCAATAAAGTATGGTACAGTAGTTTCTCTATTGCACTCATCCCTGTTTATTTTGCCTGAGAAGCTTATTAGGATGTGTTACAGTACATGCTCTTTCTTGTGTCTCCATTAGGAAGACCTTTACTACTGTAGGAAAGAAACTATTCTAAGTTCTAGAGTAGAATAGAAGGTTACATGTATAACCTTGGTTCTATAAGCGGGCAAAGGACTGCAAGAACATCCGGGTCACTCGGGTTGGCAAGAATGGCCAGAACATGACCGTGACATTGTCGACGTCTTTTATAACCTCTTCTGTAAGGTCATGGTCAGGAAAGGACTTTGTCTTTTCCTATTAATACTCGTCAACAGAAAAACATCACAAATTATTCCACTCCTTCATAGAAGCACAGGTACATGTGTAACCTTCCACTTGGCCATCAACCTACAGTACTAATTCTAGCGTATACTGTACGTCATATAGCGGATATGAAAATTATAAAAAGAAAAAAAGAAAAGAAAATAATAACCATAAAATGGCATTGAAATAATTAACCCTTAACTACTTTTTAAATATATTGTCTTCTGAAGGTTCACATATTCAAATGTTTAATCTTTCAACTCAAAATCTTATCTGGAAACTTTTTGATTGATTCTGTGAGAATTACAGCATCTGCTTCATGAAGGACAATTCTCCCATCATGTCCATCACTGCAGCGTGTCTCTGTCATTCCAGCTCAACGTTTCCACCGTTTCTGTTTTCAGCCGATCAGGTATTTGATGAGCCTGCCTAAAAATTTGTCAGGACCTGTACGTACACACATCTCATTAAAACAACTGATCAGCTGCACATTAGCGCGCACACACACACACACACACCTGTTTTTATATATATATATATATATATATATATATATATATATATATATATATACTGTATATAAAGATATATTATTATATATATATATTATATTATATTAATAATCAATTAATTTGCATCAGGTTCAATTGTTAATTGTTGATAAGAGTCATTTGATTTTACAGATTATATGATTAGAGTAAAATAATCAATAATCACATCGTAGGTGATTAAATATCAGAGGTGGGTAACGAGTAACGAGTTACATTTACTTCAGTAACTTTTCGGGGGAAAAAATACTTCTATTAGTAGTTTTACTGCACCATACTTTTTACTTTTACTTGAGTAGATTTGTGAAAATGAAAACTCTTACTCTGCTACGTTCGGCTCCACTCGACTCGTTTCTTTTCTCACTATTTATTCTAAACATGCAGCCGGTAGATCTACCGCATGACTGTTTCACCAATCAGACGCAGAAACAATGATCACATGACTCCGTTTGACCAATCAGGTCAGGCGGCATAGTAAGGGGGGGGGGGCTGAATTCTATAAATTAATCCTACCTGTGAATCCCTCGTAGGTACGCTCACCGCGCATGCGCAAACATTTCCGCGTCAAAAGTTTCCGCATCTTTCTCTAATTTTCCGGAACGCCCATAAAGCCATGCTGCTTCTAGTGGGATCTTACGGTTAGTGTACAAGCTTGCGGTGACTACAGAATGCTTTTTTCATATTTGTGTGATTATATGATAATTTTAATTGTACATATTGTGTTATTTTAACAGTCTATGAATATATAAGTATATTGCAGTACAGAATTAATCGCCAACACACGTGTAGTACATTTTTATGCATCACAAAAAAATACGATACATCCCTGGCATCATATACAAAGCATGTTTTGCTTGCAAAAAAAAACAGCATCATACTGCGGTGTCTTCTCTATCTGCTAATTTAACAGGATTTTTAATATATATATGATTCTATATATATATATATATATATATATATATATATATATATATATATATATATATATGTGTGTGTGTGTGTGTATGTATATATATATATATATATATATATATAAATTAATGAAGAATTTTATAATAAATTATATATAATAAATGTATATATAAATGATAAAATAATAATTATATTTTGAATATAAATATATATATATATATATATATATATATATATATATATATATATATTCACCGAATACTTTTTTTACTCTTACCTGAGTAATATTTTGGATGACTACTTTTTACTTCTACTTAAGTCATATTATTTTGAAGTACAGCTACTCTTACTTGAGTAAAAAATATAGATATAGAAAAATATTAATTAAATATATGCTACTTATTCGATAAAGGCCAGAGTGATATTTTTAAAATGGCTTGCTCTACAACAGAAAAAATTAATCCTGGGAAATGCTGACATTTTTTGTGAAGTCACAGGCGAGACTGTTGCTGGTGCCCACACAGTTATTGTCATAATAGAATTTTTGATTAAGTATTATCAATATGTTTACGTTCTTAAATCTTGAACACTACCGTACAACACCCAAATAAACTTATCTTTCTTTGAGGACAGACCAGTCCCTTTCCTGACCCACGGTAGTGTGGCATCATCTGTCCTTTGCCATACATCCCCATAAGAATTGCTTCCTTTGCGCTACAGTGGAGCAATAATTCAGCCAATGCTAATAAGCCAAGCCTTCAGGGACGATGGCAGATGAGCCTGGCATCCAGACAAATTCGCCACTTGACTTTTCTTTCTTGTCGACATGTGCTACACAAGGGATTTTCGGCAGCAAAGGCCCCTTCTCTATTTGAATACGATATCTGTTTGAGTGAACACTGCAAGAGTTGGAGTAGGTACAATATCACTTGTTTTTTGCTTGACTGCTCATTTAAGAAGTGTTGAAGTTGTGCAAGCTCCCCAGACAGCTGGGGTGTTAGACAGTGGAGTGCCACTCCATTTGGTCTCTTGCTTTTTTCCCTTGCCTTCTTTTGCAGTGTTCCAGACCAGTGCAATGCTCTGAATCCCAGCCACTGCTGTTCATATCCATAAATATGATGTACACACATGGAGCCCACTACATGTAGTAGGGACACAATTGTATAACTCATCCAGAGCAAAAGTTTTATAAAGAAAAGTGTTGTACGAGAGAAAATAAAGCATTTATGTTATAAGTGTATTACTTTACTATATATATATATATATATATATATATATATATATATATATATATATATATATATATATAGACTTCAGAAACATAAAATGTCATTTTTGCAAGTAGGTCAGCATGATTACAAAATCCTGTATTATATTTAAATGAAAATGACATTGTCTTAAACTTTATACTGTAAAATAATATTATTAATAATAATTTTTAATTTTTCAAGCGATATTATTTTAGGAGTTACACAATGACACTCCTAATACACTGTTGCCAATATAATTATAGTAGGGTCCAAAAATCTATCAACACATAAAGAACATTTTTCAAATCCCTTAAAAAAAAACAAAAAAAAACAGTCTTTAGATAGTTTCCTTTCGTGGTGGATGCATTAATAAAGACTAGACATAAAACATACAGTAAAAGCATAGCATTGACTGAATAAATACCAGGAGCTAATCCTTAAATGAAGAATGCAATTCATGTGCAACCAATTAAAGGAATTATAAAGTCTTATGTCATATCAATTAAAATATAGGCAAATGTTCAAATTCATTTCCATTTAATGTATGTAAAAAAAAAATTCAAAATAGTTAAACTCTTGTTTGACTTGTAACCAACTAAAAATTACTGTTTTGTCTCGAAACTATAATTTTCTACACATTCAAAATGTTATAAATATTATTTACAATATATAGGAATATCGGTGAAAGTAGGTCGTGGTGCTGCTTCGCAGTGCTTGATGTACGATCCTTAGACCAGGCACTGTGTGTGTGTGTGTGTGTGTGTGTGTGTGTGTGTGTGTGTGTGTGTGTGTGCGCGCATAGTGCCTTGTCATGAGCTGGCATCCATCTGGTGTGTATTCCCACATTGTGCCCAGTGCTCTTGGGATGGTGGTTAATGAATGAAACAAACAAATCAATAATTCACATCCATTAAAGAAAAGAGAAAAAAAAACATTGTATGTGGTTTGACTTTAATGAGGGGCATAAATGTATGGCAGAATATTTTAAAACAATGAGTTGCTAGAATCTCCCAATTCCTCGACTTGTAGAAGTCTCAGACTTTAGGACCCCCATGTACGTAAACTGCACCACAACAACAACAAAAAAAACAAGGACTCATTAGATAAATGTACCAGAAATAACTGTCTCCCATAGACCTTGTTGATCTTTCCATAAACTGAATATTTATCGCCTCATGATATCTACTTATTATTCCATCCAGAAATTCTTCTCCCAACCTAACAGCAGTGATTTAACCAAAGTGTCCTTCCAAACAAGATCTTACAAAAAGTTTTTCTTTTATCACCTTTGTACCCTTTTTTTCATGAGGGAAAAAAAAAAGACAAAACGGTGATGGATGGCTCTGAGGCGCTGAGCAAGCAGTGGACTCTATCACAGCTGTAAAGGAGGAAGCGAGAAAGGAGATCCATTTGACAAATACAGGGTCCTGCACATGCAATGTAAAAACTGTCTGACATCCTGACACACTCCTCTGTTGACAGGTTTGGCAGGATGTTGGAAGGGCAAGCAACAGAGCACAGATGAGGAATATCTGTGAATGTTGATGGATATAACTCTTGTTTTTGCAAAGAAAAAGCAACCTTAGCAAGGCACTGAGATTAGGCGTTTTATTATTATTATTATTATTATTATTATTATTATTATTATTATCTCAGCATTGACAACAACAGATTAGTGATTGAACTTATTTGAAATTACACTCGCAAGGTGAAATAACGCTGACATGCTTATTGTAGAATTGTCTCGCCTCAGCACCGGCTCCTTCCTACAGTACGTGATTTGTTTAATGAAACAATATAGCGCGGCCATATTCATTATCACGAGCGCACAGCATGTTAGATATACAGTATCCGAGGTCTTTACAAGTGTGTGAGAACAACACTTCATCAAATTCCAAGTAAAGATTCAATATAAACTTATCTAACCAAGGAGAGCATTTCCATTTCAGGTTAAACCCACCGTCAATCTTGTGCCAAGCTCCTGCAGCACTTTCCTTATGGATGAGTGACAAATGAGAGCATGTGAAGAGCAAGCAAATTGATTCAAGCACTCGTCTGAGTCATGACTGTAATTGCTGGCAATAAGCTGTCATTTTCATTTTTAAATCCGTTATTAACATCGTCTTAGCAGGTTTTGAGTCCGTAGTGAAAACAATGAATCCAGCATTCAATAAATAAATAAATTAATGAAGAAAGAATAAACAAATAAAATGAACCATTCCTCCTAAATGAGAGGATATTTATTTATTTATTTATTCATTCATTCATTCATTCATTCATTTATTTATTGCCAAACATTTGGAAAGTCCTCTTGCATTTGTGATGTTGCACGATGATCCTCTCAGCCTGGGGAACGTTTTCCATCTACCAAACTAAATTTTTCACATCTCGTTAAACTTCCCCATTTCTTTATTTGAAGAACGTCACCTTCCTTTAACTGTGTTTGTCCCGACCAAAGACGTGTCAGTGCAGCACACCGTCAGGCGCTAGCAGGAACCGTAATGCGTTGGCACGCTCTAAATGATTTAGAAGAGGATTTTCCTTCAACGTTTTACACATTACTCTTAATCACACACACTTCAACTTTTTTGGCCCATTTCCCTCCCTCATTTCCTCTGTCTTCAGGCTGACAGTGACAGATAGCAACATTGCTAGTATATCTCCACCACTCCAGACAGGGATATTATCACAGGCCTGAAGAAAAGCCTGGAGACTTTTCTGGAGAGCCAGTTTATTTAAGAACAATGGAGCACCTGTCTGGAACAAAAAGCCTGTGTGTAAGCATATGAGAGCAGGGTGTGTGGCAGGATTAGGATAAAGGTTTATTCGGTTTGGGAAAAAAAAAAAAAAACTTTTAATCAGTTAAAATACAAACTGCCTTATTAAGTACTGTGAGAACCTGGAGAAAATTCAAGCCTTCCAGAGGCGGTTTTTATATTTAATAAACAGCAGTCAGGGATTAGAACGCATAAACAAGGTGTATTTAGCGACAACAGGTGATTAAGCATTAAGTGCAGTACAAAGATCTAGTATACTACAACATAAATATGCCAGAACGTTAGCACCACTGCCAGAAGAACTGAATAATATTATATGGTGGCTTAGTGATTAGCACTGTTGCCTTGCACCTCCAGGTCCTGGGTTCGATTCCCGCACCGGTTCTGTTTTGCATATTCTTTCCGTGCTTGGTCGGTTTCCTCTGGGTTCTCTGGTTTCCTTCCACAGTCCAAAGACATGCCGATTAAGCCAATTGTTTGTTCCAAATTGCCAGTTGTGTGTAACAGTTGACCGGAGGTCCTACCTGTACCACGGTCGTGCAAAATGGGAATAAATACAATGGTCACCACTGGCCTCCATGGTCGCTGGTTGGACTACAGAGGTTTCTGGATGGATGCTAGGATGGATGGATGGATCTATTACAGTATATACCAGTAAACTGGCCACAGGATTATCATCTATGCCCATGGGGAACAAAGGCCAGTTCACAAATGTCTGATTCAACACAAAAGCCAATGCAGCAGAATCCACAGAAAAAAGTCGATGCTGGCCACGACAGAAAGATATCAGAACGCCCAGTGTATCAGAGCCTGCCATGTATGGGGCTTACCAGGCAAAGAGTTCAAGGTTGTTAAACTGGCTTCCAAATTCACCAGATCTCAATCTTACCGAGCATCCATGTAGCAACAAGCAAGTCCAGGCCATGCAAGCCCCGTCCTGCAAGCCACAGTACCCAAAGAATCTGCTGCTAACGTCCCAGTGCCAAGCACCACAGCACACAGAAGACTTATGGAGTCATGCCCTGAGAGGCCAGAGCTGCCCATGTGGCACACTGGGAACCCAAAACCGAATGTTATGGCTGTTCTGTCTATATTATATTATACTGGTTTAAAACTGCACAAAAAGAAATCAAGTGCATTTATAATTACATGTCTCTTGAACTCTCAATTCTGATTAGTCAGAATGTGCTAATAAATTTTGCATACCAACACCTCTGGTGTTACTGGCAGCTGTAACTCATATCACAGGTATGTCTTATTCATGGTGGACATTCCATGTAATCTAGGCCTAATTAAGAACAAAAAATAATGTTTTCAATAGAGATATTTATTTAATAATAACATTAAATTATTTGTCACATGTACCCTACAGCACAGTGAAATGATTTTTTTCACATATCCCAGTTAGGAAGCTGGGGTCAGAATGCAGGGTCAGCCAGGTTAGAGCACCCCTGGGTTAAGGACCTTGCTAAAGGGCTCAACAGTGGCAACTTGACAGTGCAAGGGATCAAACCCCCAACCTCCTGATCAGTAACCCTTCTTTACCTTTAACAGTTTATGGAAGGAGTCTCCAGTGTCAGTGATGCTTATTTATTCCATTCAGGTCCTGTTTCCATCCTGTTTCAAACAACCATCAATATAAAAAATAAACAAAATATAAATTATACGCTTTGCTGTGGACAAGCGGGCTTGTATATCAAAACTCTCGTAAACCTAATCAAATCAAATCAACCAAATCACTCGTAAACAAATTTTCCCATGAGAAATAATGGAAACTCAAATTATTCGTTCCATAGGCCAAAAAAATAAATACATGAAAATAATTAATACAAAATATAAAGTAAAAATAAAACAAACTAACTTCCACTTTACCTTTAAAAAAAGTAAATAAAACAAATTAACTTGCACTTTACCTTTAAAAAAAGTAAAAATAAGACAGATAAGAGTTTCCATTTCCGGCGCTGTGTGTGTGTGTGTGTGTGTGTGTGTGTGTGTGTGTGTGTGTGTGTGTGTGTGTGTGTGTGTGTGTGAAGCTAAAGTAAAGGGAGGGGAGAAATGAGCCCCTCCCTTCTCCATCTTCTCGTCTTACACAGTAACCCTTCCTCCTCTTTGAGTTTCACACAGATGTGCACACAACGGAAACACTGTTTTATTGGGAAAATAAACAAGATATCTCTCTAATGACACTAGAATGAGCTACACACTAACGGAATCACTGCTGTAAAGTAAAAATTTAATTTGTGTTAGAGCAGAGAGAGAGAGAGTGTGTGTGTGTGTGTGTGTAGTGCAATAGATTCAAAAGAACGAACGACTCAGGTTAGAAGATATGAGAGGTGAGCTGCTCATTCTGCTTATCATATGTCCTTGTAATATTGTATTGTATACATTGTAATTGTAATATTTTCATTAATCAAACTATAGTCAAAATTTGTATATGTAGACATATTGAGGGTCTGTTTATTGAAAATGTAACATGTAACACACAAAATGAACTAAATGATTCAAAAAAGATTCGTTCATTTTGATGAACGAGATTCATAGAACCGAATCACTAAAATGATTCAAACGTCCCATCCCACGGATGTTGATTATACCAGTAAGAGATGCGCACTAAGACTAAGCAAGGGAGACGATTACCCACAATTCCGCAGCGCAAGAGAGAGACAAACTATTGACTCAGTTGTGATCACGTGAGGCTTGGTATCAAAACAAGAAGTGCATGTGTGATACATGATACTCGGTACTCATAAACCAAGACTTGTTCGTTTTTCAAGTCAAAATTTCTTAAAAATCTTTGCTCGTCTTGCGGAACACTCGCAAACCGCGTTACTCGCAATCTGAGGTTCCACTGTGCTTGAGGTACATTAATGAAAAAACATTGTGATGAGACTTCAGTTTAGGCAAAGCAAAGTGGAACTGAAAGAGTGTGTGAAGGTCATAAGATACATAAGAAAATTATAATATGCATCTGTCCTATAAATACAAATAATGTAATTAATTTAGCTTACATTATACTAAATTGTAAATTACAAAATGTCTTAACAGATTTATTGTGAATGTAAAACATATTTTAATGAATACAGAAAATAGAAATTAAAGTCATAGCAATTAAATGTTTAATATACAAAAACACCATGCAAGTTTTATATAAAATTCTTCTTTAGTAAATCATAAATATATTGCATAGATTCCTCAATATTCTACCAGAAGAATATGTGCTGCATGTTTCCTCTGGGACTAGTCATTTGTCAAGTAGACTAGATGGGATACAGTAGGGCAGAGGGAGAATACATGTATTTTCCACTCTTTTTTCCCTAAGTGAGTCCAAGCCTAAGCTAAAGTTTGATGGCTATGCTTCATTAGGTCATGGAAATGGAGGCCAGCAAGTGCAGTAACCCTGTTCTGCTTGCATCTGACAGCTGGCCTTGTTTTACATTAACCACATTAATTCAGATGCTCCTGTCAAAGTCAAATGTCATTCTGTAAGAACGGACGAGTAGAGCCTTGAAGCAAAAAAAACACAGTTTGGAACGATGGCAGAGAAAGCAGTGTACGTGCCTTGATATTTTCAGAAACAAACACAATGATATCATAATAAAAGTTGACTTAAATGTCAAATTTGCAAATGAGCATAATGTATTGCAAATATTAATATAAAGCATACGGGTAAAGTATTAAAACATTTCTGGAAAACCGTTGATATAAAAGAATAATAGTAATCAGGGTTAAGAGAATAAGTAAAGGTTTATTCATAGAAATAAAAAAAGCAAACTTTTCTCTCAAGATTTATTCCTTAAAGGGGACCTAAGATGCAAAATTCATATTTTAGTCATTTTAAAACATTCAGATTTTGTCTGTCGTGTGTGTGTGTGTGTGTGTGTGTGTGTGGACCAAAAAAAAAAAAAAAAAAGAAATCAGGAAAAAAAAAGCCTGCTTTTATTCCTTTTTCCATTTTGTTTTGCCCGGGGATTTAACAAGCCAATTAGATTTTTTTCTCTATTGTGACCTCATGTAAGAAGACACTTTGACCCGGCTGGTTGCTGTTCTCTGGGGGGCAGCTCAGCTGTACTGTAGCTTTGTAGTTTGAAATGTATGAAAAATGCATTATCTGAGGAATATTTCAGCTGAAGCATTAACACACACTTTGGGGTAACTCTGTGGTCTATGTTAAGTAAAAAATAGTTAAATAGCAGAATATGGTAAAATAGTAAAATATGGACCTTTAAAAGAAATATATATGGTCAAAAATAATCAGGGAACAGGTTTCTGAAAGCACCATAAAAGTTATGTTCATAGTAAGTTTTAGAGTTTTATGATGCTCACTCTACAATTTAGCGGCCTTTATCCTGCAATGCTTTTAAAAAACTAAGGTCAGAACCTAGTCTAGGTTTCAGAGGCATTTTCTGCAAAATGAATGTATTTTTTTCTTAAGAATGTGATCCATTTTAACAGTGGTGTTATTAGAATTAACTGGCCTTCATAGAAGAATGCATTATGCAAGCAATGAATACTGCAATACCTTTGCACCCACAATTTCTTACACTTAATTAAATGCTTCTTTTAAAAGTTCAATGCCTTGAACAAAGAGAATGTTAAAGAGGTTGATAGACATGGCACTCTGAACTTTAAATGAAGTTTACATTTAAATCAAATAACAGGTCAACACGTCTCATGACCATAGATTGCGCTGGGTTTGAATGACATGAATAATGCCATAGCCTCAAACAAAGCTATCACACCTGATGTTTGCTATATAGGCAACCATCTAATCCTCCCTCTATTACAGGCAGTTGAAAGTTGACAGTCATGCAGTAGACGGTCTAGCAGCTTGTTTTTTAGAAGTACCTTCGTTCAGCTGTGTTTGATACAGCAGTTGTGTTTCCTGTCATGAGGCTCAGAACAGATGAAGTAATATCTATAACCAGGGTTGACAGGCTTCAGCAAAATTCCTTACAAACTGTAAAATCTCAACAAAAAAACACACACACACACACACACACACACACACACACACACACACACACACACAAAAGATCGGAATCTGGTCTAAAAAGAAGTTCACATTGGAAAAGGGAGGTACATTCTTTTCTCATTTCTCTGCTTTCGCATTAGAAGCAAAGTCAATGGCGCACATGCAATGATAAACTATAATTATCCACTTCATAATCCACCGATCTCATTATTTGTAATTTTTTTTTTTTTACAAAGGAAATAGTTCTATATGTTATCGACACACTGTTTGCATTTACACTTGCCTTTGTTTGAGCAAGTTTATTAGATTGGATAGTAATTAAAATTTAAAATAAGATCTTAACAGTTACAGAATATTTTCAAACAATCCCAATTTGGTGTAAAGACAAAACAGTTGGAGTTACTGTCTCTTGCTCTTAATGTTGCTGATCCTCCTGCACTTTAAATGTAGCATGAGTCCTGCCCCAATGGGCCTAGAGAAGATAAGATAAGATAAGATAAGATAAATCTTTATTAATCCCGAAGGAAATTGCTTCTCCAGTAGCTGCATATTTAAAAATACAAAAGACAATAAAATAAAAAAAATATTAGCAATTGATGCTGTTCTTATTTACAACCACTAGGTGCATATATTTTAACTGAACATTGGCTTATACAATACTAGCTGTGGCCCACGACTTTGTACGCCTGGAATTGAATTGCACACTCATGAGTGCGTTTTAAAAAATGGACAGCGCCGTCTGTGGAATTTTGGAATTAACTACAATTTTTACGTTACCGTGAAATGCACAGAAAGAAGGTCTGAGACTGCGTTTATGAAGTAAATTTTAATTGCACACATGCTGTAAATGCGTATTTTAAATCTGTTGAATTTTGAGAAGAACAATGATTTTTTTTAAAGGTAGATTTTTTTTTTTTTTTATAATGCAAGGCCATTTTACATTTAAATTTCAAAGTAGCATATCTTCTTTTCCCGTGGGCCGATTGCGATGACACAAGGCCTACAGTATATGTTACCTCGAGCTTGGCCAAATACATAATATATTTGTTCACTGCGTACACAGACAGATAAAACTTCCAAAAACCATCTTGATGTCTCCCTATTGCTCCTCTTACATGCCCGCAAATAAATTTTCCTTTTTTTAAAAATGTTTTTCTTTTTTATTGTTATATAACAGGACACAGTTATGGAAAAAGGATAAAAACTTAGCCTCTGCTACACTAATGCACTTACCCCAGCATTTTACACCTTTTAGCTTGGACACTATCAAGCTAGAAAGTTTTCTCAGTACAGTATGTCAGTGCCATGATCAGAATGCCTGCTTCACTTCTGTAATGCTAGCCTCCCAGGAACTCCTTTAATGGCCCAACCGTATGATTGTTTGTACATTTCCTATTCCTGATTTCCTCTCTTCCACAAGTTGGCAAAAATAGTCTCATCACTGTACCGTCATCTGTAAATATCCATCAATTTTACACTTCATTCATTCTTAAGAAATTGAATACATTTTCCATTAGCTGAAGTTTGACTTGAAAACCCCGTCCTATCACTGGCCACTTGATCTTATGTTAATCGAACTGAAAATCTAGTTCCTTAGTCAAGAGGATTTTATGATTTTATGATTAATAAATTAATTATATATATATATATATATATATATATATATATATATATATATAAATGTTGGCTCTCTGAATAAGCCACAGTCTACATCAGTCTGTCTGTTGCTTCAGTGGTGTTTTAATGATTAACACACTGCTCCAGAATCCCTCATGCAGTAAGTGTTCACATTGTAATCTCGCCTTGGTGAAGGCCAAAGCTTACATTATTTTCATACACATCAAAATATTTTACTTGAATGTAATATAATGTAATATAATAATGGAAAGTTGCAGCTATGAAATATTATACATATACTGTAACTGATCAAAAGTCTCCCATAATAGCCATTAAGCGATAAAACTGACAGGTCTATCCCCCTCACAACAGTCTGTTGTATGCAAAACCTGTTGTTTATCATAGTTTAGTCTCCCAGGGTTTTTCTTTCTTTCTTTCTTTCTTTTTTTTTGAATGTTTACCCTCAATAAGCTGTTTTTATTTATTAGGTTCATCATAAAGTTTTACATAACATTTGCCTATTCATGCATGCAGTGTGAGAAAATTAGCATTTCATTAACGCCTTAATTAGTCAACGAAGAGCAGATCGTTCATCTCCATGTTAGGACAGACTGCACCGGAGCATGTTTAGCCCTTGAGATGAAGCCATGTGAAAGTTTCCCTGGTGTTAACAAATGGTTTCCTTCATTAAAAATCGAAAGAATGTGTGACAGAATAAAAGATGGATTTGTTCTCTGTTTGTGTTTTCTTGTCATTATTTGGACACATGATCATGAAGGAATCTTTTGTGTATATATATTTATTTCTTACTGCTTCTGTTCAGAACATTATTCTAAAAAATTCCAAAAAAAAGAAAAGAAAAAAAAAACCCTAATGGTGGTGTACATGCTGTTGCAAAATTATTATTTTTCAGTGCAAGTTCTTTCAAATCTTTATTTCGAAGAAAATTCAATTGTGAGTATTAAGATTTTGCACAATATTTGTTATTTCCATCATTATGAGCAAGTGCCATTTGATATAAAATCACATTACATATAAAATCGTTTGGGGGGGGGGCACACACATTATGATCGCTAACTTTTACTGTGAATTCCTCAAAATGTGCAATTACGAGACCATATTGGTGTGACTGCTGGAAAGCACATCTCAATTACTACTTCTTCTTGCCTGATTCGAAATTGTCCCGAACGTAGAGAGCTGAGTGCCATTTCCTTATGAATATTCGCCGCAGTTTTGCCTACTGCCAATGGTAATGGCTCATCACCAACTTCCTCACTGGCATTGTAACAACCTCCTACCCCCTTGGTGCAGACTGTTTGTAAAATATAAGAAGATTATAGGGGCTGCAGGGATGCAAAAAACCCCTCTGGTTGATATTTGAGGAGTTCATAAACCATTTGAATCAGTGATAAATTCTAGTCGAGCAGCCTGTGCACAGATGTGACAACTTGAATTATGTCCCCCTGCTTACAAAAAAAAAAAGAAAAAAGAAAAAAAAGCTTTGCACTAAACTCAAACATATGGTGTGTTTTTTCACGCTGCCATCCCTGCCTATAAATGCTATTGGAGTCAAATCATTCCCAGAAGCACTTACGACTGTGGTGCCCACGAGCTATATATGAAACTCGATTGCTTCCTCACTGTTTCCAAAGACCACACACCAATGTAAAAAAAATAAATAAATAAATAAATAAATAAAAAAAACACACCAAACTGCCATCCCAGGATCTCATCTAAATGTTAGTGTCTTATTCAATTATTAATCCCTGGAATTTTGTTGAACTCTTAGAAAGGGGCTACAGTACTGTTTTTATTAGCTTCTGTAACGCCTGGTGGATAAGCTCGTCCAAGAGCATCGTGATCATTTCCATTTTTATCAAATCGGCTTATTTTCACGACGGATACACTGCGTTCAGGAAGTCACTTCGTACGCCGCAGAGCTGTAGCGCTTGTCAGGCTGTATGAACAGACGCGCTTGCTTACAGAGATAAAGCACAGGGAGTCTCATTCAATGAAGAGCAACCCGAAGATCCTTATCCGAGCTCATGCGACGAGAACTTTAACAACTCGATTTGAAATCTAATCCTTTTTGATTTCAGTATACCCAGATGGACGGAAAAGTATCCCGGGATGCTACTCGGATTCTGCGTCCTCAAGAAATCATTGGACTTTACTGCTGAGGTCTAGCCTTGTGAAAATCCTGCACTAATCCAAGTTTGCTAAGGAAGAAAAAAAAAACCCTTTGCTATAGTCTTAAGGGAAAAATGAGAACGAGCCTGGAAGAATAAAAGTAGAGAGGAAAAAAAAAAAAAAAAAAAGAAAAAGCAGGAAATCACTGCAGGGCATGCCGGACAAATGGTTATACTTCCCCTCAGGCAAGGGCCTACATGACAATCCACAAGGTTGTAGATTTGTCATTTGTCATAACATTGAGATCGAAAGAGTCGTGAGCATTATAACGTATTGTCATTTTTTAAAGGGCGTAATGTTTCGAGACGCAAGGACACTGCACTTTAGTCTTAACTAGAACTAATCTTAAGAAGAAACTTGTTTTAATTCAAGCATGGAGTCTTGAAGAGCAATCACTTGAGCCCTCTGTTGGGTTGGAATCCCTTGAACTTACTGCAAATCACAATCCTTCCTATAGAGATATATTTATATATTTAACATTTACAGTTTTTCAGAGCAAGAGACAAAAGCATTTCGCAGACTTTTCAGGGATAAACAGCCAATACCATTATAATAGAATGCTATTCAAATTATTATTATTATTATTATTATGCATTTCTAATCATATTCCATGATTAAAAAGGAATTGGCATAGTAAAAAAAAAAAAAAACAGCGTACAAGTAAAGAGTCCTTTTTTATTACTATTAATAGTTATTCATTTTTATGAGAAATTCTTACAGACACTTTAGAACATTATAGTTTCATGATCAAATCCCAAATCAATTCTTACTATAGGACACGTACTGTAATGCATTAGAAGATTATACGGTGCATTTAACTTAATTACACTTTCCTGTATAGTCAATAAAGAATTTTTTTTTTTTTTAATGAAACCAAATTAACCATGGAGAATTATTTGTCACTTTTGTAATTATGCTTTTACAAACAAATAAACAGCACCAGTGCCAACATCTGGATCAGTCAGACTAAATTATATCAGGATGTTAACGTGCTTCCTAATTTTACCCGACATTCTCGCTGCTAATAGCAATTAATTTGTCTGCAGAAGCCTCGCTCAATTGCCAAAACAGTGTTTAATCTATTCCGGAATCCTGGAAGTTTAACGGCTTAACAGTCTGTCTGCGTTGTTGTTTTTCCATCCGCTTTTGGTATTAAGATAAAACGGCCAAACTTTAGGAAACTTCCCGCTAAGATCACTGAATTCACATAAAGTAAATGTATTCGGACAGGTATCTTTACTATTGAAAACCTTTCAGCCTTTTATAGACGCAATCTGACAGGAAATCTTTGAAAGGCAACCGAAGCTAACTGCCCAGAGAGTACAACCGTCTGCCCTGGCTGCTGGAAATGCTGAGAACTGCCTTCCTATTAGTCAAACCACACAAGAGTCTATCCCCCTATCCTCCCACATCACCCCATGACACACACACACACACACACACACACACACAGACCAGGAGTGAGCTGCCTGTCAACTCTCAGCATTCCAAACTGTCAAGCAAAGCCTGTTATTTAGCACGCTCCTCCCGGGACACACACACACACACTACACACACACACACACGCGCGCGCGCACATACTCATATCTTTTTGTAAATAGACAGTAATATACGACGTTATTGCCTTTTCAGTGATCATAAATCTAAGCATTTAAGTGCCTTCTGTGTCCAGCTGATATGTATTATTACAAAGTGAGAGATAAAACACTGATATTCTTTCCTGGCAAACGCAAAGCTCGTTTTATAAAAGGAGTACGCCTGGATAATTTATAAATGATCTTTAATGCCAAGCGGAGGCCGGGAAACGGCTGGTAAAATGATCCAAATACAAGCGAAGAAGGACACGTACAGTAGTCTCTCTCTAAACGGTCTACACATGTACAGGATTTGCTTCTTTAATAGCTCGAACTATACCAGAGTGCCTTTGTTGTCTATGGTAATTATCATGTTGCAGATACTGTAAGACCCTCTATAAAAATGCATGAAAGCTTAACATACAGTACAGTGCGTCAAGCCTGTCACTCTGACAACGACATAACTACAGTACTACACCAGCACTCTCACTGCTCTGCTGCTCTCACACACACTGTTCATGACACACACACACAAAAAAAAAAAAATTTTTCAAGGAAAGAAATTTCTATCAGAAACGGAAAAAGAGAAAATTCAAGCAAAAAGTAATGCTTTTAGCTCTTTAGACTCTTTAGGAAAACCATCAGGTCGCACAGACGTCCTGTCAGCATCCCAAACATCAGCATCGGTCAAGGTCTCAGTGCTCGCCATGTCAAATATGAGAGAATTCGATTGAAATGAAAACAAATTAAAGAAAGGGAAATCCCCCTCCGGATCTGTAGATTTAAGAGGAACTACTGTGCATGAACGTGTATTCGTTTGATTTATTAAAATGAATATACTGTAAAATTCAAACGATACTAAAATGGATGAGTGGTTGAGGTCAGGAGCTGGTACAGTACAGACATGAAGAGGGTTTTTTTTTTTTTTTTTTTAGCAATACTTCTTTCCTGCACAGCTGATCATTTAACGAAACTGATATGTTTCAGAAATCTTCACTTCATTTATGATCAACTTGATTTTCCAACCAATTAGTCGTCATACAGTACAAGTGAGCAGGATGACATGAACATGACATGGGGGTTAACCTGCTCTGTAGGTGGAAAAAAAAAGGGTACAGTAGGATTAGTCCAATATCTATTATAATAACATTTTAAACACAGAAGGGCTGCACAAAAAGAAAATCACATTATTTTTGACACATATTGCAATATGTAACCATTACATGCACCATTTCCTATTCAAATTTATTTGTCCAAGTCAACAACAAATAATGGCAGAAATGATATAATTAAGAGCAAATTTGGCAATATTTATTTATCACCCACAACATTATTAAAAACAAACAAACAAACTAATATTGAAATGATTCACAAACTCTACATAATTTCCTGACTATTGTTATATTAATTGTAATAAATTGCAGCCTTCTGCGATTCAACAATTGCACAGGTCCATATTGTGATTTTGATTTTTTTTTTTTATGTGCAGCACAACAACATGTGCATATATCAGACAAATGTAATTTAAAATATAAATACTGTAAACCATAGCTAAAGTCAACTATAACTACCGAACATTTTACACCTTATCCTGAAATATAACCGTTCAAGTATTTCAAACATTCGTGTTCATCTTTGCATGAACATGTGAATCTACAGTATGTACAGTAATGCCTGAAACATCAACATTTTTATGAATATTCTGTTGCATCTTATAAAACATATGCATTTTAGAGACCCATAACATTCAGTAAGCGCTACTAGCTGAACAGGACGATTGAAAGAAGATGTTCTGTGACATCGTGATATTTACTGATGAGGTCACTTTTAACATACAAGAATGTTTGTCCAAATTAAACATAAGCTACTTTTATTACAGATATTATTTATACATAAATATGTAAAAAGAGAAATTATTGCCTGTGATCACAATTTAAATTAATGTTCAATTTCTCAGATACAGTGGTGATAATAATAATAATAATAATAATAATAATAAAAGCATCTTGATTTTTAAGAATCTTAAGAGCTAAAAGGCAGCACAATCATGCAATCGTTCAGCTACTACACTGTCGATACAATACGAAATGGAACCATTACACATTCATAAACCACCACCTCCTATTGAAAAGTGTGTTGTTTCTGCAATTCAAGTAAACGTAGCAGAAAATTGAGAAAAGCAATTTCTCACATGTTTGCCAGGACCTCCCTCGGCGTGCCCATTTGCAGTCTGAATAATCACAGTATTAATGCGCCTTTAAAAAGGCCACTTTGTCTACTAAATAAGGCATCCTGCAATTTTTTTTTTCCCCCTCATATGATCGCCCTAATTGCTCAGCCATTTAATGGCATGCTTTCTCAGCCACAATCACGATGGAACATCACCATTTCTGCCCTTTCGCATATGACTAAGGAGCTTCTGCGCATCGAGCTTTTAAAGCACCGGGTTGGCTGCTGTGGTTCTCGGCGAGGTGAAAAGTCGCATATGCGTGTTCTTTACTTTTGTTTTTCTGGCCTGGAGTGATGAAAGACATGCCATATCCAGCATTAGTGGCTTCCATGGCTGGTATTGACTTTTGGACTAAAAACAGGCAGCTGCAGTGTGATTTATGGTGATGCACCATATTGATCACTTAAGGAGATATTTAGGTATTGGGAAATAAATGTGATGTTCTCATTACGGTGATGGCACGAGGCGCCAGGCTGGTGGGAGGAAGCGGGAGCAGCTCGACTTTAATTAGCACGTCTGTGTACTTGTCTTATTCTTTGTCTCTTTTTTTTTTTTTTTTTCCCTGTGCATTCCTCCAGGCGCAGTGCGAAGGTTTAACCCTGTGCGCTGGACTTGGACTTGCATGGATTGTATAAATATTCTTATTATTTTACATTTTTTTGGAACTGGGAGAGAGAATAGAAATCCTGCCAGAGATCAGGAGAGCGCTCTCTCTTTCTCTCTGTGTGAAACGTGATCCAGTGATTGAGTCTGAACGTCTGTGGATTGAAGAGCAAACAGAACATGACTCAATGGCATGAAATACGTAGACGGCAACTAACAGATTTTGTTGATTAATTGTGTATAAAGCACAGATTCAGATAGGGAATGACTTTATGCTGAAATATGAACGAGCACATGGAGGTATGGATAAGTACGGTTGCCAACTTTGAAATTCTCCTGTCATCATTCACTTTACTTTGCTCTCTGCACATGAAATGAAGCCAAAAGTGGCATAGAGTGGCTTTTTCTCTGGCAGGAAGAGTCCTCTCAGAAGTTGTTAATTTATTACGGCATAATTCACAGGCGTGAGTGCGATGTGGCGAAGAATGTCTGGACAGGCTGGAACCTCCTTCATTAGCGCTAAAGTCTTATGTGTGGAAATTACTGACTCAATCAATAAACAAAGCCAACGCGTTGAAATATTTATCAGGGTGCAAATCCATCTTCGCCAATTATCTAAACATCCCTCGTCCCTGTTAAGAGTAATTCAAAGAGCCCTTTATGGATGTTAGTACACCTTATGACTGACAGCGTCCCTTTTCCGTACATAAGTGCTGGCCCATTAGTACCTAAAACTGTCAATAAAAAGGAAGTAAACTCAGACGGTCTCGGTAAGCGTCTCTCCATACAGACATGCTCATCCGGACTTTGCTTTACCGAACCAAAATGAGCTCCAGGCGTTTGAATGCCGCTATAAAACGGAATCAATTCCTTGTTAACACATGGAGAAGTACAAATGAGGTTTTGTTCGAAAATACAATACGATAAAATTAGACGTGAACTCATAAAGGGTGGCAATGTGCTTTGCATTTATAAGTGTTTGTTGATTTGCTTTTATTTATTGAATTCTTTTATTTAACTGAATTGAAGAAATATATGTTGTCTAATAATACTGATCTAAAATGAGAAGCTTGTGGGAAAGTGTTTGTTCTTTTTTAAATCATAACCCCCCATTTATTTATTTATTTATTTATTTATTTTTGATTGATTTTAATTCCTGCTTGGTATAAAGAAAAGAAAATGCAACCTGCAAAACAAATATTCTTGAAATTCTTGTCTGAGAAAGTCTTGAGATATTTATGTTTCATTTTTTTTTCCTTTAAATAATTATTAAGAACAATTTACTAAGCAAGGATTAAAATATATTCTTGAAAGTTGATTGAGGAATATATGTGGGATTTATAGGGGATCAAAATCAAGCAATGTTCAGCAATTTCGCTACAAAATGCTTAGATTTCGGTGCAAAAAAAAAATGAAATAAATAAATACTGCCACATACAAATAAGAACCACTGTTGTCGTGCGTGTGTGAAAAGACGCAGTGATTTAGTTGAACTGTTACAGGCCCAGAAGTTTACAGGCTCAGGAAGATTATCAGTGATGTATGGCAAAGGGTTTAAAAGTGTGTTGAATGGGTTTGGCTGCTACTGTTCGAGATAAACATGATAAATGTTGTGGTGAATTTCAATTCTGCTGAGAGTTCATCTCCAGCATCTGTTTCTCTGTCAGCAACTTCTGGCTCTAAAAGAAGCTGAGTGACAGGGCTGATGAGCAGTTTATAACTACGTGCGCGCTAAGGATAAGGAGCGAATATATTTAACGTTTAAGGTGAAGAAGAAATTGACATAAAGGATTCCTTTCCTGAACACACCATTTACCCTGTTCATTTACTCCACACACACTTTATCCTCTTTTTCACTGGTGACTGAGCAGCACAACCGCTCGGGATGGCAAGAAGACGTCGTGCCCTGATGGTTGACCTGGCATGTCTGACACTTCATAGACCTGCAAGCTGACAAGTTTTTTGTTGTTGTTGTTGTTTGACTTTGTATATTTCTCCTTTTTTTTTTCTTTTTTTTTTGGCTGCCAAGAGTTTTCTCCTGAAGGGTCAAAGATGAGGTCCTGAACAAGAAAGTGCATGCATACTTGCCGTGTAACAGTCTGTTTTATGACACCTTTTAAATTTTTGATGGTCTTATTAAAAACATCTAGATTCACACCTTATCCGGAATGTTTGATAATTACTTGGATCAAATATATAGAGAGTTAATTAAACCTTAAATCATGTTACACTTTTAGAAAAAAAAAGTTAAATATAGAAAGTTCTCAGCTTTGTACCTCATAAAAATTCTATGTAGGTAGAATCCTCAGGCAATGAAACTTCCTCGTAAAAATTATTACAAGGATTCCAAATGAGTTTTTAAAAAAAGTATTTTTATTTTTATTATTATTAGTAGTAGTAGTAGTATTCGTACAGTAGTAGTAGTAGTAGTATAAGAAAAAAAAAAGTCATTATGCTGCTATTCAAATGCTCCTTGAGGATCCTTCGTTACTCTTCAGCAGCCTTTATTGCATAATATTACAAACCTTCTATTTTGAACAGTTTTCAGCATCAAACAATTCTTTCCAATCTGTGTATATTAGTAATCTGGTCCTTCTGACTGGGCAGACTGGCCACCACACAAGTCCCCAGCTGCAGCTGAAGCAGGCCAAAGCAAATGAAATAGAGCGTGCTGTTTTATTGTTGCCTTTCCCACTGTCTCCTGGAGCCGATCCCACCTGCTAAGCTTAAGATCTAATCTGGATATTATCTAAAGATATAAAGAACTATAACGAGCTCCACGAGGCAATTATCAAACTAAGGCAGGGAACGGACATTATAAAAAAGCATCTTACTGCACCCCAAGAGACAGCGATATTAAAAATGGTTATGAAGGGTAGCTTTTATATAAAATATCATGTTACAAAAATACGGCATTGCTTTCAGATTGAACTAATTAGACCATCCCGAGTTGAACTCCGAGTGTTATGGAGCAAAGAAAGCGATTGGTTATTTCCAAACCAGGACTGGAATCTTGTGGAAGAAATGGATTATAGTAATAGTGACCTGTACAGTATGTACAGTAATTACATAATGCAGTTAATGAATTACACAATTAAAGTGTTTATGATGTGTAGTGGCTTTCATTTAACTTCTTTGACATATTGTATGTCCTAATCCCAAATCAGATAAATGTGTTGTTCATGTATTCTGTAATTAGTTGCTTGAAAAAAGTATAACTGATGTCCAAATAAAATATAAAAGAAAATAATTAGAAAAAATATCTCATTTAAAAGCAGGTTTTATTCTAATTTTATATGTTGAATAGACAGTACTGGATTTGGGTGCTCATATATGCTTTATATTTATTTACATTTAATAATAATAACAACAATAACAACAACAATAATATACATATTATTATTATTATTATTATTATTATTATTATTATTATTATTATTATAACATTTGTTATTATTATCAGACATGGCATTAAATCTATCCTTGTTTAATATTTAAAATGTTTATTATTATGCAGTTTTTTGTTGCTGTTGATATTGTTGCATTTGTGTTGTTTTTTGTAATAATAATAATAATAATAATAATACGTATTATTATTAGTATTATTATTATTATTATTATTATTATTTTAGAAGTAGTAGTAGATATATACTAAAAGACCAGATCAGTGTGCAAAAGAATAAAGAAATGTCAAACAAGAGACAAAAGTCCTCTAAATTTGCAGTCGCTAGAAAATAATCCCGTGTTGGTGAGATTTAAAGAGTTTCAAACAATTTCTGATGTTCTCTCTCTCTCTCTCTCTCTCTCTCTCTCTCTCTCTCTCTCTCTCTCCTTTTCTCCGTGACAGTATTGTTCATTATATCCCCTGTAGTACAATAACGTTCATTATTTGACCGGCTCACTAACATGAAATCTCCTCTGTCAAGGGCATTACAAATCATCAAATATTCTGATTTGCTCAAATGTCTGCTCATTACGACTGAGCACAAGTGAAAGACAAACACACGCCTGGTCTCTGTCATACGCCCCTCTGGGTAGGTAGCTGCTCAGGTACCAGAGTTTGAGGGAGACTTCGGCAGGATCTGCGCTCATTACGGAACCTTCTCGTGTTAACATTAGTTTTAACTCACATGACAGTGCTGGACATCGCCTGGAGCAGCACTGAATAAAATATGCTGGTAAGGAATGAGAGCGTCATGAGATTTTAATGATTTTTCATTTGCTGCTTTGCAGTGAGGACATGCAAATTAAACGGTGGAAAATAATTGGGCCTGGATCTATCATAATCATTGGTTTCAGCCAACCATTATCATTATCATCACTGTAATTCTTACAGTTTATCATCCGTTTCCAGACTGACCCCAAATAACTAATGTCACTAACACTGGGGAAAAATCTCTTCTCCTTCAAATTGGACGGAGCTGTGAAGCTGCATATTACGTTTTAAATAAATGACACTGGCTAATTTAAGATAATTAACATAGTAAGAGATAATTAAGGGGATAATTACGATAATGGAATAATTATGCATTTCATGCAAGAACATGCTCTGTGTTGATGCACCAAACATGTCAGTTTTCAGCACTGGCAAAGCTCCACCCGAGGAGTGTGTGACGGCCACGAATCTCTGTCTGACAAGTGATCTAACATCCGGTTTCTCTCTTTTCTCATTAGAGCATTCCTCTTCATTTCTAAGGTTTTTGTTTTTGCACAGATATTAAATTGAATCATCATTATCAGTGTCATCGCAGTAATTTAACCTAATGTCTCGTTCCATTGTTTTACCGCTCATTGTTTTCTCTGCTTCACTACTAAGCCAGTTTTTAATTAGTGGAGTGTGTCAAAACATGAACACAAAAACCCAAGCCAACAGCTGCATCAGTACAATTTCCATTCAGATATAATGGTCCCATGCAGATAGAATGGCTTCATGCAGATCTCCTGACTTTCCAGCTGCCTCGTGTCAAATCGGCTCACATTATTCTACCTTCTGTTTCGAATTAATTCTAAAAATACGGCCCCGTGTTTAGTTTGATAAGCCCCAGTTCTCCCATTTTCGAGTTGTAGACAGAAATGTTAAACGCTCTAGCACTAGGGGAAATCTGTGATGGATTAGATCACATCAAATAAATGTTTGTTCACCTTAAGCCTAATCATGTTCCGATATACAGCTTTTATCTTCTCCCGCTAAATCTACTGTAGAGATGAGGTCGAACAAAGTTGAGTCATTTACTCACAGCCATGTACGCTTTTAATATCACAGCCAAAACACTGAAATACATGAATCTCAATTCTGTTTGATTTCAGCTGACAAAACAATTGAAATAAAATTTTTTTTTATAATAATACACCTTGCATATCTACAGTATGTATCTATCCATATACATACATACTGTGCATAGATATACACACAAGGGGTGTTCAGGTCAAACCGAGACTTTTCATTGTGCAGAATAATAGAACACAGTTCGGAGAGTAAAAACGACTTTTATTTCTTTATATAATCAGAAATATAGTGCTTCACTAGTGCTTGGATGCCATCAAGGTAGAAATTTTTCTCATTATGCTGCAACCATAATCAGACTGATCATGATGCTTTACTCCTGAAACGTTGGCCTCCCAGGAACTCCTTCAGTGGTGCAATCATGTGGAAATGCCTTGGAACAGGGTAAGGACTTATCACAGTACATCTGGCTATAAGTCCCAGCCAAGATTCTGTAAGGTACAAGTGTTCTCCACTACAAATACAAATACAGTACTTAGTATCGTCCACATGATGGACCACTTTTTTTGGGGGGGTGGGGGGGGGGGGGGGGGTGGGGGGGATGGGGAGGGGGCTTTTTTCTTTTTATAGAAAAAATGTCAATTGTAATTGTGTTCCATAGCATTCACTTAGCCCTTTTGATAGTGGTGCGTCTAAATAGGACAAAACATGTGTTACACATGTAGCACAGTGAAAAGACAGCTATGTTTTGTCCTATTTAGACGCACCACTATCAAAAGGGCTAAGTGAATGCTATGGAAAACAATTACAATTGACATTTTTGTAGGCCTGCACAGGCAACAGTACTGTTTTCTATGTGTTATAGATATTTTTTAAGTTATTAAGCACAGAAATATATTTGCAGTATATATATTTGTACCATAATCCCTAAATACAGCACATTCTTCTCTGCACTGTTCTAATGCCGAGCTTGTTATTCACACTTTATTCTTTAGCAGTGCTCTAGTCCTGTTTTTCTCTTTCCTTTTTCTCAGCCTTGTCATGTTCTGTCTGGTCTCGACCTGTACACTGTATTGGGTCATTTTTTGTATGCTTTGTATTTTCTGTCCCTGAAAGAAACCATCTTATATTAACAGTAAAAGAAAGGATTTTATATGCCATGGACATTCAAATAATATACCCCCCCCCCCCCCCCACCAATCAACCCCCCCTCCCCACCACCACCACCACCCAAATTATTTTTTACAATTAATAAAATCATTTCAATCTAAAGAATCTGGATAATAGGTTTTCAATTTTTAAGTGATTAATTTCAATATCACAAAAATATCATAAAAAAAAGAATGAAAGAATGAGCCGGATGAATGTTTTCATCTCTCAGGTTTAAGGGAATGATGCTGGAATAAAACATACCATTTCCATAACCTATAACGCACAGTTCAAGGGGGGGGGGAGATGTTTCTGACATGAGATGGTAAATGTATTCACAATTTAATACAAATGTATTCAAGGTAAAGTTTAGCTATAGAGGGCTGGCAGACGGCTACTGGTACATTAGGTGCGCTCACGCATATTGCTGTGAAGGACACGCTACTTAAAGTACGTATATACTTATATTTCTAAATGTAATATCAGTCGTGCATAAATGACACCTCAATAATGGAATTACCCAACTAATAAAAAATTCTGATCTGAAAGGAATTGCATGCAAGGACTTGCTCTACATTTATGACCTTGTCTGTCTAGACTCTAACCTCTACAGTGGATTCCATTGATTCTTGTTAATGTCTAAACAGCGAGACCTTGCAATTATATTCAAACATCTCTTTGTTTGGTGCATTTGTATTGAACTCTATCTATCTATCTATCTATCTATCTATCTATCTATCTATCTATCTATCTATCTATCTATTTATTTATTTATTTATAAATATGTCTACTTGCTGTCCACTTTATTAGGAACATCTGCTTTTTTTATGCAGTAATCCAATCAGTCAATTATATTGTAGGAGTAAAAATGTACAGAAGTCAATAGGTTTAGTTAATGTTCACATCAGACATCAGAATCAGAAAAGTCAGTATAATCTCTTTGACATGGTGGTTGATACCAGAAGGGCTGGGTCGGGTATTTCAGGAACTGCTAATCTCCAGGGAAACAAATAACAGGCTGTAGACTCTACACACAATGCTGAGAAATAAATACAATGTCTGCCTTGTTGTTAAGAGATCAGAGGAAAATAACCAGCCTGGTTTGAGTTCTATAGTAACTCATATAATCACTCTTTACATGCTGCGGGGGGAAAAAAACAACATTTATGAGCAAAACATCAAACCCTGAGTTAGATGCACAACAACAGCAGAAGAGCACTTCTTGTTCCACTCACTCAGCCCGAAACAGGAATTTGAGGCTAACATGGGGGCAGATTCACTCAAACTGGACAGTTACAGTCTGGAAAAAGGGCAATTGATTTTTTCCCCCCCTAATCTTCAACTGTGCAGTTTTATGCACCTATTAAAAAAAATTAATTAGTTTGAATTAGTTTAGATTTAATGAATTAATCTTAACATTCAGCAAACACAATATCTGGGTGTTCTGAGAACATTTTGATGTTGCTAAACATGCTTACCACAATGTACTGCATCTAATATTTTCATAATGTTTTTCGTCTAACTGGGAAAACCGCATGAACAATTGTAATAACATTGCGTACAGAATAAAGTTCATAGAACCTGTTGAATATGAAACACAACATTCTGACAATGTGCTCTGTTGACTGAATACAGCATTTACTGTACTACAACTCAGACACACACACACAAACAAAAAAAATACCCAGTGGACATCTATGTATCTTGCAGAAAAAAAAACACATCTGTTTTCAATGCCTTTTTTTTTTGCAATACGTATATCATTATTTAAAAGAAACAGCAGAAGTAAAAACAGAAGGAAAACTCCTTCAACTAGATACAAAGCAGCAGAAGAATTTCATTATGTTAATATCACTCTTTAGAAGTAAAACTTACTTAATAGCAGTCGCCCTTAATGACTGCACCGTGTAAGATATTCGCGAAGCACTGGCTCTTCTTCCAGACAGCATTATGCACAGCGCCGTTTACCTTCAGGGACATGGAGGAAATGGATTAATAAACTGACCTTAATGTGCTGTTGCTTTCTTTCTTCAGGGGATTCTCCACGAAGACAAGGAAGAGCAGGGAGACGAATCCAACAACGGCAATATGTTGTTTGGCAAAAGGCACGCACTGGATTTAAGCAGCTCAGTCATGGCTGTTTTATGTGAAGTAATTAGGCATCAAAATAGCTACTAAGCTTGAAATGTCTTCTCCTAAAATATACTGCCACTGAAAGATGAGCAAAAACATGTTTCATCCCATTATGTAATAAAAATACAAGAGTTGAATCTGTGCTATGTGGCATCCAAGGTCAGTTCTGTCCCACACACTCGAATGCATTAAAACCCACGGAGCTGGACTTCCATCTTCAAAGGTTTACTCACGTTTATTCACAGCAGCATAGCTATGACAACATCATGAACGTTCCCAGAAAAATAAATTCTTTGAGAGAGAGCATGCATGATATAATTTGATTGCTAAAGATGCAGTACTTCAAACCTTAAACATCTGTAATGGCTCATGTTCCTCGGTAATTTAGGAATGATTTGGCATTGAGACTTTAAATTGCATCTTGTTGCAGAGATCCATGGCTTAACAGGAAAATGATCATATTTGGAAAGCCACTCCAAACTTCAGAGTTTAGCAAAAAAAAAAAAAAAAAACTATAAACAGAAAAACCAACAGCTTTTAAATGAGACATTTTAACTGGTCAGGTTTTTGGTATTGAGCTGCCATAAGTGGATAAATAAACAAAAAGAAGTGGTTGAAGCACCATATATTTGAAATGTGGGATAAAAGAAGCACTAACTTGTTTTAAGCATGTAAAACATCATTAAATGAAGCTAAAAACAACAACAACAACAACAACAACAAATGCATAATTTGCATCATTTATTGTTTATGTTTGCCATGTGGAATAGGATGATTTTAATTATAAATGATTTGTTTTGTATAACAGTAAAAATATAATTACTTATTTAGACACCTAACATTACGACATTATAAATACAGTATAAATAATATACATGTCATATACAATATATTTACGACACAATGACATAAATGATTTTTTGTAGAACCGAATTATGCAATGTAAAGTATAAAAATATAGAACTTATAAAGCTTTCTAAAAAATTCTAATGATCCTTCAAAAATGCTATCTACAGTATCTATCTATCTATCTATCTATCTATCTATCTATCTAAGAGAATATAGGAAAGAAAGAGGTAAAGCAGGTAAGGACAAAACTCTACATGATGATGGTGGCAAGCGAAAACTCTCCCAGATGACTTTTCACCTTTCTTTACACTAGATGTGCATTATTGATAAAAATCAAATCGCACATGGAGGAACTTTGTGGCAAGTACAATATGGAAAGGAGCAGCATGCGTTTTTGTTTAGTTTTTTTTTTTTTTTTTGCGAAGTGTCTAATTTTTCCTTCTTGGGGCTTTAATTGGCTTAACAGCAGTGAAGTTAAGGTCATTTGGTCAGACTGTCTCAACTGTAATAAGCCAAAGGTTGTAAATATATGTGTTGTATAAATTTAAATTAGAAGTACGGTGCTTTTTCCAGGAAGAAGAAAGTAGAGAGTCGCCACCCCACTGGCTTCCTGCAGCCATTTGGGCTGCATTACTGTAGGTTTCATTAGGAATCTGGATTGGTGGCCAAAGCCTGTCCTTTGTTCTGTGCTTTCGATGCTGCAAGGCTTCTTATTGTAAGCCTGGGACTTATTAGAACGCCTTTGACCTCATTATCCAATATGGACCCAGCTGTATTTTCATTTTTAATAAAAGCGCAACCAAGGGGGAAGGAGAAAGAAAAAAGAAAAAAAAAGAAGAAGCATCTCACCGTTAGAGAATATCCTCATACAGTACAGATGTGAACGTCTGCACGAGCTTGGAGAGGACGCTCTGTGAGGCTCCAGGTGTTCCTGCAGCAGGTGTGTTGAGGATTCGAGAGTCGCTGGCACCATCCACTCAGCACTATCATCTCCGCTTCAAAACGGAGGCTGGATTTTCACTGACCTCTTCCATTGATTACCTCATTAGTGTTATGAAAAGAAGGGAGGAGGAGAAAAAAGCAACACCTGCACTTTTCAGGAAGTGCTGATTTCTTCTCTGTGGAAAAGCACACGTTTTGCTTCACAGCAGGTGGCTGAATGCATTCAAAGCATGTGTGCGGAGCTAAAAAGAGATTAGTCAGATTAGTCATTAAGATTAGTAATTAAGGGTGGGTTTTTTCATAAACTGGGGAAATTTGCAGGTGAGCGTCACTAGTTTAAAGCGGAATTATCTCTCGTATTCATAGCTATTTCGGTGGATTTCTGTAAATCCTAAGTGTAAGCTACAGATTTATATTCTATTTAAGCTCAGTTTAACCTACAGATACAGACATTTGATCAGTGAATCCCCTTGTTAATATTTATCCTATGCTGCTATGTAATGTTCATACAGTATGTTAATCCATGCTAGCTGACACCTCATCCTGAATAATCCATGTTTTGAGAAACTTTTTTATGCTACGGTGAGCTCGAGTAATTGTATTTATTTATTTATTGCCGATTTTAATGTTTTATGTTTTAGTCTATACTGTTTGCTAATTCTGTGAAGAATTATAAAGTGTTGTCATTAAAGAACCAGACCAATGAACCAAATGTACTGTATCTTTAATGCAGCTTATAAATGTTGGCTTTAGCACCTGATCCAGTCAATTTGTGTAATTGTTTTTAGCTAATTGCAATAGTTTGGTAGAAAAATTGGGCATATGTTATACATGGAAATCACAGCTGCATGACTGACAACAAATTGAATGTAAGTTGTATTATTAAACCTTATTATTATTATTATTATTATTATTATTATTATTATTATTATTATTATTATTATTATTATGATAATATATGCCTTTATTTGTCCCACAGTGGGTTTATATTACTACTACTACTACTACTACTACTACTACTACTACTACTACTATTATTATTATTATTATTATTAATAATAATAATAATAATAATAATAATAATAATAATACAGTATGTTGAATTATTGAATATTGTGCCTATTTTGTCATGCCATACATCTTTTTATCCTTAAACTTAAACAAAAAAATTCTGGTCTATTACATATTATAGATATTATGTCTGTTTCATGGAAAAATATAATACAAAATTAAGTTTGCAATGTACTTTATTCTATTTAATTAGATTAACCTAAACCTACAAATTCTTACCATGATTTATTTTTGTTCATCCTACATATTTTACTCGAGCAGAAATCCTGCCTCTAATTTACATCGAACAGCTATAACATTACAAAGCAAAACATTAAACCAGAGATTGTGTTAGCTTCCCTTGTGCCACCTGGGCAGCTCTGGCCCCTCGGGGCATGACTTCTGTGTGCGTGCTGTGGTGTCTGGCAGCAGGATGTTGGCGGTGGGTCGGATTTGTGAGTCTTGGGTGTCCATAATCCTCTCACCAAATTAATATTATATATTTGATATTTGATTATGTCAGGTTAAAGTTATGGCTGATCAACTTAAAAAAATATATGTTTCTTTTTTTTTTTTTAACAAGTTTACTTGATTTTCCAACTATTTAGGTTCAAACCTGTTTAATTTAAATAAGCAATAAAATATGATAAGATCTACATTAACCCAATAATAATAAAAATAACAACAATAATAATAATAATAATAATACAGCCCTCTAGTTATCCTTCAATCGTCCCTGGGGGGTTGTGGACATCATGCTGAGAATCACCGTTACAGATTATCATATGGTTATTTATGTACTGTAATATGAATTTCTGCCCATCAATTACTGTACATACCCTGTGTACAATAGCCTTAAACCTGAAGTTTATTTATGGCTTTGTGCGAACATATTTATTTAGCTGTAACTTACTACACCTCTCATACACGTTTCTGCTCAGCTGATGGAAACTTTAGGCTCAATCACTTTCAGCTCCTTTAAAACATATTTACATTTGCAGCATTTAGCAGACACCCTTATCCAGAGAGACTTACAAGAGCTCAATGCTTGGTTTATATTCTGTCTCACTTGAATAAACACATCTGCCAACTGAATAAATGTAAATGTAAATGCAGTTGAAAATGTAACATTTCAAATATAGTCATGGCAAAAAGTTTTGTGCGCAGATAATAGGATGGTGTTGCGAGGGCTTTCCTCGTTTCAAGTTTTTCACTCTTTTCACTTAAGCAGTTTAGCCTCCTTGGTTCAACAACCAATCCTGCAGAGAGCAAAAATACGATCCTCCTTCTCAATCAATTCATCCCAACCATCACAGGACAAACATCAAACACACTGATCGAACATAGCGCCCCGGCCTACGTTATGTGATCAACACTCGCTATTGTATATAGAGTCATCGATTTCTCAAATCACTCCAGGGCTAAGAGAAGACACCAATCTCTCCAGCAGCAGCAGGTTCATTTGATGTTAACAATCAAAAGCTTACTGTCACATCGTATACAGGCAACATGTGACTATCTGATCCTTTTCTAGTTTTTTCTTTTGTAAAATGGAGAATGAATGTACATGAGTAGCAATAATCAGAATATAGTGTATATACCGCATGCTTTTTTTTGCTTTTTTTACAATTATTTATTAAACTTATTCTGGTTATTGCTCACTCATGTGCATTCATTCTCCATTTTACAAACGAAAAAAATAGAAATGGATTTCATTTCCTACATTTTAAAAAAAAACTTTATATATATAAAATATTATTTTATATAAAATATAAAATTAAAAATAACCACAAATAGGGTTGTTTGACAACCCCTGATGAAAGAGAGAAATTCCTAACAAAAGCTTGTATTGCAGGTACATTTTTATTGTTATAGTTAAACAATAAAATTATAACCTCAAAATTTCAGAGTAAATAACATTTGCAAGTATTTTATTTGTTTATGTAAAAAAATTAAATAAAATCTGGCACTATTGTTGAATTGCACTAAACAATTCAACACAGATTTAACTACAGAATTGTTATTGAAAAGTTATAACCATAAGAACCACACGGTATCCACAACAGACACTTCCTCAATAAACAGATAAAATATTCATATGTATAATTTTTAAATGAATTAAAAAATGCTACTGTATAAATTGGCATAAATAATAAACAAAATGCATGTGGTTATTGTTAATAAATCATCAGCATTCTTCAAAAACATTCCTGGATGCATTTTTTATTCTTCTAATACAACCTTTAATTAGGCATTACAAAATATTCTAAATATATCTAAATGTACTGTATATAAGTATATGCTGCTATATTTCATTAAGGACACATTGGAAGTGTTGCACTACAGTACATCTCAGTGGTCACTATGTTCTGCCACCTGGCTTATTGGTAAATGAAGGATATAAAATGTGCACACGCTGCCTTGTGAGTTGCCTGTCCCTGCAGGAGAAAATTTCCAGCAGGGAGTCATCATTCTTAAGCAGGAGAATGGGGACAAATGCAGTTACTGCCGCTGTTACACACATTATTGGCACAGTCTCAGGGGCTTTGGTAGTGTGCCACTCGCCAAAACCAGGAGAGTCCCATAAACTCTGCTGGTGTGATATATATGACAGTAAAGATCTGGAAAGTCATTCACACTGATGATATATTATAAACCACAGTGGTACAGAGGAACAATTGTTCATTGTGGGTGGAAACAACACAGATATCAAAAGCTTACTGTACAGTGCAGTGCAGAGTTTACTATTCGGTGTCAACTTATAATGCTGGGCGTGGAATTCCCAGGAGAAGTTAGAATTTAACATTGTGAGTTTATACAAGGCGTACTGATCAGCCATAACATTAAAACCACCTGCCGAATATTGTGCAACTACTTTGCACCATTAAAATAGCCCTGATGGATGGATGGATGGATGGATGGACAGACAGACCGATCAGCCATATCATTAAAAGCACTGACAAGTGAAGTGGATAACATTGATTATCTACTTACATGTACATCAATTTGTCAAGGGGTAGGATCTATCAGGCAGCGAGTGAACAGTCAGTTATTGAAGTAGATGTACCAGAAGCAGCAAAAATAACCAAGCAAAATTATCTTAAAGTTTTTCAAGAGACACACTGTGATGGCTAAACAGCAGCGTTTCTGGAGTGATCCTGCCATGCAGTAGTTAGTATCTACCAAAAGAAGATCAAGGATGGACAACCAGTGAACTGTTGACCGAGTCAAAGGTGTCCAAGGGGAACCAAAGGCTAGCCTGTTTGGCGCATAACTGAATAGTTTTCTTTAGCGCAATTAGCTGAAAAAGTTTTTTCCGGCTATGATAGGAATGTGTCAGAACGCACAGTGCATCACAGCCGGCTGTCTATGAGGCTTAGCAGCCACCAACTGACCAGAATGCCCATGCTGATCCCTGTCCATAGCATTAGAACTGGACCATGGAGCAATGGAGGAAGGTGGATTGGTTTGATGTAATATGTTTTCTTTTACAGTACATGATGTGGAGGGCTCGGTGCATATCCCTCACATGCCTGGGCAATAGATGGCTCCAGGATGTACAATGGGGAAACGGCATACTGGCAAGGAAAGTGTAATGCTCTGGTCAGTGTTCTGCTAAAAAAAAAAAAAAAAAAACCTGATCCTGCCATTCATGTAGATGTTACTTGAACACGTAACCCTGACAGCTGTGGCCTCTTTCAGCAAGATACCGTGCCCTGCCGTAATGGAAAATCATTTAGGAATGGTTTGAGGAACATGATAAAGATTTGGCTTGGTGACCAATTTCTCCAGATCTCAACCGGATTTAGAGTTTGTGGGACATGCTGGACTAAGATGTCTGACCCTAAAGTAAGGGATCTGATGCTGTGGTGTCAGATACCATAGCACACCTTCACAGGTCTTATAGAGTCCATGCCTTGATATTTCAGAGTTGTTACAGTGGCACCAGCGAAACCTGCAGCATACAGTATAAGGTGCTAATTTTGTTGTTATGGCTATTGTATATTCTTTATATATGTAAAACGTAAATCCCACTGCTGTAATGTGAACACAAAGCACCTGTCCTTGCTCAAATCCCAGTAAACACAAATCTCTTGTGATCAGCATTATTAAAGTCTTACAAAGTTAAAGATCCGTACTATTATTGCCAAAGAATGCACATTTTGCATTTTTGTTATAAGTGCACACTACTGACTATCAGGCACAAGCACTGATAATATTGTCAAACTTGCTGAGATGGTGGAATTACCTAACTTGGGGGAAAAATGTTTCCCTATCCTCCTCTTCCTCTAATTTCTACACTGTGTTCTACAACGGAATATTCCGCAGTAGATTGATAGAACTGACAAACTGCCACCATCATTTTCAAGCGTAATATTACCATACAATGGGTTTTATACTACGCCAATAAATGCCTACATCTGTTTTCATACACGAGACGCCTGCCGTTACGTCATACAGATGGAAGCAGAACGGACCATCTGTTGTGAATGTTCTCCTGATCTACATGTCATATTTGGGCAATGAGAAACGAGCATGCCTAGCGAGAGCCATCATTAGACCATAAATCTATAACTTCCTGACAGACTAGCCACAGGCCATTATCTCCGCTTTAATTCTTCTCATTGCTGCTGCATGCAATGGAGTTTTTCCCCCCACTTTAAATAAACACATCTTCCCCAATGACGATGAGTGAAGTCTCTAAAGGAGGACTAAAGATATTCCTTTTCCATTTCTTCCTACATTCCCTTTATGAAATGAGGCTGCTCGTGCTTTTTTGTGGCTCGCTCTACGCATGCTGAAACAATACTAATACTGTCCTCCATAAAGGACCATCTGGAAATCAGATCAGAATTTTCTACTTTATTTGAGGTAGCAGCAGGCAAGATTCCAAACAAGCTCAACAGGAAGTGATGTTAATGATTCATCCATGAGTTTAACGATCTAGTCCCAAACTGGCACTGGTGAAAAGAGGGGAACAATCTAGCTAAAGAAAGAAAGAGAAAACTGTGTAACGAACTGTAATTTGCGTTTATGGAGAAATGTGATGGTGAACAGACAGCCATGTTTCTTCATTTGAATTTTGGGACCTATTCACTTAGCTAAGAGACTTCTGAGAATTTTTTTTGATTGTCATATGAATCATTAATGGGCTCTTTACCAGAGTCTGGCTTTGACATCTCGGCATTGCTCTTATCATTCAGGAAGAAAGTGCGAAATGATGCGTACACTGTTTGAATTTGTGTGTTAAAGCTCTTTTATAAAGTGTTCTACATATTAAGGTCTGCATTTTTTCCCCCCTAATAACTGGGAGCTGTTTACTTGATCTTTGTGGGTTTGTGGTCAGCAGTCGTTTGGCAGAGATTAGAGTCTCTCGGAGACTAATAATAATAAGTTCCGTTCTCAGAGGCTACGTGATGCACAGATTAATGTAAATGCTCCTCCAGGATGTTAGTTAGAACCTAGAGCGTGGGTTTGTCTTGGACGTTGGAAGGGACGACTGAAAGGAATTAAAAAAACAAACAAACATCTTAAACACTGAGAATTTATCCCTCATGATGATAGCCATGTTGCAAAAACAACAAAGAAAAAAAGCCAGGGTTACAGAGAGCTAGCTCAAACATAGCCCCATGCTAATAATGCTAATGCTAATAGCTAGCCATTAGAGTCTAAACAATTCGAATTACCAAATTGGAATTTTAGAATTCTAAACAATATAGCTAACTAGTTACTGTATCTAACCACTCCCTAATCTTTCCTTCTTTGAACATCTTTGTTCAAATCAGTTTCTAACGAGTGGAAGGCTAGTCTAGTGGAAGCATGTGATGATGCCTGAGGTAAAGTTGGGAACTGGGACCGGGATCCCAAATGACTCAACAATTGCATTTTTTTTTTCTGTCATGATGGGGGGAGAGGGTGCAGTGAAATAAAAAGCTGTCGGGACATAAAAAGGCCACGTTCATTAACCTTGGAGTGGATTGCTCATGCATGTACTGTACCTGTACCAGCTTCATCTTGGCCTTCACTTGCAGTAACGGCTTCATCCTGCTCAGGCAGGCCACTTTAGTCTAAATTACTAATTGGGTTATATTTTGGGAACTAGAACCAACTAAGTTCATTAGGAAAAAACTCCTTTGGGAGCAGGCAGTGGGATTAAGAAGACAGCCCCGCACTTGCCTGCAACCGCTGGTTTTCTACTTAATGATGTTGTCAGTAGATTTGGTGACTTTTCCGAACCCTTGAATGATGATGTCCCAAATGATCAATCAGTGACCACAACTGTTTGTTCATCCACATACTCCTTTGTTCTCTGAATGTTAAACTCTCATCAATATACATAAGCACTAAACGTTACACATTTTCTTCCTTTCGTGGTTATTTCCCAACTACCTACTAATATTTTGTCTGCATTTATGAAAGAAATTAAAGTATTTAATAAATGACAGTTTGTTTATGGTACAGTACCAGTACCAAAAGCATCTTTTAAAAAAAATAAAAGAAGTAAGTTCTATACTCATAAAACTCCACTTTATGTTTTCTGGAAAGCTTTTTTTTTTATCTATCAGGTATTGATGTGCTAATAACAATGACAACTTAATATGTCTTTACATGGACCCTAATGTTCCATTTATAATCAGAATAATAAAAATGCATCATGTATCCAGTACACTCTGACCTGATCCGGCCTGATCGGAATGAATTTTCAATGAGAACGAGGGGGATGGTGTAAACCTTTGATAAGCCGTTCAATAGGTACGGTAAATATTAGCTGTGTGAACACAATCCGGTCGTTCTTTTTTTCCAGGAAGGAAATTTTGCTTCTGTTCCTGATCGGTAAATCTGAGAACGACTCTCTCCCACCTGTGTTTACTTCCAACTTTTATCTGAGGAAGGGCCATTGATTGGCATTGACTCACCAACTAACCAATTATAGATGAGATTGAATTCATGTAAATAATCATAACATAGAAAATGGGTTTGGTCAGAAAAAGATGAGAAGCCTAACCTAAAAAATAAAAAATAAAAAACCTGCTCTTTCTTCAGAATCACTTTGCGCATGTCAAAAAAAGTTACTTAATGATCAAATGCTTTGCTTAATCTTATTGGACTAGAGTCCAAGTAAACAGTAAAGTTGGAATCTCTAATCGGAACGATTTCATCCTGATTGAAGAAATATTGTGCATGTAAACGTAGCTGATGAAACTGCGAATTAGTCTGTGACATCAGTTGCTGACTTCTAGTGACTTCTCGTGAATGCATTAATTACTTTCCTCTGAAGTCGCCTAAGGCACGAAAGGCCAACCTACAGAAGCATAAAGTACAAATTTTAAGAGTGACATTTTAGCCATTGTGCGGACATGTCTATACCTACTGTATATGCCTAACACTTCCCCAGACGTAATGACTTTATAATACCTTATCTATTTATAAGCACCATTCTGCTTGTGGTATATGAACTTAAACACATGAATAACTTTAATGCTTATAAATAAAACAACACTTCAGGATCATTAGTTTAAAGTATGTCTTAATGACAAACTTCGCCAATTTACAGGCTTGCCTGTTTACGCGATACTAAAAACCTCAGGGTCGATTGAAATGTGTAAACTGAGATGCGAGGGAAAAAATAAAGCCTTAATTTAAAGGGATGAAGGCAAGATTTCAAGGCAAGATTCCTTGCTTGAGGTGAGTTTATTTGAACAGGAGACGCTTCTTCTGTGAGAATCTAACCGTCTGTGATAGTCATCAACCCAGATTTGAATATACATGGAAGTGTGCACATGCTACACTCATACACACACACACACACACACACACACACAAGCACAGACAACTGGAATATGTTCTAAGCCTCCCGAGCTTGCAGCAAGCTCAAGAATAATCTCCTCAACACAGACCACCTGCTATGCCACCCCCATGCCTTTTTCATAAAATTCATGTTGCCACCTTCTTTTCTTTCATGGTTCAGCAGATTCCCCCTCTCCTCACAGCTCCGCTCATCGCCGAGGCCCAGATCACCCACACTGAGCGCAATCAAATAGTAAAGCCGCTATCCAGATGGCCCCGCTCATGTCGGTTTGCAAACTTCTTAGCATAGCTGTTGGCTTTCATCAGCAAGACGGTTCCTGATTAAAACTCAGACTGTCGGAATGCTGAGTTTATGAGAACTGATTAAAATCACAGAAAAAGTACAATTCTGCCCTACAGCTCGGAATTGTGGGGTCGGATCTATCTGCGTATGAAGCAGGGAAGGGCTTCGTTTTATTTCCGCACGTTTGAGCAGGATGTTTTTGTGTTTTATCGTACTAATTTATCGTACATTAATCCATCAATAATCTACTATAAGCATTTGTGCTTTATGATAATTGCTGTTGGAGTATACACTAATCCATGCTGAATCCATGCTAAAAAAAAAAACTAAAAACAAGCAAGATCAGCTTTAACAACTAACCTGAATCAAAATGCATGCTGGTCTACACTGTTGGCTCTTTCATTGTTTTATTGTATTTTCTTCCTTTCAGTGTGGCGTATCAGCGCGTACATGGTTTTAGTGTTAATTTTCAGCTGCACCCCAGGGAATGCATATTCAATTCTTTAGTCAAATTTGATTAATTTTTCTCCATATAATGAAACTGCAGTCATTATAGAGGGCTGTTAAAGGCGGTTGAGGCACTGGACCCGAGCTAAACTGATTCACTGCATCCACTTAACATTTCAACAGCAGCAAATATTCACTTGTCTGCTCAAACAGCAATCAAGAAACACAAAAAACGAAACGAAACGAACAACAACAACAACAAAAAAAACTGTTGAAAGCCGTATTGTCTCAGACGTTCAAAATAAATGTTTAGCTTGACCTTTACTTGTGGACAAGCATACAAGTTCAGATCTGTTTGGTTGTTTTCATGCACGCAAAGCAGTTTAAATTACAATGATTTGCTCTGTCAATACTCAAACAAAGGAGAAAGCGCAGACGGATGCCACATTAAGGGGAAAACAGTGGCTCTGTTAAACTGGAATATTTTGAGACCATTTTGAGTCTCCTTAGAGGGAAGAGCTGCAAATCAGTACAATATGATTTGTTCTAATCTGATAATGGAATATCATATATGGTCTATTGTAGGATTTTAGTGGTGCAAATTTTGTATAGCCACCGGAGGTTGTTCCAGTGAACACTCTGCAAGTGGAACACCAGATCCTTGAACATCAGTGGTATAACATGTCGGCAATTTGCCGAAGAGATGCATCTGTCTGTGGGAACTGTACACACAATCAGTTATCGCCACATCCCCCGTAGTGAGTCTTGACCTCGCTCCAAGCCATTTCCGCATGTTTGGGCCATTTAAGGAGTTCCTGGGAGGCCAGCGTTTCAGACATGAAGCTGGCAGTCTGATCATGGATCTGGCATTTTGGGAAAACTTTCCTTTACATACAGTTGCGCATACTGTACATCCCAATGTGTGTGCATCCCGGAGCCGTTCAAAAACCTATTTGCGTCTGTGGAAAGCTAAGCAAAGCAAGTTTACATGTTTTTGTGTGTGTTTTTTTTTTTTGTTGCAAGAATGTTATAAAGGACATCAGCAAGAAGAAAATGAAGCCACTTTCGGTTTCAATTTGAAAGTAGCCGGTAACAAGAGGAATCATTGTGTCAGTTGTTAAAAGCGCTATACAAATAAAATTGAATAGAATTGAATCATAAAATTAGGTTTAATGTCTATTTATTGGATATTTTACTTAATTTACATGTCTTCTCTAAATGTTTTATATGTTTTTATATGCAAAAATAAAGTTATATTGTTGGAAATTGGTAACATTGGCTGGATCTGCATTTAATATATTTTCCATGGAAATATTTTCCATTTTAAATGGAAAAATTTTTCGACCTAAGAACTCACATGCCACTACACTAGCCTAGTTTTTACTCCCATGACTGTGTTCTGTTATTCTGCACAATCAAAAGTCCCGGATTGATTTGAATGCCCCACACCACACACACACACACACACACACACACACACACACACACACACACACACACACACACACACACACAGAATTAACATTTGCCAGAGGACTGATCTGATACGGTGTTTCAACTCAAACCACATTTATTGGAATATTTTAGCCCAAATGTGTATACTGAGAGAAAGCAGATGTGTGTATGTTTCATTTTATTTTATTTATTTTTTTTTGTGTGCAAATCAACTTGGAGTCTCCATCAACTGCTTCCCCCATCACAGTCCAGGCTGCATTTTTCTCTTGGTGCATCATCAGAGCGCAATAACCAGACGATTGTGCTCTTATTATTTTTTTCCCCCAGTTTAACAAAAACCGTCTCTTCTAATTACACAACAAATCCCGAGGGATTTCCTCCAGAGATCGTAATCAGATAATGACAGTGGAAGAAGTTGTGTGTTTATTCACCACTGATTAATCAGGGACCTTTAATTGCTACGTCTTCTTTTCAGCAGTTTGTATCCAAATCAGCAAGCCCGAATGAGAATGAGACAAAAACACGACATCGATGGGATAGGGACAGAAATGAGTGACAGGAGCATGCCAAATGCAGATTATTATTATTATTATTATTATTATTATTATTATTATTATTATTATGTTGTGGTTAGAAATGTAGGCTTCAATAGTCACTTTCTAACAATGGACACATTTCCTTTAATAAAAAAAAAGGAATTGATATATTCATAAATATTGTTGGCCAAAAATATTACATTATGTGCTTAGAAATCACGATACTGGAATACTTCACCAATAATACATGTAATAAATAAAATAAATAAAATATTATGATCAAGTGTGCATTTGGTACTGTATTCTCTAATCCAAAGAAATGTTTCTTGACTTTTGTGAAAGAAGTCATTGTAGCATACTGTATATCTGGCACAAAGCTTGTGAGACAAAGGCCGTGACAGGAAGCAGGCAGTCTGATAATGGCTCCGACATACCGAGAAATCTTTCTATCTTGATGGTATCCAAGCACTAGTGAAACACTGGGATAAGTGCATTAAGTGTGTGGGGATTATTTAGAGAAAAAAAGCTAATTTTTACTCTCGTCACTGCTTCCTGTTATTTTGTATAATCAAAAGTCCCGGTTTGACTTGAACACCTTACAAATAAAAGCATACAGTATACTCCATAAGCTTTCTGTAAAGAGAGTAAAGATTTTTACCAGCGTCTTAAATTTAGTGTTCGCGCTTCTTTGTAAAATAACACATTTTGAAGTGGGAACAAGTGTTTATACTGTAGAAGTGATAAAAGGAGCAAACTTGTGTCATGGATATTCTACAACATTAAATGCAACAATAAATGATAAAAAATAAAACAAATTAAAAAACTTGCTATAAAAATTTTACAATTGAAAAAATGTAAATTATTGGCAAATTGCTGTGGTATAAGAAGAATAAAACGCTTTGCGACACGCCGTTAGTGAAAAATAAAAATATCTAAAATATACTGTATATGGTACATATATGTATATTATTACAGTAACTCAGCTTTGTGTTGGGATCAACATCTTAGTACACTGATTTTTTTCCCTATAACAGCCTTGTCATGCTTTATTCTTTACTTAATACATCATGGCATCTGCTGCAACTTGCTTTAGTATAGAGATAAAAGTGTTATGCATTCCTTTTTTTCTTCCAGGATGTCTTGTTTTTAGAAACCTTGTCACATTTCAAGCGAAAAAAAAATAATACCCTGATCTCATATACCAGTTTCACATAATGTTATCAGTGGCTACATCAGATTTCCAGATAGATCACTATATTATCACACCTGCTCGTAACCGAGTTGGTTTAAATGACTTTGCTGTTATAAGAAAATACTGCAGCAGATAAAGAAGACTAGCTAAAGCTTTGCCAAAACATTGTGAGCCTCTTTTTTTATTTTTTATTTTATTAAAATGCAGTCCAGCTCGGCACCAGGACACAACGTGCGGGAAATAAACTAAAACAAGCTGCCACTCGGGGCCACTTTGTCCTATCACACAAAACAGCATTTATTGAAATAAATTTGAATTAAGAACATTCATTCCCAACCTCCCCCCCGAGGATACACCCGTTCCTTTTTGTTCGGGCTGAGGTGCTTGCTAATACTGTAGGAAGAGCAGCTCCGAAGGATGCAGCGCTAGGTTTTATATCCAGTGGGGGAATCATGTTTTAGTGAACAAACCTTTAGTGGGAATTGAATTCCAGTACAGTGAGTGCGAAAAGTAGAGGATTAATAAAAATGTCACCAATGTTCATTTCATGTTTGGAGATGTCAAACGGTCTACACATGTGTATTCAGTATATAAAGAGCAAACAGGACTAATTAAGAAATTAAGATTTTTTATTGTTAAAGCCCTCTTTTAGATTTTTTATTTTATTTTTTTAATTGCACTAGAAAATTTGGGCATCTGGTAGGTTTGATCATTTTTCCATCCTCAGTGAAGATGTTCCAGTTTTTTTTTTTTTAACCATACAGTAGGTCTCATGACAGCAATACTTTACATGAATACTGATGTCTTTTGTAAAAAAATGTTTTTGCTCAAATGCACACTGAACTTCAGTTTGACGCTGAACATAGAAAGGTGCATTCGATGTCCGAGCTATAAATTGAACAAAGACAATTCTGCATATTGGTTGAATCAAAATATCTGAGCTTTTCGCCTTTTCAAGTTACACGGCTTTGCAGTACTGTAATTCCATTTCATCCAGCTAAAAGAAAAAACACACAGAACACTGCACTGTGCTGTATAGTCTAAATATAGACCACTATCTCCAAGAAAAACCTCTCGACCTGAGACTAATCCAGCAAGCGGTCAGGTGATGACTCACAGCTAGGGGTTGTACAGACTAATTAACGAGTCAAGTTATACATTCATTAGTCAGTGCTGTGGGGACAAATGTTACCAACTTTGAAACTCTGTCACTGTCTCTGCTGACTTTTTAGATATGGGATTGTTTTGCATCTGATCTGGCTCTCTTCCTCACACAACTATTATGCAAGTTTGCAAATCCGAAAAAAAAAGTGGTATTTATGCAAAGCATAAGCATCAGCATTGTTTCCCAAAGACTAACCACTAATCAGCACTCTTTCCCAAAGGCCAATCAATAATCACCAATGTTTCCCAAAAACCCATCACAGATCACTATTGTTGCCAACATCCAATCACTTACAGTATCAAGATGGATTCCAACAGCCAAGAATCACTATTGTTTTCCAACAGCAAATCACCATTGTTTCCCAAAGATCAGCCCCTGATCACTGATTTTCCCAATAATCAATCACAGATCAAGACGATTTCTATCACCATTATTCCCAACTACCAATCACTACTCACGATTTTTGTTCCCCAAAGTCCAGTCACCAATCACTAATTACTATTTCTTCCCAAAGACTAATCACTAATCGTTTTAAACTCTCATCTTGGTGATATTTCCTTCAGAGTTATTTTATACATAAAAACCAGTAATGTAAATGAGAAAGAATGCAGGACATTCAGACTTCACAGAGTAAATTCTACCGCAGTGAGGAAATTGTTTATTTTTATTGTATCTAATTATGTTCTAATAAAACCTTATTGCTATTATTGTTTATTCTTTATGGTTAAGTGTCAAAACGAGCATGGAACGTTTTTAAAAAAAAAATTTTTAATCCATCTCTTGCCTGCTCCTAACAGAATACTGACTCTCGGAATCAACACGCACTCGGTTCCTGCGCTTATTTTCACATGAACTTAGTATTTATGACATTACAGGTTGCACATAAAGTTTTTCCCCTGATTCCAAAAATATCACACAAAATCAGGGAAAAATTTTATGCTCATGCGGTATAAACAAATAAGCAAGTTAATCCATAGTGACCCTGACCAAAGGAAAGCACTTATTAATGAGAAATGAATGAAGGAGAAAATCCAGATTTACACCAGACACTCAGAGTTGCACGAAATCTATTCATCATTTAATGGCCTTTGTCTCACAGGCTTTGTATGTAACCCCCTTTCCCATCCACATGTCACGCTCCCATGACTTTTTTTTTTCCGTTGGCTCCCACAGGATCCTATTTCCAAGGTGCAAGTCTAGCTAAGCAGCATTCCACATTTATGTCAAATGGTTTTAAAATAGGGTATTATAATGCAGAGGGTTATTATTTCACACATTTATTGTGCTCATTTATTCTTTATTTATTTATTTATTTATTTATATAACTGCATAACATAAAAAAGAAATTGAAGCCGGAAATGTAATTTGCAGACTTTAATAAAAAGTACATGTTCTTTGCACTAATATTATTCTCCTTCTTTTGCTTCAATTATGAAAAATATGACTAGTCATCTGACTACTTTTCTGGAAAGCAAAATTTAAAACAGAAAAATGGCAGATTAAACGCTGTTCGAAATTTCTGCTTAAAAACAGAGTATTATGCAAAAGTCTTGAGCCACCCCTCATTTTTTTTCATATTAAATAAAAAATAAACAATTCTGTAGATTACAGAAATGAGAACAAATAATTTGTTGTGACAGGACGAAAAGGGCAATTTAAACATGTGTTATTCATCTAACAAGCTCAGCAGCAACCTCATTTCCCCTTTCATCTGTTCCAACCACTCATCATCACTGGTATACTAATCTTTGCACCCGTCTCACACTGATTCATGCCTTAAGTTGGATGTGTTTTATGCTTGAATGATTCCCAGGTCACTGTGAGGTTTAACAAACAAAAAACATTCCTCCGAAGCTGCTCAGGTACAGGGACTGAACATTAGAGACAAAAACATGCCAAGATCGAGAGCCGAAAACAGTCCTTCAGTAAGCCTGAAGAATTATTCCTCGAGACTACATTAAAAATAACAAGAAAGTCTGGCTCTTTGAAAGCAAAATATGAACAAATGAGGGGTCAAGACGTTCGCACAGATCATAATGCTTTGAGTGACTACTTGCAGCTTTTAATATGCATCCCATGACCAATTACGTGTGAATACCTGCATTAGCCAGAACACATAAACAACCCTTTCAACCTCAAATGAATTTCGTACAAGAAAGGTTCTATAGGACTTGTGCTTTATTAAAACTGATCCTGGGTCCAGAAGATATTACATTTTAAAGGAAGAGCTGCACCCTTGTGATGACTTGCAGAGAAATGAGATGACACATAGAGGTATTAAATTCACATCACAAGGTGACCTGTCATGAATGGAGATTTGTCGGAGGAGATATTGCTTATGTAAGATAAGACACTTTTTTATTGCTGGTTATGATTATAAGTACTTGACTAGCAGGTTTTATTTATTAAAGAATAAATTCACAGAAAAAACACTGAAGGAGAAATAAGTATCAGTGTTTACATTGATTTTACCAGGACAAACATCCGCACCGGTAGGCAGATGAATATTTGAAACTGATCTAATGTGACTTAAATCCCAATCCAAATGCAGCCAAGAGCTCCTGAGGCATTATGGACCAGAGCTGTATGACAATTTCTGTCCGAGCATTCATCTGGAATCTTAATGAGAATCAACAATACATCAGAGACATGTATTATATCTATTTCTGCTTCTTTCCATCACCCAACATCCCCGCTATCAGCAAGGCAACATATGATCAATGCTCACTCGCATTCAAGGTCAAAACGTGTCCCAAACCTGATCAATTAAAGAAGTGCTGATACGATGAGATTTTTTTTTTTTTTGTATCTCTCCTCTTTGTTTTAAAATAACAACATGATGCATCCTAAATAAAAGATGCTAACAAAAAGTTTTCACACCAGTGGAAAGGATATGAGAGAAAGTGGCATTTTTTTTTTCCTGCTGCTGTTTGATCTGTACCTGTCAAACAAGCTTTAGAGTTTAGGGTTATAGGAGGACAGAGCACTGTGACAGACATGACAGAGTGTCATGGAAGGAGAACCACAGATGGATTCGAGTAAAGAGAGTTTCGGGTCATTGGACAGGAGACATGGATGACACTCTGAGGTGGGGATTAGTTTTTTTTCCCCTTCAGACTGTTGAAAGGGAAACGATACAGCCAGGCACTGAGTGGAAGTGAACAGCAGATTTCTCATCATTTCTCAATTAGCCTGGCTGATAAGTAAGGAATAAAACATATTCCTGATTACTGATAAGTAAGGAATAGTCAGTCACAAAATGGTGTGTTGGGTCACCTTATAGTTGACTATTGTCCAATAGACCATAGCAAGTACTAATCTATTGTGGAATGACACTTTTCCCATTTTATTGCTGAATTGAATATCTGTAAAATAAATTCTTGCTACTACATTTGTTATAGCAATTGATATTGAACAGTTAGTTCTGACCGGATAATCTGATTGGATGAGAGGCATGCCATGAGTGGTGATAATGGACGGTAACAACACTGAAACGTTTAACTATATGTATACATTCAAAACCAGTCACCGCAACACTTTCAGCAAGAAAACACTCTTGATAACCTTATGCCATCTTAAACAATACTTTGTCTCCTTATGTAGTAACTGCTTCCATGTCGTTCCCGAATCACCTCTAAACCATGCTGTTCTGTTCATGGATAACGTGAGCTAAAAAGCTAATTAGCTTCTAACACAAGGTTGAGTCCCAAATCCCTCTCTAACCGCCGATCAATAGCTCGACTTGGTCTGTGGAACGAGAAATACTTCATCCTACATAGAGACTATATGCTACTAGTGAGCTAATATTCTAAAGTAGAATAAATCTTGTGCCTTTCTCAGGTCTGTCCACTTCCTCGGCTTTTAGATACATAGTAAGAATTTAAATCTACTCCAACCCCTGTTAGTTACACTGTTGGTTGCTAACCTGGTTGCCAGGTCAATGCAACTTCCACCAGCTATAGAAGGATACGTGGTGGTGGAACAAAACTGTTTAAACAAACTAATCATAATCTGTTCGATAAAAAATAATAAATTGTGCTGTCTAAAAATAATATCACACTCGAGGACTTGCTGTTGTGCTGGATATCAGTCGTGCTCTGGTGTAATATTGCTTAATTATAAACCAGCCCTTTTTTTCTTCTTTTCATTTAATATATATATATCCTCTGGATGTCTCTCTAATATGTCACTGTAGCTTAATGTAGTAGAAGCCTTGCAGCCGGATCGGGTTTGCAAGCCGTGCTGCCATTAAAAATAAATAAAAATAAAACTCAACACATTCTTGGCCTGATCAGAAAAGTTAATTCAACAGCGCTGTTGTATAATTACGTTTTTAAACCAGAGTCAGCGTGAAGTGACTTTTAACCATCTGCTTATGTTCACGGAATACAGTAAAAAGCTTTTGCAGTGAATGTGTTGCAAACAGCCTTGAAGACCCTTTGAAAAAAAAAAAAAGTGTGCAGATACGCACTCAGTGAGTTGTCACAATAATGGAAATACTAATTAATTTTAATTAACGCACTTCTTTTTGCATGGACACAGGCACACACACATGCATACACACACACTGAAGTTACTGAAATAAAAACATGCTATAAATATAATAGCCAAAAATTCACATTTATTTATTGTTAAACAAGTGTTGAACTTTACATTATTTGTATGGGCTCCTTACTAACATGTCAATGCAAAGAATGAACCAGTGCTGTAATGTATTCACAAAAGAGTTCAAAAGTATCACTGAGAATAATTTAATAAATAAATATCGGAAATCTATTTAGAAGAATGAGTCTGGAGAGCTTTGTGTTTGGCTGTGGACTTGAGTGACTTTCATGCCCGTCCGGATTCTCTGAGAATCTTTTAAACAAAGGCAACAGAAATCCTAATTTCCTCCTAAAGCCTGATGCTTTGGTACAGCAAACTCATTTTCCTGAACAAGATAGAATTTGATGTCGGCAACCTCTCTAAGCTCTGTGTCCACTCATTTCATCTTAATCCTCCTCCAAACACACCGTGATGAATAAACTGTTAGAACAAACCATTTTCTTATAACATGTGCAATTTTTTTTTTTTCCCCACACAATAGTCTCTTCTGGATGTCTTAATTAAAGTCTTAATTTAAATGTTTTCTTTGTCATAGTTAAGGTTGCCTTTTCATTATGTACCTGAAATACAACAAAATATATTTTTACGCCTTTATCCATGATGGTTCGAGTGTACAACCATGAAAAGATAAGGCCTGGGGTTTAATTTGCTAGTGGTTATACAGCACAATCTGATCTCCATTGTAAAGACGGGGCCGTTGATCCAGACTACTGAATTTCCTAAAGAAACAGTCCCATTAGAAGCATCTTAGAACACATCTCTGCTTACGTGCTGGAAACTCCATTTTTGTATATAATACAAAACTGGATTTAAGATAAGTGACCCTATGTACAACCTCTGACAAACATTGTACGAGCTGAAACAGGAAATACTATTATTTGGTATATTTTTCTCTTTTTTTTATGTGAAATCATTCCATAGTTCTGAGTCAGTCAACATCGGCAGCACTAAGACTTCGCGTGTCCATCAAATCCCATGTCTGATTGTTTTTGTTTTTTCAGTCAAATCAGTGCTGATTTAGACAAGCAGAATCACACTGCAATGCAGCTACACTGGACTACACGTCTTTGGGGATGTCAGCGGAACAGTGGAGAGCTATGTTTCTGAGGGGAAAGTAGTGAAAGACGAGGGGGGGAGATGAAGTATGAACCTTGTTCTAAACCCTCCCCTAGTACCCAGTGTCCTTGTGGCAACTGGTGCAGATTGTTTTTTGAAAAAAGAAGAAAAAAAAAAAAAGAACATATTAAAGGCTTGTGATGAGTTGCATCTGTCCTTCCCTTACGTCCACCTCTGGCTCGCTCTCCTCTTTAGGGGATTGGGGGCTGGGGATAATGTAACCGTCACTGCTTCCCCTGCTCATCTGATAGTAGCTTTGCAGCTGTTGGCCGGCCCCTAAATCGGGCATGCTCTTGTAGAAGGCGTCCTCGTCCTCGCTGTGTTTGGAGGGCGAGAGTTGCTCTGTCTGGAGGCCGCTCTCGGTTAAGGGCGGGTCTCTCAGGTTCAGCTCTCTGGAGTACAGGGAGTCCGTAGTGGGTGGCTGCAGGCTGTGTTTTGTAGCTGTGGGCTCGGTTCTCGCTCTCTCCTGAGTGTAATACAGGAGCGAGTGAGTCCGCTGGGGGATGAGAGGGGCATCCAGGTGGTGCGGGTGGTGATGGTGCAAGCTTAGACTCCCCACCATTAAATGGCTGCTCTCGCTGTCCACGGGTACCAAGGATGTAGTTTCAACTACAGTAGCTTCCTCTTTTCTACTGGTCCCTCCCACAGCTGCATTCCTCGTGGACAGATGAGGCTCGTGCCGCGGTTTTTTGGCGAATGTCCTCAGGTTGCTGTGAACCAGGTCTGAGATAATCATCTTCTCGAAGGCAGCTTCGTCGAGGCCGATGCCGCCGTTGCCGTAGTCCCCATTCCGAAGCGAGTAGCTATTATTGAAGTTACCATTTAGCGGTAGAGTATCCATTGCACTTGTATCCCTGGCATTGTTCATTGAGTGTCCTACAACAACAGAACATGTGAGGAGGGGTGTATATTAGTCACTACTGGCCCTGTAACGATAGAAAAAGTTACAAAAAAAAAAAAAGATAAAGAATGTTGTTTAGGACAGGCTTTAGATTTCAAGCTTGACACTTAAATCTAAAGCATTTATTATGATGTTAGAAGCATTCTCTATTGTCCGCTAGCATGATAATCAAGATATCCTAAACAACATAAAAAAGAAAAAAATGCACAAACATCACAAACACATTTTAAAGGACACTGCCAAAGTGGAGCCACAGATGGGCAAGTTAGAATATTAACATAATTCATCAGTCTTTCAGCTTATTTTGGGAGGGGGAGTGAGAATGGGGTTCTGTGGGGAGGTGGGAGGATATGAGAAAAAGGAAATGAAAAAAGCATGTGGCCAAAAAAAGGGACCAAAAAGAAAAAAGAAAACCACAGACAGCCAAGTCTCTCACAATAAAGAAGCCAGCAAGCAAATCCAACAGCACGACAGACAGGCAAGTGGAAATGACTAACTTGAGACAACTCACATCATGTCTGTCTGTTCAGGCTATCTGGCCTAAGAGTAGCTGATGGACAAAAGAAAGAAACAAAAAAACAACAACAACAACAAAAAAACAAAAAACAAATGACTTCATTGTAAAACATGATGTAATCACTGACAAAATCAATGTGAGCAAGGGTTCATCAAATTAAGTCTGATAGACAATTAAAGGCTTCTCTCCTCATTAAATGTCACCATTCGGTTTGTTTTTGCGAGCTGGGCCGTTAAGTCTGCAGCTAATTGAGTGGGTACATGAGCGTTGTTGCCTTGGGCAGGTGAAGGTTGATCTGAAACCTACGTTCTCCTCACAGCTTGCAGCGAAAGTTTCAAATGTTTTTTCTGCCCTCTTCTGTTTTTAACACCCTAACGACTACGCTAGGTTAACAGTTATTAGCATCTCTTTAAATTGAGGTCTTGGGACAAAAAAGAAGGAAAGAAAAAAAAAAAGAGTAAAGTGGTGAAGCAGACAAAGAGAGGAGCATTTGTAATGCCTAGCAGGGGTTTGAGATCGAGAGAAAGGGGAGTAAAAGGAAAACATTCTGTTGAACCTTACAAATATGATATGTGTGAAAACTGAACTGTGATTTGCTGTGAGATGGATCCTCAGTGATGGCAGCCAAAAAAAATTAGCATTTAGAAAAGCTGACAATCAGTGTAAATATGATGTGGAATAAATACTAAGCAAAATTATAGCAACTACTATAGAAAAAAATAACTTCATTTTTGCCACATTGATATCCTGGTTTAAATTACCTGCAGACGCTAATAAGAGTGATCCAAATGATATCATCCATTTGTGATAACAGTAATAATTTAATGAGGAGTGAAGATAGGATACTGCATCTCTATCACTTAAATCCAATTACGCACAGAAAGTGGAAAACGTTTGCTGTATTGAGACTAAGGCAGTTATTTATAGCTCATTACTGGATGGAGTGTGTTGCAAGTGATATTGGGGTAAAAACGCTATTTTTATATAGATATACGCTATTTTAAATATATATATATTGGGCGTAATGTTTCATTGTCTTAATGTTATGGCTGATTGGTATAAACATGTAGCTTTCATCTGACTGATATATATCAGTCAGATGAAAGCTACATGTTGTGGCTTTGGGTTGCTGTGGGTTGTGGGATTGGGCCTCTGTGGATCAGACTTGTTTGTCTGGTGCATCCCAGGGTGAACTCTTCACCTGCTGGGCTCAGGCTTTGATGCACTGGGTGTTCTGATACCTTTCTATCATAGCCAGGATTAACTTCTTTCCTCAGCAATTTGGTTCTTCTGTGGGATCGGACCTGACAGGAGAGGTTTTGGTCCTCAAAGTCATTAAATGAGCGATGAGTGCTCATGATCCTGTCACTAGTATGTAATTGGTAATCAATGCTATTCAGTTCACCTGGTGGTGGTGGTGGTGGTGTTAGTGTTGTGGCTGACTGGTGTATAGTAATTGTTTAGTTATTTAACAAACCATTTTTTAAATACATCTTTTACGTAAAAATGTTTAAGTATTTATTTTAAACAAATAATACCCGACATGGAGAACTAGGCTTGAACTATTTAAATGATATTGCATGCATGATAATGGTATACGTGTTACACCAAATAGTTTTCCCTAATTCTTTATTGATGCTATATCAGTTATAACCTACTGTATTAGTTACGTCACGCACGTACGTTATATTTTTCTTGGCCGATGCATTGTTTCCAACAACAATAATAATAATATCGTCAAATATTTCAATTATCTAAATGTGTTACAATTTGTATCAGTCATTAATCATATCCTATCGTAGTAAATAAGGGTGTTAATATGCTTCAATAGATGCTTGATGCATTATATGATGTTGAATTTCAGTGCATCCTGTGCTATGCAGCCAGGAGTTATCGCCATAATCACAAATTATAATTAGATGATCAAATTAATTAATTATATTAAAATAATGGTATTCACCTGTAATACAGCAGACATAGGGTTACTGTGGTTAATGATGTTTTCTAAGGTTACACTAAAACTGTGGTGATCATACAAGCAACTTAATATTCATATTTGTTTTGTCATTAACATCTAAAATACGTTTGTACCACAAGCCCAGTTAAAAAATAATTTGTGGCACACATATTAAAGTGTGTTTTTGCAACAAAAAACAATTCCTCCATCGCGTGTGTTACAGACGTTGTCATTCATATCATTACATCTTGATCTTCTTATTAATACAAATTGTTGTATTATTATTATTATTATTATTATTATTATTATTATTATAGCAGCAACACTGTTTTTATTAAAAATGTTAAAGCTATTTAATACTGAGTATAAAATTCATTTAAAGAATTGATCAGTCTAGATAAAGGCCATATTTCACCTTGTAAGAATTTCTGAACCACTTGCTCACTGAATATAGATGGTCTGAGGCTAAATCAAGGTCTGTGCCTTTTTAGAAAAAAAAAATCATGCTGAATTTTTTTTTTACATTTGATAGGCAAAGTTAAGTTTTACTCCCATACTTGTCTCTCTGTAGGTCGCTAGAGCCATGCAGCAAGAGGGAAAAAGCAGAGCAAATAGATATTAAGGTTTCACATCAATTTCCAAAATGTCACAGCACTTGAATGTCACACCCTGGGGCAGGCTTGTAAATCACAGGGACATATGCTTTAATTGTGTTTTAGGCTGAAGCAAGGGAAATGGACACCAATCAATTTTAATTTGATTATGCAGAATTGGCTTTAATTCCAACAGGAAAAAAAAATGAAGAAAAGAAATGGCTTCATGCCATTTTCATGCCACATTTCTGAGGAAAAGCTTCAGCTTGCTTCATAATATTCACCTATTATTCTCTGCAATACAATCAAATCTATCACACAATCAGAAATCAATAGCAATAATTATAGTGTAATGAACTGTGAACAAAATGTATACAGCAGTGTTCTCTCTAATAAACTAAAAGGCTGTGTCTTGGAATTGTACACAGTTTATCAGAGATGACACAGAAATGGTTTCAGATTAATAATCACTTCAGGTTTGTATGAGAGAGAGAGAGAGAGAGAGAGAGAGAGAGAGAGAGAGAGAGAGAGAGAGAGAGAGAGAGATACAGCGCACCAGCAAAGGCAGCATCAGAGCAGAATAGAGGAATGCGGTGGTTTAGTAAGCGCACCTGGAGAGTTAAAGACAGGAGCCGTAGGAGAGTTACATACGACCGTTTCGGCCAGTAAGGTATTGTACGGGTTGTTAGTGCCTTGGGGTCGTAGAAGAGGATTTGTTAGTAGATAATTGGACGTCATTCCTGGATCAGTAAGACAGAGGGAAAAAAAACAAGTTCAGAAAACATGTACAAAGATATAAGATCTTATAATTAATACTAAATCCTGAATTCATACTAGAGCATTTATTATGAAATATTTTCTTTCCAGAATCAATGTTTTATTTAGCTTTGTTTGCTTGTTTTGATGAGAGGCTCATTATTACTGAGCTGCTTGGTATACCAGAAATGTTTACTATGGTCCAATCTGTCATTACAAGCACAAGCCAGTTGAATTATAAGGTGAAAAGAAGCTACCAGCTTTAAAGAATCTTGACACTTATATTTGACTGTACTTGTTTAGAATTTCATTTTCACCCATAAGACACATATGGTAAAAAAAAAAAAAAAACTCCCATCTGAAATATTTGTGTTGGACAGTACAAAGGAAGAGAAGCATGAAGAGAGGAAAAGGATGTCAGCCTCTCCTGACTTACGCATGCATGAAGGACTGCTTTAGCATACTAGAGCAAGCCAAAGCGATGACTGAGGAACACAACCTTACCACTTGGGTCAGCTAGAGTTGAACATCATCTTCTCATCATCATACATTTGTGCCCTGGCTAAATAATAAATGACATTTTTTTGCTAAGTCTTTCGCATAACATCCACTAGGTCATTGTACATCTTGATTAATTGATGTGCCTGGGTGTGTGTGTTAGGAGCAAAGGATCTTGTGAACTTAAAATGCTTCTGCACCATGTGACACTGTTAGCTTCTTCTGAACTGTACATCATGCAGAGATGTGTGACAAATTAAAGAAAAATTATTCCAAATCACTCAAAGTTATTGTGACTGACCATTTTTATCCTATCGGGATAGCAGTGGCCTTTACACTTTTTAATTACACTTTAAATGGATTTTTCTTTATTCTGTCACCCATCCGAGGTTTAGTACTACAAAACAATGAGTCTATTAACATTCACTGGCAAAGGAAAATCATAACCTACTGTAACATCACTTGCTCTAATTTATCAGTTCACAAAAAGTTCAGGAGACTGAAATAATGTCGCACTGATGGTTTCTGACTGACCTTGGTTGAGGGTTGATGTGCTGTTGATGTCCCCTGAGATAAATGAAGATTCCGACTGCTTTCTTACAGTGTCGTTCCACATTCTTCTGATTCGACTCTGTTAGATTAACATAGACAGTGTTTGACTCGTTTCATTAGCACTAAGAAAAAAAAAAAAAACCTTAAATCCCAGACTAGCTCTTTTATCAGATCATTTCCATTTTCCTTTTGCAAATGATCGACAATAAAATTTTTTTTTTTTTTTTAAAACAGATACAGGTCATTATTGAGGAGCATGTACATAGAAAACCACCATCTTGTCAGAGCGCTTTAAAAATCAATGAAATTCTTCACTGCATGCTGTAATAGAATCATCCTAGGTTACATACATTACATGCTTTATATGATCAGTTCACAACCTTGCTTTCGATTCACAACTGTGTATCTTTCCTGAAACCTAGAGGAAAACTGGGTCAGCTCGGTTCTTCTAGGCGCGGTGTGCTGAGTTTACCTGAGTGCCAGAGGAGTAGCGAGCACTTGTCCTTGTTGTTGCTGTCTTTGTGGAACTGTGGGAGCTCTCGCTTGGCAAGCTGCTGCAACAAGATGTGTGGCGGAGGCATTTGCTGTACTCTCGACGAACCTGCAATTCAAAAGCCATTTGTGTCCTTCGAGCTCCTGAATGTACGTTTCTGTTAACAACTCAAAAGCTCTTATAACCAATTTTATCAACTGGGGTAGAGTATAAAAGGTGTGCTCTAGATTTAATTTAAAGGTACAATGTTAATAGGCAACCTAAGGTAGTATATAACAAGACTTTTCTTTTTTTCGTTAAATATTAAAATAAATATTTTTTGAATAGCTTCTGTAGGACACGAGTAAAGCTCACTTTTTTCTGAAGCACGCAGTAGAAGATGAAGATGAACATGCCCTGGAAGCTGTTGAAAATGGTAAAGAGATAGGCCAGCACAATGGACTCGCTATTGATGAATAACAATCCGAAGGTCCAGGTAAGAGCCAGAAGACATAGCAAGGCAAATGCTCCTAAAACCCAGGACCTGCAAACAAAGACACATAACAGGAACGGTGAGCCTGCGGGGTGTCATCAAAAGTAAATAGGCACTGATGATGGCCCGAAAGTAAGACATTTACTAAAACTTCAACAACAACAAAAAAAAAGGATAGGGGAGGGGAATAAAACATATATGGTGTAATAAAGTTTTAAAAACAGGTCCATATCATTTGAGCTGGGGCTGGGAGAAATGAGAAATGTAAGGGAACAAAACCGAGATTTGAATAAATAAGAAATGAAGAAATATGCACGTGTATCAATCTGGTTCTCAGTCATATATTAAGATATTTCGAGTGTGGGAATTTGGTGTGTGCCACACTAGCATGTGAAGAAACATGTCATTTTGAGCTGCATTTAGAAGGAGGAGAGAAGGAATATTGCACTTGAGGACTGCAATCATTTCAAATAGGTCCATTACACTTGAGGAGGCGCTGACAACACATCTTGGCTAGCTAAGGAACCAAAGAGATAGAGTTAGAAGTAAGAAAGGAACTGAAAGAAGAAGAAAAAAAAAAAACGGAGAAAGGAGGAGTGGTGTGTGAAGATTCAAGGGAACCTTCAGACACCCTTGCTGACAGATAAGAGCACTGACAAACATGGAGGATGGGCATTTTAAACTGAGGATGAAGGAGCTGGAAGGTCAGAGGAAGACTGACGAGAGTGGCAGAGTGATGAAAGGGAGACTACGAGGCTGAGAAAGAAACGTCTAGCTGACAGTCTTACTTGATAAATGGTTTATTATCTTCATAGCTAGAGAGCGTGGTAAGCAGGGAAGAGAGACAAAATCGGGTCAGACAGATCAGAGTCCAGTTTAAAAAAAAAAAAAAGGAAAGGAAAAAAAGAAAGAAAACTGTGAAGCTGGAAACTGTACAGAGATGAAGGTGGCAGGGTCAGAGGAAAGATGATGATCATTATCGTTCTGTATGTTATAATGATGTGGATGGAAATTGTGCTGAGCCAATTCACTTACGCAGAGTAAGATACCGTACAAATGTGGAACATGTGCTTTAAAGTGAGTCAGACAAAAGCAGTACTGTAATAAAGATTTACAGTCGTAGTGGGCCCTCTTTTCCTTTTCCTTTTTTTCATCTATACTTCCCTTTTCAACTAAACAGCAAAACCAGAAACATTTGATTTATTCAGCATGTAATATGTGAGCACAGCTATACAAACAATAAGGGTTAAAACAGGTCCTCGTGATAAGACGGGGGTCTAGTGAAATTTCATTGGAAATGTGCCTGTATATATTTCTGCCATGAAAAATTTACAACGACGCTAACGTTTTATGAGTGGCCATCATAGGTTGTGATATATGGCAAAAGCTTACCCAGGCAAATCTGTATTATAGTAGCCATCACAAACGCGATAATTACTGGTTCGGGTAAGAGAAGGGTGACAGAGAGAGAGAGAGAGAGAGAGAGAGAGAGAGAGAGAGAGAGAGAGAGAGAGAGAGGGACAAAAAGAGAGAGAGACACAAAGAGAGAGGGAGGGGGGGAGATGAAGAAAAAAGAAAGGAGATGCCACAGATTAGCTCTCTCCACATGCAGCATGCATATAGTGCATCCAATGCCATGTAGGCTACGATCCTTGGCCCTGCAAGCTCAAATAAATAAATAAATAAATAAAAAGTTCTGACAGGATACAAACAAAATTCTAACACTGTCTAATACACATCTGAGAAATTCAGATAATATTCATTTAGTTTATTAATTTTTTTTTCTTCAATATTCCAGGAGTATAAAACCCTGTCAATCACTTTTGATGAAACTCAGGATTTTGTCGTTTGAGTGAAATAAGTGAGACAAATTGAAAATTAAGGCATGTTTGAACTAGACATTAAAGAAATGATAACCACACTTGCAGGACCATAATATCAAGTAATGAACAGACATATTCTGCTTTCTAATACTAAAACAGGTTCTGTTATTTTCCAAATGAAACACATGGAAATGCCATTCACTCTCTCTCTCTTTCTTGCACCCTGCTAAAGACATGACACACACCCAAACCCACACACAGACACTCACACACCCCTCTATTCTACAGGGAGACCTCACCAAGGAGACTTTCGTAAACACTATAAAAACACAGAAATCTAAAAATAACACAGAGAGGTTTTTTTTCAATATTAGAAGCGAACAAATTTTGTCTGTCCTTTTCTACTATGTGACATGAACTACACAGAAATATCAAAACTCGGAACAGCTTCACTTACTTTATGTTTTCCAACCTGCTGGAGTCTGGTTTCAATGAAGTAGAGTGCTTCACCATTTTGTACATTGTGATGACCAGGAAGATGAGATTAAGCTGTTGAAAAAGAGTTAATGCCTGTGTTAATAAATCGAGGTACTATTAAAAAAAAAAGACAAAAAAGTTTCATCTGTGGTATTCTCGAGGGGAAGGGAAAAAGGGGAGGGGGCTAAACATCGCTGCAGCCCGAGTGAAAGTGCCGGAGACGACTGCTGGGTGATTCTATATTGATAAAGGTGTGAAAAATGAATCGCAATCCAGCACGCTGCAAGATAAACACGAGCTCTGTTAAGAGAGAAGTGAAATCACAGAACAACAGTAGACAAAAACAATTATTTAGGGATGTACATGGAGCCAGACTCAAAAGGTGTGAATGAATGAACAGTATGTATCTGTACAGCTCACGCTCTTTCACTCAAACCACACACATAAACAAAACTTGCTGAGGTTGCAAGATCTTTTTTATAATGTGGCATGGTATGTGTGCTGTGAAGGCTAAAAAAGAAAAAGAAAACAAAAAAAAAACAAAAGCATATTCATAACGAACAGCACCAGTAGCTGGTGTGAAATACGCTCCGGCACGGCGACTTGCTTTTTTGATGCCGCACAATCTAATTGATTTGTACACTGCCCTCAAACAGCAGAGATAATCAATATACCTCCTCCCTCACATCAGCAGCTGTTACACAGGAGTCAGTGACAGGACACAAATGCCAATGAAAGAATGAAGAAAGGGATAAAAAGCAGAACAACAACAACGAAGGAAAAAAAAAATAGCGTATCGTCCCTTTTTGGCAGATTGCCGCGATGCCGGCGTGACGTTGTGTTTGTTGGTGGCACTGGCGTGACTCCATGTACTCAAATGCCCTTCATATACTCTCACACTGCCTGGAGTGGTGACATGGATCTGATGAGACAGGAGAAGAGAGAGTGTGTGTGTGGGGAGCAAGGCAAGCATACACTCCACCATACACACCACCAACTCACTTTCCCTGCTGCCGTCCCTGGGGCTTCCGCTACCTTTGTGAGAGCTGTTCCTGACTTAGCTCCTCTCTCTCTCTCTCCCTTTCTATTCTCTCCCCATATAGAAGGCCCTGAGCTGTACTGTGGAGAAAGCTTTTTACCGCGCTGTGGGAGTCGGCGTGTGTGCCCAGTGAACTCTGCATGAACCGGATGAAATATTAAAGGTGCAGATGGAGCTGTCCGGATGATGCAAACAGCTCACGATGTGTCATGATCCGATGCCTCGAGACCACTCATTACTTCCATGTTCTTCTTTACATAGATCTAATGCCCCTTTGAGTCCCAGAGGGGGCCAACCTCTGGCTGCCTGCACGCTTCCGAAAGCTTCCAAGAGCCACCACTTTTAAAAAGCACTGTAAGAGGAGCAGTGTTTTTCAAAGCTACAAGCCCACCCTAGGCCTTTCATGCTCTATTCAGCAGAAGTGCTCTATTTTTCCTCTTTTGCTAGAATCAGGCTGCTGCAAGAGTTTCACGTTGAATAATGAGATTGTCTTTGTGTGCATTTTTCCCGTCCCCCCCCCCCCCCCCCCCCTCCCGGACTGCTTTTCTCACTGACAAGGACAAAGCCAATTTGCTGAGAAACTCTATTTCTATTAGTATAGATGTACACTGTGCTAATAGAAATAGGGTCATGGGTTTCGGGGGAAACCTTGGTCCCGGTGACTCCCTGGAGAACTCGCAGCCATTGCGCCTCATCGCACATTGTCAATTGGGAGAATGGACTGCGACAACTCCTTGAGAACTGTGACTCCTGCTGCTTGAGTCCTCACCAATAAATCAGCTTCATAAGGGGCACGGGCCTTGGGTTGAAGATGACTGGAACACGGATTCTGGTAATCAGCGCTGTTGCGAACACATACATCAAGCCGGCATATGGCTCCTGGCAGAGAAGTGGCTAAATGAGAGTCTCTCGCCTGCCTCTGAAAAGAGCCCTTTGTAGAGCTTTCAACTCAGGGTGATGCCTAATCTGTAACTTGTTAGTTGAGCATATTCTTTAGCAGTCATCGCTGTTTTTTATTTCCCCCTTTTATGAACATTTCATAACTTTCAGCACGTGTCCCGCCACATGGACCATGCTCTCCGCGGCTACTGTAAGACAAACGGCACTTTCCATTACTGTAATCTCGACGTTTGACAGCACTCGAGGAGGTCATGTCGTCTGCGCATAATGAACTTGGCCTTGGTCAAACATTTCTCCACCTTTGTCACCTCCTGTCTTCATTTTCCGCGTGACGAGCTTGACCCAGGACAAAGATTAAAGAGGGAAAATAAATAGATAGCAGAACTCTAAAGCCAAACAGCTCATGTAAATACCACCTGCTAGAATCTCTCTCTCTCTCTCTCTTTTTCTACATCCTTCTTCCCCCCCCCCCCCCCCCCCCAACAGGCCTTTTGCTTCAGTGGCTTGCCAATCTACTCGGAGGCAGCGAAGTCATAACCAGTAAATAACGGCATGCTTGAACAGCAGCTGTGTCAATATGATATGTCATGTATGCCCTTCGTCTGAATGCTCCTCAAAACCAACTATAGAAATGCTGTAGGGGAAACGCAGCTGGCAGTGCTGTAGTATAAGGGAAAGTTATCCGAAAAAGTCAGGCTGCACAAAAAAAGAAAGAAAGAAAAAAATAGAGAAAAGAAAATCTCAGTGTGCCATTTAATATCGGTCCTTCACTAGCATGCTGGGTATTTTTTGAGGATAACACTATACTTTAATGCTCTGTTGTGAAAGCCTCTCTGCATCGTGGCACAATTATTCCCACAAAAACATTACTCAGGCCTTTCACACCAGCTTTTCTGAGTGCTCCTCTCCTACAGTGGGTTGCATTGACTGGGTTTGCTGAGACTGAACTGATCTGCACAGAAATCGAAGCGCTACGATCGCCTAAATCAAGCCAAGGAAATAACAAAGGCAGCCTGGCTTGATGTTTTCACACCATGGCGCTTCTTGTCGCAGCATCTGTCATTGGCTTGGAGAAGTCAATTATTGCTTTAACTATGAGGTGTATCGTTCTGGCCAGGTCTGGAGGCAAGCACCTCACATCCCCCCCCCCCCCCCTTTCTTTTCTTTCCACTTGGTATGCACACACTTTCCAATGCAGATGCACATGCACACAAGAGCCAAGAATAAGACTGAACATACCGTAATGATTAAGGTAACAGGTCCAATAAAACTCCAAATGAAGTGATTGTCCAGTCTCAGCCAGCATCTACACAGAGGGACAGACCACATGTATTAAAACCTAATTTAGCCTGCAAAAACATTACATATACTGCGTACTGTATATATTATGGTTCAAAAGTCTTGCACAGGCACATGCAAAAACAAGCTGTAGAGCAAAAGGATGTCTATAAACTATGTATGTGGTGTGAAAATGGTTCAAGAACCATTTAGTCTCAGATATGATTTGTAGAGTTTTATAAGTAAATTAGCTACTAAGTTTTATTGAGCATCCTGCACAACCACCCATAGTTATTCTGAGGACTTTTACAGCTGCTTTTTTTTTGCATGAAAAATCCAGCAACTTCAATTTTTTTTACTTATATAATGTGCTGCTTTCTTTTCTGACATTCAAATATTTTTCTTAAATTTTTACCTTTTGTGGTGAAATACTGATGTTCGAAAATCTGAAATGTTTTTGTTGTGACTCAATAATAACTCAAAATTTTTTTAACACTCGCCGCTATTTTTAGTGAGGAATAGCATATTCTCTTTTTTCCCTCCTATTAATCCTTATGAAAAGATGACATCACATTTTATATACACACACACATATATATATATATATACACACACACACACCTATATTAAAATGTGCTATATATATAGAAAGACAAGAGCTATTTATTTAAAAAGCGATGTCATCTTTTGATAAGGATTAATGGGGGGGGGGGGAATGCTATTCCTCACTAAGATAGCACATTGTCTGGTGTGGATCACATTACGATGTTGTAGGCTTGGCAAGCCAGTGTATACATTACTGTTAAATGCAGCTCAAAGATGGTAATTGTCTGTAAAAGTATCTAGGTGCTCTTGTCTGTGACCTCCGGCAAGAAATATTGATTACCTAAATTAGTGCAAACTTACACTGTGCTAATAAAAACCACACAAGACATTTTACACACACACGCACACACGCGCACACACACGCACACACAAATTTGTCTTGCTTCCCTTACTTGTGAGAACCTTCCATTAATATACTTATTAATGCAGCTAAAAAAAAGCTGCTACACTCATCTCATCACTTGTCTCACACTGCAGTGTTACAAAGAAAATCACTTCATTCCATAAGCACACATTCTCTATATATTTATCTGTAGAAATGTGTATGAGCTGCATTACTGCCTTTAGCCATGATTAAGAAGAAGCTTAGACAAGGCAGTGTGACCTGTATTAGGCACACATTAACACACACACACACACACACACGCACACACACATACACACACACACACAAAGAGGAGCCCTTAGTACCTCTAGCCTGAGCTAAAACGCTATCATTAATCTGTGTAAAAGCCTTGCCATGCAGCACTTGTCTTTGTTAGAGTGTGTTTTACAAACAAGAGCCCGCTAGAGGCTTTTTGAGCCGATAAAAACCACAGTCACTTCAGGTGTCCTCTTAAAGATTTACTGTGTGTGTGTGTGTGTGTGTGTGTGTGTGTGTGTGTGTGTGTGTGTGGCTCATCAATGTTGCAGACTGCGCTTCTTGTGTACAAGAAAAGTTTAAAGTTACCAATCCACATTATACTCTTCCACAAACACAGATTAGAAGCGAAGGTTCGCATCGGCTTACGCTTTCTCCGTTCCGTAGCTCTTGTAATCCACAGCCGCGGACACGCCCACGACGATGGCGGGAAACAGGTAGCCCGAAACGTAGTAATATTTCTTCCGTGAATATTCGCTCTCGAAGATGTCCACGAGCATAAGATAGAGATGAACCCCCTCCAAACACATCCAAGCAAAAGAGGACAAGAAGAAATAATGCAGGATGCCGGCGACGATCGCGCATCCGATCTGCAAGACACACAGATAGCACTAGTTATAGCAGCATGAATGTAAAAACGTGGTTCTAAAACCGCACGCGTGAACATATGAACAATACTGTGATATGTGATTTACTTCTGCTATAAAACCTTACTGAGAAACCAAAAGCTGTGAAGGTAATGAATTAAATAAACGACTATGAATATAGCAAACAAACGTGACGGCGCAAGAAATCAAAAGCTCTGACCCTGTCTTGCTTCTTTACAGCGTTCTCAAAGACTACAGCTGAAATATGAAATCGTTAACATTCTCTCTTGGAGGAAGAGACTCGGTGTGACACGATGTACGACAGAAATCCAAAATCAATGTTTCGCCCTCAGCGCTTACCCTGACTTCTGTCACGCTGCGACCAATTAGGAAGAGGAGCTCGGCGACGAAGAGGTTAATGCAAAGGTTCTTGTGGATGGTGTTCCTGTCACTCTGCAGGCCACGGAAGAAGCAGAATGTGAAGATGCACATGGCCAAGCAGACGAGTGAGACCACGATGCCCACACGAGGGATGACCGTCAGCAGCAGCTTGTGCTCTCTGCCTGGGCCCTGGAGAACGACAGGACGGATGGAGAGGACATATAGGGAGGAGAGATGAATAAACCGTTTTGCCAAGGCGATGATAGATCATGTGTGTCACAACCATCTGTTCTAGCTTCCTAAGGGCTACAAACACCTCCTGGATTGTATATATATTCAACACAAATGGGTGAGGGTTACTGGGCCAACGTTTACTTCCGATCCGATCTTACCAGCATTTCCTGATGAGCCATAAGGACGGCGAAATTTGTGAGATGGCTGCACGAGCAGGTCGTGTGGGTTTTGTTGGACTTAACAAGCTTGCAGCCTTGTGTGGACCAGTATCCCATCATGCTCCTTTCTGAGTAATTCCAAAAGGAGCAGTTTGAGTTGAAATAGTGTTGCATCTGACAAAAAAAAAAAAAAAAAAAAAAGTAAACAAAAACAAAAAATTATTCATGATGTCATGCACCTAGATCGTAAAAGCATAAATTTTTCTCCTTAAAAAAAAAAAAAAGATGCGCAGCACTCGACGTGCAGTGCCATTGCGAAACAAGTGAGAAATTAAGCATGGGACCATTGATTATATGAGCTTCTAATAGAGAGTATAATGGTTTTAAGGCATGTCTGTGAAAATCACACAATTACTTTGATAGAGAGGAAAAATCAAGCAGAGGCTTCCTCTGGGAGCACTTCTGACCACTTTAAAAGACAAATGATAATTGGTCTTCTGGTAATTTCATCCCACATTGTCTGGCTAATCTGGGAGTTAATTTTCCAATTGAAAAAAAAAAAAAAAGGATGGGGGGGGGGGGGGGGGGGGGGGGTGGAATTGTATCACTTACGTCCTAATGTCGACAAACAAATTAGTATTCATTAGGAATTTTGTCAAGACCCGCTAATAATCAACAGTTCATTCTTAGTTAATTTCATGTTCAATGGCTTTAACAAATGCATCTCTGACCTTGCAGGGTATTTAAAAATGAGGAGAGTTTACAAGCCCCTTATCTTTTCTGTCTGCCTTCCCACCGCTCCTGCTCTTATGACTTGTGTGTTTGTTTAGCTGTGAGACTCACATCGATGTGTTCCAGGGTGAAAATCACTGGCTCGGTTATATAGACTCGGCTGGACTCCTTGTTGATTGAGGCAGCAATGACATCCGAGTTTACGGCTACGGTGAGGTTGTGGCCGTTCACCTCGCTGCCCAGTTTGATTGTTGCATTCTCAGTACTCAGGAACTGGCCCAGGTTTTTGTACAGAGCGAAAACCAACTTGGCAACACCTGTGCATAAAAATATTTAAAAAAAAAAAAAAACATGAAAAAGATTAAGTGCTGATGTACAACAATCAGGTTTCTGCTGCACCACAACAGGTAGGTATTAATATATATGGTCTCTGTTCTTATATATATTGAAGTGTAAATTGTAAACGAAGTCGGCAGTGACGGAGACGCAGCTAAAGTTTAGCAATCTTATTTAAAAGAAAAGAAGTTGTGAGGCGAACAGCTTCACATAGGGCTGCAATATACTGTATGAGGTAAAACTGCTGATATCCAGGAGCTCCCCAGATATGCCGAGTCATGACCACCGTTCCAGCGTTATTAATACGACTAAAAGTCTTTAGACAGTCTCGCTTAAGGGATGGCGTCAGTGCTGTGTTATAAGTCTGAAATCAATAATTTGGTGTGCTGTGCTCCTGAAGGGAACGAAACATACTGCCCTGCGCACGCACCACGCAAGCAACGGCTTCAACTTGCATCTGAGGAAAAAATTAAAAGCAAGATCTCTCATAAAGACTTCGTCCGATTTTATAAAGAAGTGATCAATGATCAAGAAAGTGATCAAAGTAGAGCGTGATGTAGAGAGGGCAACCTTGTGAAATAACCAAACAGAATTATCAGGATGGTCATTCACTGTATGATTTCCACTCAAACCTGTTAAAATTGGCTTCCAAGCTGAGGTTAACTGCTGAGATACAGCATCTTACACATCGCTTATCCAATGATAAATGCTTCATTAAGTCATCCTTTATCCAGATGTGTTTGTTTCTCCAGAAAACACACGTACCATTTCCCTCACGATCTTCCTACACACACGTTTATTACACATCTATTTTTAGCCGAGTCCAAAATAGCCAACATAAAATGGGTTGCTTTTGCAGCAGTAATTATCCGAGAATGGAGGCAAACAAAAACAAGCTGCCCATTTCAAAACTGCAGGCACTGTACACACCAGGAGGGGATAAAAGACAAATCCGCTGTTTCCACCTTCTCCATGTATACATGTAAAAAAAAACATGCTTTGGTCCTTTGGTACTTCATATGCTTCATACGCACCTCTTTTGCAGGTGTGTGTGTGTGTGTGTGTGTGTGTGTTTACCATTCCGACTGTTCAGTTTAACTGTATTGGCTGTCAGCTGGATAGATATCCCACCCTTGCTGCTCTGGGGAAACTTGAAGTCCTGCACCTGGCCATCTGTGCTCAGCACATACACATCCAGGACTGGATAAAGAGAGAGAAAAGAAAACATTTTGTCCTGAGGGTTTCTAATTTATTTCTTTATTTGTATACTTTATTTGCCATTCCTTGATTTAAAATGAAGCTTAACATGCTTTCCATACAAAAAAAAAAAAAAAAAAAATGAAAATCACCTGCAAAATAAATTGCATTTGTTAACTAAATTTAGAGAGGAATATCTGGCACAACCAACCAAACACACACACACACACACGCGTTCTATTATTAAGACACAGACTAAACAAGGACATGTGCATATAATAAAATCAAATATCAACATTATTATCTCTCTGTAAATGTATTTTTGGTAAATTCACTCTCAAAGTGCAAAACACTGGTTACAAACAATTACACCCTGATTGTAACCACCTATTTCCATTTATCAAGGCTGATAGTAATTACTGACTTCATGACTGCAGGCGTATTTCATGCCCTTGAAAAGCTGGAAAAGTTATTGTTCAGATGAGACATCAATGACCGGCAGGCTAGACTATTTTTGAAATCTATTATTTCTTTTCTGTGACGGACAAAACAATTTTGTAAAAACACAGAACCTGATAATAAATGAAGGGGAGGGGGAGGGGGAGGGGGGAGCTCAGTGGTTAAGGCAGTGGATTACTGAGCTGAAGGTCCCAGGCATCACCAAGTCGGCCCCTCAACTGCTCAGATAAAATGTAAGTCACTCTTCATGAGGCATCTGCCAAATGCCATAAATGTCTTTTTTTTTTTTTTTTTTGGAAAAGACTGAAACCAAAAGTAGTTCTAGAATCATGCATCTCTATTATGATCTTTGATTAGTTCTGTAAGTGTACCACGGTCTCAGTAGCTTGAACACAAAAGCTTTACTGTCTGTAGATTTAAGGTCACATCCCAAAAGACCAACTTGCACTTAATTAAATTAAACATGGATTTTCGCCGCTGAATAATTACTTGCCGCAACAGATGCAACTTAATCCAAATATGATTCCTGTTTAAAAACAACAAGTGCATGCACTTCTAAAATGTCTAGACTGAAAATCCCACTGTGGCAAACAAGCCGTATTTTAGATTAGCCACATTTACCGGCAGTACTCACTTATATTGCTAGCTGGCACTTTCACTATTGCTGGTTCCATTAGATTGTCAGCAAGAACGAAGGCTCCTTCCTCGAGCGTGTCCAGTAACATGGTGGCAGCGTGAGTCTGCTCTGTGATATTCATGCCTCTCCAAGACTTCAGTGCTTCTGGCCGGAGCAGGTTGTCCACGGTATCCACGATAGCCTGCAAGCAAAAAAGAACCGTCATGTTAGCACTGATAATGATGTCGAAGGTCAAAGCTTTTGATTTATACTAGTGCCAGATAACCTATGTCTACAAAAACAAACATGCATGCCTTAACAACGTGACTACCATGTTTTGGGTAATACAGTTTCTTAAAAAAAAAAAAATTAATAATAATAAAAAAGACGGATTTGTATAAGAGCACATTCCATCCACCATAAGCACAATCAGTAAAGAAAAGACAGAGGGGGAAATGCTGATTGTGAGAAACTGGACAGTAATACAGTTTTTCTGTATGTTTTGGCCCTGTACTTCAGCACAGTAATTTCAGCACAATTTTAATAAAATAAAGTGCCAAATGCCAGGGTTCATTTTAAAGGTAATTACAGCCAGTATAAATCTTTAATCACGGGATTTTCCGAAACAAAATGTAGCGAACAGCATAAAAGTTCCCAAGCACCGTGGTGTATGATGCCAACCGGTAACAGCCCATGAGAGCACTATGCTTTTCGCGTGGAGTCAAACATGTAGTTTAACAAATAAATCAGACACATATTTTTTTACAGCTGTCTGGACACAACAGCTTTCTGTGCTTTCAACCAAATCTAACGAAATACTGAGCATCCTTGACCGCTCACTTCCAGATACTTGCTGTGCATATTTGCATATATTCTAGTACATTCATCCATGTCTCCAGTAACCAATCAACAGCCTATAACTTTAAAGGTAATTCTTCTATTCTTTCAAATTGACATCAACCGTTGTTTTACATTTTTATTTTTTATTATAATTTTTGTTATAATTATATAACTTATTATTATATTATAATAATTGTTTTCTTCTCTTTTATGTAAACATTACCATTGTGTATGAAATGTGCTATACAAATAAACTTGCCTTGCCTTAAGACATCAGTGATGTGGCAAATACAAAGCATTACAGTATTCACAAGAGTTTCTTCACCTCAAAAACCAAGTTTACTTCAAATGCATCAGCATGGACACAGTTGTCTGTCATCAGCGGCCCGTTTGCCAAGCGATGATTTAATGGATCATCAGGCAACCTATCTAATTCAGTGCTCATTGGTGTGACATAGTCTTAGGGCATATAGTTTTATTATGCTTAAGGCTTGCAATGATAACATCTTTCTAGCAGGGGGTACTCACACTAACTGTGGGGGGTCAGGGGATGTCGCCGGCACAATACATGAGTAATTATTCAAAAAACACCCCAAGCAGACTTACGCACTCCCAGCTTTCCTATGTGCTAATAACATGCAAATATATGCGAAAATCCTGGATCTTACAAAACAACATTATAACTCCGCAAATAACTTAACATAACAATGCAAAATAACGTGTCTATTTATCCAGACTGCTTCACAATGCAGGAAAGTCTCCCGCAGTCTACCTGTGATTTTGCAATTTGCTATGTGGCTTCGAACTCCTGCTCTTTATCTCGCTTTCTTATTCACACCTGCAGGGTTATGCCACTAGCTGCTGTTGACACTGGTGTCTGACTACCAACAGCTTGTTACTCCTAGTACCAGGGTTTACAGTTTTCTGCATTTCTCAAGTTTTTATTTTTTAAGCATCTTTAGTCCTATATATTCTGCTTGTGTCTTAAGTAACTTGCAAATTCACCACTGATGCATGAACAAATACAGCAGGTGGCGAATCGATCACGATATGATTCTGATTATTGGAAATGATCCAACTGTATGCATAAATGATAAGCTATATTACACTATTGCAGGATATTTACATCTACATTCAGTTGCCATTTTTTTTCACACTGTATATGTATACAGTATATAAGTCATGAGAGACGCAACTATGGTGTATGGTATAAAATCAGTCCGATCCGTATGTCTACCGTCAATTATTGTTCAATTACTCACTAGATTTTTCCCCTAACTTTTTTTGCGGAGTGATATTTGGTTTAGTATTTCCCAAACAGCTATCCTACGCTGTTCGCACAAAACTAGTTCAATTAACAATGGAGCAAAAAGAAGCCCTGAACAAGCTCTGTGCATGAAAACAGCTTGTCAGAGAGGTCAAAAGAGGATGGCGATAATCGCACAAGAAAGCAGCCGGGCCACATCTAGGCTAATCACATCTGAGTTGAACACCGCTTTGCTAAATGCCATCTAAGGAGCACTTACGGGACGCTGCCACAAATGGGCCACAACGTGGGAAATGGGAAAGTGTGGGAAAGTCGCCTGGCCGTGGAAGAATCGAGATTTCTCTTGCATCGTGGATGAGATGCGTGTACATCTGGGACTGTGACGGGTTATCACAGAGGTACCAACCGAGGCAGTTCCTGGGTCTTGGATCCAGGAACATTTTATGTTGGAACGCATCTGCAGACCAGGAGTTACTGTAATAGAGCTCGCTGTGCTGAATGTCATACAAGCTTCCACTGAAATACCATCTGTGACAAACGGCAAAAATAGACCCAAGGTGTGAAACTCAACCTTGTGACTGTGTGACTGCTGCTACACCACTTAAAAAGCTTTTAAAAAGGTACATTAATGTAAATGTTAGCAGGCTCAAAAACACCCAACCTCCTGCATGTTAGCTTCTTTGTCTACCTTTATTCCACACTAAAATGGCAATCTTTATGTAATTTGTTTCATTTCTGCTATTTTACATAATGGTAATGTTCCCTGTAGCGTGCTGAAAAACACAGGACGGTAACTTGTCCGTGAATTGTGCAGCTCTCGCTCTGAAACTCTTATTTTCCCCGAAGGAGAACCAGAGCCTATGGGGTAGACGATGTTTTCCTGGCACACATTTATCCCTCCATGGTTACAGTTTATCCACACTTGCACATAAAGCATGATAATGCACCATGTCTCAAGGCATGTATTGTCACTGAATGGTTGCGGGAGCATAACAGCCATTTCTTTCATAGCTTTACTGGTCTGTTTAACCTTCACATCTCAATCCAATAAAGCATATTCGGTACAAAGTACAAAGCGCTGCTTACCGCAAGATTGCGCAGCCATCCAATTTGCATTAACTGCACAATGAGGTCATTTTTGTGTTTGTTCGACAGCATTTATCATCACTTCATGCGATTCGGAATGCCGAAGAAGGCACGACGGACCTATATTGGATGAACCGAATAGGAATTGCACTTCTTTTTTTATTCATAGTTGTCCCATTTCACAGGATCATAAGTCACTAGATATAGTGACATCTTTAGTAAAATGCTCGTGTTTAACGCTTGCTTAGAAACCCTGCCAGGCCTGTTTCGCTCAATAAGGTTCAGGTCAGGTGATTCAACGGCAGCCATACATCTTCCATGCCACCGCGTTTCGCTGTTCAGCTGATAAGCACTGCAGGGTGCCCTTCTCAATACATCGCAAACTTTTAGGCTGGCCCGGGCTCAGGGTGCATAAGATTAGTGTTATGCTAAGTCAGCCCCTTTACTCCACCTTTACTGATGTTCCTTTCATCACAGAGTCACATTCAATTCATTTACTTTGTGACACCAAGTACCAAGTAGTACTCCATCACTACCTCGTTCCTCCAACCAAGCCCTCCGCCATCTATTCCGTTCCTCCCTTCTCTGTCCTGAATAGCCTTAATAAGATCACATATTTTATTAATTAATATTTAATGAAATGCGGCGAATGGAGAATTTGCGTCATCCTACCCTGATTAAGAGATAATCGTGTTACACGTCTGATGCTGGTTTGAAATCTGGAATTTCAATTTGGAACCATTACAGTAGCCATAATGAACCTTGTTACATCGCTTATATAACGGCTAATGTCTCCCTTTAAAAGGCAATGTGCTGGATTAGAAAGCCCAAACTAACAAGAACCGTGTCACTGTCCAGTTACATGCTGCACCTTAATCATGCCTTAATTCTCTCCTGACAGGCTGCTGTACGATGCAGACTGTATATGTGTATAGCATACTTTGCAAAAAAGTGCATCCAACCAAAATAATCTGCTGATTTAGCCTGCGCGCTCACCGTGCGTATTTTCTTTCCACTTAATATCACTAGACCCTAAATGGACCATTGTTTTTTAAATGTAAAATAAAGTACGATCTTGATCTAGCATAGAAAATCAACATTTTTTATTTATTTTATTATTTATTTTTTTTACAGCTATTCAAATTGAGAAACAATGAACAGCCAAGCTGCAAAACAAATGCTGACACATACTGCCATGTACCATAGCAGGAGACAAACTGCACTGATTAGTAAGAGATGATGGTTCCAAGTCACAGTATAGCTGGCACAAGCTTAGAGGGCACTTGTAGATCAAAATTCATCAAGTGATGGAGAAAATGAGACGCTACATGGCAGTGAAACATGCCGCTTAGCAGTGGCAGGGAAAGAGGGAGGAGTGGGAGGAGGAACATGTAAGGAAAAGAAAAATGGTACCGTTGGCACAAGTATACCTTCATATATGCCCTGCATGTCCTTTCTCGCTTTTGAAGCTTTTTTTATTAGAAAGGAGACAAAAAGACAGATGAAAGAAAGAAAGAAAGAAAGACGTTAGAAAACACTGGCCCTCAGACACACATAACTGTTCCACATGGACTTCAGCAACACTAATGAGCTGTTTCGATTGCTCGTTCTCTTATGTGCATTAAGGCCAAATTTGAAAGGTGGTGTCTGGCCAAAAAATCAAAATCAATATACTGCAGACGATTACATCAGTTGTATGCCAAATTTCTAATGCTTAATGAGGATTTAACCCTCTGAAGTCACAGTTATCGCTGGTGATACCAGAAATAATACTAGATTAATTATCTAGAATAACAATCTCAGAACCAACAAGAAAAAACAAAACAAAAAAAGAATGCAGTGAATATGAATTTGTTCTGAATAAAACCCGCACCAGCACTAATGCACCAGTTTTGATTGGTCTCAACACAAAAGAGTTAAAAGAATTCCTCTGATCATTTCTACAAGCCTTGAGTAAAAATAATATACTGCTGTGTGTGTGTGTTTTTTATGTCCAGTAATAAGTGCAACAACAGAGGGTAAAGTCGTGAAGTTGCTGAGTCAGCTCCATGTGCCTAAAAGTAAAGTTAAAAGACAAAGATAAATCTATTTGTACCTTGTTAAAGCTCCGTCCGGTAGAGTCCTTTTCGCTTGGCCTCAGCTCCTGTAGTTGGGCATCCAGGATGTCCACCAGCTGTTCCATGAGCCTCATGGTGGAACTGATGTCGCCGGGGAAGATGGGCCCTTTGGTGTGCTTTGCTAGCTCGTTGGCCAGGTTGGCCGCGTTCTCCCCACTCCGAATCTGAAAGATTGTGCAAATTAGCCGCGCAGCAGGAGCTGAGAAATATCATTCTGCGTCTGCAGGCCTCTCGCCCCTAATTATGACATCTTCACGCTGTGAGGAAATATGCTTCGCTAACAGCACCCACGAGCCATCGCTTAGTAATTAAAAACTGATAACACATCCTGTGCGCATTAGACAGGGTTTTTTTTTTTTTTTTTCCGTAGGAAAAAAAAAAAAAAGTTAATTTTGCTGCCGCGTGAGGTGTGGGCAGTCCATTGTGTCTAATGGCAGCCCATTCGAACTTCAGTTTGCAGAACACATTAGCCCTTTAAGAGCACGCATTCAGACGATGCGTTATCAGATCGAGCAGCGGGGCGCCCTATTGGGTAGCTCGAGGCTACGTTTCTCAATCTCAGCCAATGATAGCGAGAAGACTTTGCTCAAAATTTGGCACTGGGGACTGTTTTATATTCATGACGGTGAGCTCAGCAAACTCTCTGAGCTATTAAGAATATTTGTATGTCTGGTGTCATGCAGTTGGATGAATACAAACCTTCTGAGCCACTTGATTGACCCAGTGAGAGGTGCAGTTGCTTAGATCTGGGCCGTTAGGGTGCCAGGCCCCGGTGGAGAGGACACACATGTAGGACGCAGTGCCTGAAAATAAACCCATGTTTGGACTTGATTTGTTATGTACATGTAATATCGCATCTATGAAAGACATTTAGCAAACTGTCTAAAAAAAAATTCATTTGTGCATGATCACAGTTTTCAAACACCTCACTCTAAAACATACCATATTCCCAAACAACAAGTAAAAAAGCCCCTGTCCTCATGAAGTGCTCTTTTAAGTGAATTGCATTTGGTGAAGCAAACACACTTGCCTCTGGTTCCTTTGGGACATGGTCGCTCCACAAGCATGCCCCTCTGTGTCTGAGGCCACAGGATGTCCCTTCGCTCTACGCTGTCACAGAACCGCTTGGGCAAAGGGAACGACTCCAGGGATGGAGGTGTGGTAGTTCGGGACGGAGCCGCTGGGGGTTTAGGGGGCTTGTTGCCAACCCTGGTCCCCGTAGTGTTTATGGTTGTTGTTAGGCCTCTATGCTGTGCTGTTGTTGTTGTCATCGTGGTGGTAGTCATTCTGGGTGGTGCTGGAACTGAGGTGGCATCTGAGATAGGTGGGGCTGAAAAAAACAAAGACAAATTTAGTTCATGATGACCTGTTGTTTTTTTTATTTTGTTTTTTTTTATAGCTTATAAGAAATGCAAGTTCTGCTGCCAGTAAATCTTTGATCTGGAATTGAATTATAGAAAGAGAGCAATATGGAGACATTTCTTTTTTTTTATGACCTATATTTTATTCCTGGCACATGGCAGAAGCATTAATGATGGAACAACATTGCTTGCGTCTGCTATTTTCAAGAATGCTCAATTAGATTTCAACAACAAAAAAAAAGGTTATATTCCACGTCCGTTTAAAAGACGATACGTGATGGACGAAAACACTCATTGCTTCTGAAACCGTGCATTTGGTGTAACTCGTCTTAAATGCTGTACTGGAAAATAAAGGTTTCTGTCAAAAAAAATACGTTCAAGATTTCTTGCAGTTAAATTTGCATCCTATCAAGAAAGCAAAAACGTCAATAATGCCATCCCTGCTTTGATAAATGTCAAAGTCTTCTTCGCTGCTGCCAATTCACATTCGTGAGTCATTACCCACAAGTTTATATCTATATATCTATATCTATATCTATATATATATATATATATATATATATATATATATATATATATATATAAAAGGCTGGCTGAAGTGCATAAATAGTGTATGGTGAAAACACAGAGCTGTTAAATCACAGCATGTTTAAATCTAAATAAATACTGACCAATATCTTGTACCTCCAGCTGGATGGAAACAGCTTAGTCTGGCAGCCTGCTGATAATAGCCCCATGTGAGTGTGTGAGAGATTCCGGTCCAGTGTGCGTGTGAAAGAGCTTTCTCTTTGAGATTGGTCATGACCTACTGTGAATTAGTCTCAACTGACCGGGTGGAGAGCTCTGGTTCGATTCAGACGGCAGAACTACTCCAGACTCTCCACCCTGAAAAGCTCGATGTTTCCCCTGATCAGGTTTTTGGCGCTGTGCCCGCCATGCTCAATCGTTCATTACTCCAATTACATTTTTTTCACCCTGACACTCAACATGTGTACATTTTTCGAGCTTGTGGTGCTAAGGGAAATAACAGGTCTCAGTTTTTTTTTTTTTTGTACGCCGTGTGCCAACGATATAACAAAATCGGGTATTAACACTCTAAAAAAACAGGATCTGCCAATACACACTGAATTCCCTCTTTGTCTTTGGAAGCGAGGGACGCTGCATCTCTATGATTTGCTATGCAGGTGAAACTTTTCTTGAGGTTTGATGCCGGAGTGAGCGCCAGCCCTGGGGATTCGATGCATGCGACGCCTAGCCTGGATGCACCGTCTAAGAAAGAGACTAGAACTCGTATAAATATCGTATCCGCATATAAATGGATTTCCCTTATAATGAAGAGCTCACACAAACACCATATTAATCACTGTTGCTATGGGAACGCATCCACTCTGTTATAAATTGAGCGGAAAAAAAAACAATCTTTTTATTACAGTATTTCAGATTTACCACTGAATAGATACATTTTAAAGTTGGCAAGCTGTACACACATCGCCTTCAGCTAAGATAGCCCCTTGTCTTAAATTAAATGTAGTGTGTCAGAAAATGAAAACACCCGCTTTCCACTAGGGGTAAGTAATTACTCGTTCCCTTGTTCTGAGTCGTCGGTAAAACCCACATTAATGAGCGTAAGTGATACCCACACCCGCTGTAATACATGCCAGTTTTTTTTTTTTTTTTTTGGAAAGGACTCAATTCAATTCAATTCAGCCAACTTGGAAAAATCAACACAACCTCATCTGAACCCTGCTAATGTTTATTTAATGCTGCGGACATGTTTGTAAGAAAATAACTCATCTTCATTTCGGGCAATTAGCGATGTGACCTACCGCAAAACATAAAGGATAAAAAATATTATCTCATCTCCTCGCTGAGGCCTTCGCTCACAGGCTCGTATCAAATGAGCATGCGCGCACGTCTACGTGTTGTGAAACCCGTCTCATAAATCAATGCTGCAGCCGTTTAATCGGACCGATTTCATTCACAACTTTTACTGGACCTTATAAAAACACTGTAGTGTAAATATCACCGAAACATTTGAAAGGAGAGAACAGAAAACAGCACGGCTAATGAAAGTATAAATCATCTTTCCGGTTCTTACACTCCCATAAACTGTAGCTCTGCAGTTGAACTGTTGCGCATTGCAAGGTCATGTTTGTTTAGCGGTTAGGTTACGCACAAGCCTGTTTCGACCCTGTCTGGAATTCTTGAATCAGTGTAACATACTTTGCTACGAGTTAAAAGGAAAAGAAAAATGCATTACGGTCAACATTGTCTTCTCACGTCTGATTCTCATTCTCTGATTTCCTAAAAGGAAATGACTACATGATTATCATCCGAACGCGTCCAGTGTACCGTCGGATTCCTTTGCACTGCCGCTGCTGGTCGGAGAGTTACTGGTGCCCGGCAACTGAGGTTGTTGTGGAAGGGAAATAACAAGCTTTCCGGCTCATGTTTGTGTGTCACGGCTAATTTCACATGCTGAGTGAGCCATGCAGGATATTCACCTCCGTGTTGTTTAAACTCTAGAACTGTGTTATGCTGTTTGCACACATGGAGACTACCTTAGCGTTGCACAATAACTTCCAGCGTTGTGCAGCTGCTCTGTAATTTGGAATGGCAAACTAGTGTGTGTTCAAGTACACAGCATTTACTTGTACATTTCCTGATGGTTATCAAAAACATTCATTTGTAACCAGGGTTCGGAATTAACAAGCTGAAAACAGAAACACGGCTAAATGGAGTGTTTTTGTCTTCCTAGATTAATCTGTGTGAAATTCAGCAACCTATTCTCTCTCTCTCTCTCTCTCTCTTTCTTTTCTTTTCTTTTTTTTTATTAATGGACAGTTTGTGAATCTAGAGCATGTTTCCTCTTCCCATGACAGCAATCTGCTTAATTCATTTTTTTTAACAAGGGATTTCAATCAGACTCAAATTGGTGCTGGGTGTTAATAAAATTAGTCTATTGGGTAACACTGTATGCTTCATATATACAAGGCATGTGTACCTCATGGATATCATTATGCCACCTGCTTATTATGCTTAATAGGTTTAGGAATTCTGGAAATAATACACTGCCTGGACAAAAAAAAAAAAAAAAAAAACACACCACCATTTGGATTTAAATAAGCAAATACTTAAGAGCCTTTAATTGGATAATTACTGCAGTGATTAATACGTTTCAGCTGGCAGCATCTTTTTAAAACCCTAACTGATACGGCTTCTCGTTTCTTAAACAATGATGTCTTGAAGACGTATCCTGTGGTCGTAGAAAAGATGTTACTGTGATGTTCAGAAGGGTCGAATTATGGCTCCTGCAACAAGCAAAGTCAACAACGATGGAGATTTCTGGAATTACTGGCATTGGGTTAAGAACTGTCCAAGGCAGTATTACAACCTGGAAGGATAGTGGTGAAGTGTTAATTTTAGGAAGGAAATGTGGTCAGAAAATAAAAGAAATCATGAATGACAACGAAACCAGAGGTTACTTAAAAGCTTGGTGAAGTTGCATCATATAAAACAAAAAAGAAATTGACAGGAGAAACCAGAGCTGTGTTTAATAGTGAAACTAACAGCTTTTCCATATGCACACAATGTGATGATAACTCAAAGGATTGGGACTTCTGAAGCAATGGAAAAAAAAAAAAAAAAAAAAAAAAGTCATGTGGTCTTCTGAGTTCAGACTGCCCGTATCCCAGAGAGACGGCTGTATGAGGGTAAGCAGAGAAGCACATGAAGTGATGTAGCCTCTATGTACAGTGGCCGCTATATACAAGGCTCTGAAGGCAGTGTCATCATCTGGGGTTGCTTCAGGTGGTCAGGTGTAGGCTCAGCAAATCAAATAAAGTCGGCTGATGACCTGAATGACCAAGTTATCTCATCAATGCATTCTGTCTTGACAAGGCCTAGATTTATCCTGCTCACACTGAAAAAGTGATTCTGGGAACGTGAATGATCATTTTTGCCGCTGACCCTAACACTAACTCTGACCTCTGATCCAAGATCGTGGCAAAAAAATGCGTACCTGGATGGAAATAAATTTGTGACGTTGCATAAGGTTGTAAAAACAATGACATGGCTAATGCATGCCAGAATCAAAGCTCAAGACGGTCCAAAGAAATATTAGAGTGGGAGACTTGGGAGGGTCCATTTCCTAGCTGAATGTTTCTCATAACTCGCATAGCTCGAATCTCATAACGCACAGTTGGTGGAGTTTCTCTGAAAGGTTATCGGGATCTGTTAGGCACCTATAGTTTAATCGAAATTTAAAGATAGCATTTTGAAATGAAAACCCAGTTCGTGATTAACAAAATGAAACTCAATAGCAGCCCACACACCTAAACAGAGCTGTTTCGGTATTTTAATTTTAATTTTCAAAAATGCAAGAAACTTTTGAGTGCAAACCTTACACAAAAACACAAGCTGTCATTACTTAAATCACAGAAAGGTTCAAGATACGCAGCGTTCAAGGAATGTTACCACAAGCATATAAATAAAAAACAATTTTTAACGCTTTAAACTGTTAAAATGCTGAAAATTGACTTTTGGAAAGAGTGAGAAACTTTTACAGACATGACACTATCTTACTGCTGAAGGTTTTTCTTTTGCACAGGTCGAGCCAGAGACATTAATCAGGATGTCTGCGTGACTGTTTGATCAATCAATAGTCTGTGCTATTTTTAGCTTGGCATATGCGATACCCAGGCAAAAGATTAGCCCGGTTCTTACCCAGGTACCACAACAGCCGAGTACAGGAAGTACAGCACCGCGGGGTAATTTGTTAAACCTTCATGTACCATTCTGAAAAATGCTGTTAATTATATCAAGACCACATTGCGGCGAGAGATTTTTTTTTTTTTTTTTTGTCACTTCTCTTCTAGCCCTCGACGTTGTATGCTTTGGCAGCGGTTGTTCACTCGACCACTATTCACACACCACCCAGGCATTCTCTGATATTAATTCGCCCTCTGCAACAACAAGGACCATTTTTCTTAAGCTCAATAGACCAGCAAACCTGAAATTAATATGTCTGTCGAACAGCAAGCCCAAAGGGAGCCTTCAATTAGCTGTCAAGGAAGAGGACAGGAAAGAAATATTAAGGGAAGAAAGCGAAGAGTTATAACAGGTATATTCATAAGCTGCGGGGATGACAGACGCTCATTTTGTACCCCTTAAACCCCCTAAACTTCTTATAATAAATTGGGAATCACCGCTGGGTTTAAGAGATTCATTGGGAATATAAAGGCAATAATCTACGATGTGAAAAGGGGGATGTTTTGTCGTGTATGTTGTCAGCGTACAAAGTCTGAGAGTTGCGCTTTTTTCTTTCAGGAGCTCTGACTGTCTGTGCACAGTGTGGTGAAAAATTAAAAGTGACAGCCAGTGTATATTCTATATTATGCTTAATGGCCACACTCAGATGTGCGGAGCTCGCCTGTGCACATGAGTAATGCCCGGCCTGTTAGCTGCGCCTCGTTGTGTTGAGTAACTGCAGCTAACGGAGGCGCGGTTGAAAGAGGTGCACGACGAGATCGATGCCTGGACTAATTTTCGAAGAAGATGCACGAATCGGGAGTGGCACCGGGTCCTTCGGCACACCGCTGAGTACATTATCAAGCTCCAAACCCGAAGACAAGGACTCCTGCTCTGATTAGTGCCTCTTCTACACTACACCGAGCGAGTGTGTTAAACAATGATCTTCATCACCACTGAAACATTGCTCCCAGGTGGTAATCAGCCACTAATGGAGAGTGCAACAGGAAACAGGGAGTCAAAAAAAAAAGAAGAAAAAAAAAAAAAAAGACACAAACAATTACAGGCATTTGGGAAGGGGGTTGAACGCAGTGTCAAAAATTAAAGTTCATCCTCTGAAAAACTACTTAAAAATCACAGCAGGATGTGTATAATCCTTCAGCAATAATTAAAGGAGCTTAGTTCGTAGCTGTGTAATAGTGCTCCTAGAACTATAATAAACAAGTAATTTCAAAAGCTCTTTACAAAAAAGCATAATACAGAATAATACCATGCATTGAATCTAATTAGTTTTGTTCTGCGCTTTTGTGTACATTTTTTTTACAGCCCTCAAATTAGCTCCGTCTTTACTGTAACAGAGTTACTCAGATCCTCAGAGCTTTGACTCTCTTTTCATGAAGCCGCTTTAAGATAATATCTCTGCAGTATAGTTTTTGATACGCCAGAAACCCATGTGCTTAGTTCTAAGACAGTGTCTTTCATAGAGATTTTCCTTTCTAGAGTATTAAATCCGCAGGTAACTAAGCCGTATGTACGTGCATGCATTTGTTCTCTCTGCACGTCTCACATACCAAGAACACTCAACCACTTACTCACCCACTCACTCCAGCCACCTATTCACTCACTCACCCACTCATTTACCCACTTCAGTCGCTCAATCACTCATCCATCCACTCAAGTCACATGCTCACTCATTCACTCATCCATCCATTCATCCATCCACTCACTCCAGTCAATCAAGTGACACACTCCAGTCACTCACTCACTCACCCACTCACTCACCCACTCACTCATCCACTCACTCATCCACTCACCCACCCACTCCCTCACCCACCCACTCACTCACCCACCCACTCACTCACTCACCCACCCACTCACTCACCCACATCTTTGGTCTGTATCTTGCTCATCCTGCACATGTGAAGCAAAAAACAGCCATGATATGCAGGACAATATTTGCTCTGTTACAGTTACAAAACCATGATTTCCATGTGACGCAGAATCACATGAATCCAAAGAACCCTGCGAGTGATTCACCAGAAACGTGATCACCGTATCACCAGAACAATTCCAAATAATCCGTGGCTGGAAGTCAAGGAAGCATATTAGCTACATTAGCTCTTTCCCTTGTCAATCACAGCGCTGTCAATACTATGCACATGTGAGTACATGTATGCAAAAGCGGGTGGACTGCACATTTTCCTCCATGTGGGTTACACGATACCCTACGGGCAGCGGTTTAAAAAGATGCGGTTGGCTAACTTCACATGGCTCAGAGGAAGCTTGTGATGGTCTTTCGCTGGTTCTTAGTTGTGCATGATTTTGGTCAAACTAAATTAGGAAGAAAATGAAGAAAAAAGGATGGACACTGGCCACTCTTTTCCGAGGCTGAACAGAGGTTGTGTGTGTGTGTGTGTGTGTGTGTATGTGTGTGTGTGTGTGTGTGTGTGTGTGTGTGTGTGTGTGTGTGTGTGTGTGTGTGTGTGTGTGTGTGTGTGTGTGGTAAATGGATCCCCAGTGCACGACGACTTGGTCATAACTAGAGCACTGGTCATGCCTGATTGACCAAGCTTTTAATAACGCTAGTCAAGTACGTCTTATTCGAAAGTCAGTGACCTCAAGCAAAGAAATTAATCTGACATACACATCTGACATACACTACAAGTGCTTTATATATAAGAAACCTTATACAGAAACCCTATACATTACTACACACACACACACACACACACACACTACACCAATCGGTCCATAGTGAAGCCAACACTACTGTACTCGTATCATAATAATACTCAGTTGAAACATTGATCCTAATCATGTACTACAGAAACCTAGCCATCCATGAAATTGCAGCTCGACTCCAGCACATCAATTAGCAAAAGGTAATATATCAAACTAAAAGTTTGATCATACATTCAGAGCTCGTTTTAGCTCTAGGAGAACAGTTAATGATTTAACTACCCTATAAATCACATGACCGTTTTTTTTCCCCCTCGTCCATCTTATTTTGACATTCGCCCAAACAGAGTGAAAGCAATAGTTTTGGGATTGATTCCTCTTCATGACGCTTGAGGTGCAACCGATAGCACGGAGCCCTAAATTGCCTGAAAACACTTCAATAGAAACTACAGCTATCTCAGTTAGGTGATTATCAAGGTTTATGAGCTAATTGTAAAGGCTGGGATAAATAAACGCTCATTAGTAAGTCTATAAAACACATGGCAGGCTGGTGTCAAATAGGCTGAAAATCGCTGGTGCATCAATATACCATGAAATAGACAATTTTTAACTTCAACAGCACAGAAGGTCAGATAAATGAATAGTTATATTTCTCTTGTGGAAAGCCTTGCACTGTTGAACTTTATTTTAGCGCCTGGATCAAGGAAACTCCTACCTTTTCTTCGGAGTGAAATTCCTCAAAAGGAGTAGGCTTTCTGCTGTACGCGCTAAAAAGGCACTGTAACTATAACAGACGTAAGCCTGCTTATGCTCGTATATACAAAAAAAAAAAAAAAACGGTTTAGTCAGATGGTGGTTTAATAGAACTGTAATAATGTGTGCGCTGATTTAAATGCATGTCTCAGAGAGAAATCTCCTCAGCTGTATTTGTCCCCTGGCATGTGGGAGTGAGAGAGGAAGTGCTGTTTACTGCTGGTCACGCTGAGGTGAACCATCAGCAGCTGTACAGACTGCCACCCACATGCTTAGGAGCCCAGTGTGAGCTCAGAGAACCAAACAATAAAAAAAAAAGAAAGAAAGGAAGAAAAATCTTGTCTGGTTAGTTGAAGGCATCTATTTTATTCAAGTGTTACTTCTACTTTAGAAATATTGGTATGTTAAATAACGGCAAGGGTAACTCCGTCTGTTTAACTGCGAGGCTGTATGCTGTGATAGCAGGAGAGGGTTAAGGAATCCTGGACCTTATTTTATTCAGGTACGTTTATTTGCGCTGCATTTGAAATATTTGGAAATATGGCAATTTATCTCGTCACTATTATTTTATTCGCTGAAAAAATGTTTATGCATCAATATATTTAAATTAAGGGTCAAGTAAAATATGTAAGGTGAACAAAAGTAAATAAATAAGGGTAATAAAATTGACATATCAAACTCATTTTTAAAAATGGAAATACTAAAATATACAGTACCAGTCAAAAGACACGCCTTCTAATCCTGTGGTATCTCGTGATTTTCATTTCTTACTACAGTGTAAATAAAATCCTAAAGGCATCAAAAATAATCTGAGGTGCTGTTTGTTAATTATTATTAATTATTTCCTAGTTTTGGAAGAAAAAAAAAATCCGGTATTGTTCTAGAATGTAGAAAAAAAAATATTGTGTAGTACTGTAAATAAGATGAGATGTAATAAACATAGAAAGCTAGAGAATTCGTAAACCACTTTCTAGACATTTCGTCTCGTTTTAAGCTTTATATTTTCTTAATCAATTTTGGAAGGTGATTTTGCTTCTTTTCTAGAAATAAGCAAGCAAACATGAGCTGCAAAATTAACTGCCAATCAAACAAAGTTATGGCAAGCCTGAAATTAATAAAACATGTCTAGAAATAGGTATAATAACCTTGTAAAAGTTCTGCTCTAATTTTATTGCACAAAGAAAAATTCTACACCATGTGATTATTAATTGGCGAAGACTGTGTTTTTGTAGAATCTCTACCCATAAAATCATTCACCCACAGATGGGTGTAGTGCAGCAGGCTGCAGAAACTAGATCGAGTGACCTGTGCTGTAGTTACAGTGGCAGGATGTGGCATCACCTAGTTCGACACAGCTACAGCCCCTGATCCAATTAAATAAATAAACAAACAAACAAACAAACAAACAAACCTGTTCGTATTGGTAGAGCGAATATCTAAAAATGTGTTGAAAACCTGCCTGCATCTACTCTAACACTTGGTTGAGGTTTGCTATGCTAACAGATTTCATAAATCTTGCCAATCATGTGTCTTATAATAGTATAAATAATTTGCATTTTCAATTGCTACTTAGCTGTATATATTTTTTTGGAATATAATGCCCCAAAACATGTGTGCTATTGCACTACCACCCACACACACACACGAAATAAAAAATAAAAAAAATCAACATTTTACACATCTTTGTCTGATCTTTGGGAGGTATTTGTAAATGTATTTTTATACTTTTACCACAAAGTAACATCTCAACCGTTTGGGTGAGGGTTGTACTAGGGAATATGCATGAATGAATAAATAAATAAATAAATAAATAAATAAAAATTCTGAATGTTAAAGGGTTATTCATGATTATTTTCTGTTTTCTTTGTCTTCTTGACCTTACCTGTCCACTGAGTATCAACAAATTAAAAACGTTCCGCCAAAATAAATTGGACATAATATCTGAGCTCATTTTCAGACTATTTCTCCATCTTTCGTCATCAATTCACAGTCACCCAAGCATCAAATATGCAACGACTGCTTAGGTCTGCACATTTTCTTTCTTTAGTGTGTGATTTTTTTTTTTCTTCCCTCCTCTCTCTGTCTTCTTAATAATCTTCCATTCATTAAAAAGATATAGACTCCAGAAACGTTCTCTCTTCACAATTACCTCGAGTCATTCTAATAATAGCAGTGTGACACCATTTCAATCCCGACTTAACTGGAGAACAAAACATCTATAAATATCAAACTTTCTCCTTCGCATCGCAATGCAGCAATTATAGCTCGGCACGTCTTGCGCCGGCAAAGACGCAACTTGAAACAATTTGCTCATGGGTGAAGAACAGGGAGAAGAAAAAAGGGCTACAGAGAGAGTAGTCATCCTTGCCTTCATTATTCAGATCTAACCTAACGTGTATACTGATCGTTGTCCATGGGGAACGAAACCCAGCTGCAGATGTGATTTAGTTAGAGTAAACTCCAGCTGCACGGCACACTATGCGTCTCAGTTAAAGACTCCAGTCTGTCAGTATTGAGGACAATGAATACATTTAAAAACCCTCGAGTCTGAGTAATCTGTGTGAAGTTGCTTGACCTGCAGATTTCAAAGACATTTATCTGGACTCCTTATCACGGAGGATGAGTTGGATTATGATGATTAGAATTACAATTCGTCGCTCGCGTTATTCACTGTTCATGGTGAAAGTCAGTTTGACACTGTAGACTGCGAGGCGTCGTTTCTGCTCTTGGCAGATAAATTAAGAACATGCCTTGCTGAGGTGACGTGGCCTCTGAGACTAAGCTCGGTCTTTCTTATCACCTCAGCAAGCGGCAAACTGTTTGTTTAAGAGCTGAGAGTCAACCGGGACTTTGTGCCTTTGAGAGAGATCTATTGTTGCTCTGAGGGTGCTTGTGTACAGGTCCAGACAGGTATGTCTCTACCGGTGCCTCCTGCGAGGGCAGATCTTGTTCTCCCTGTGGGAAAAGAGGCAGTGACTTTGGTCCCTTAAGATTAAGCACAAGGGAAGCAGGTAGCATCTGAAGAAAATCTCCTGACACAGATGTCTTATGATATGCTAACTGAGCTCATGATGCTGTTTACTGTTGAGCCCGGTAGCTTCGATTTTCCACGCGCCGCTTCCGAAACGCATTAAACACCGATTAGATCTGAAATTAAAAAAATCACTCAGCCGTGATTTTTAACAGAGACCTACTAGAATACTAGAGAAATACTAACTGACTGGCATTTGTACGTACATAATCGGTGCTTACCTGTGTATATGGATTAGGATCATGTTCTAGGCTTGTCACACTCTTAATGTTGTCACGCAGTTATACTACGATAGCTCAGGAGCCGCCTTATTCCAGTCAGGTTCCTGGTGTATCCTAGGAGTGGCACAAGATGTAATGGGAAGGACACCCCCTACACACCAAGATTTACACCTGGGGTAATTTAGAGTAGCCGATCACGGTACTGGCAGGGAGAAACCAGAGAACCCGGAGGAAACCCACATGAAGCCTGGGAGAACATGAGAAACACTAAGCTACGCTTAGGACTGAACCTAAAATCCTGTAGTTGTGAGGCACCAGCATGTCACACTTGTGACGACGTGCTGCGTACGCGGGTTTGAATGAAAATCTGCTCTGACTTACCGTGAGCTGGATCAGGTGGTCCGAAGGCCAAGTTGTAGCGAAGGACGTAAAAGTTATTCCACACGTAGAGCTGGTTGTCCCTGGGGTTGTACTCCACCGAGGCGATGTACTGGTACTGGTTGGGGAAGTGAATGTCCACGTACTCACCGCGGCCCTGCTTGGTGTTGTACATGTAGTCGATGACGCCTTTGCTCACTTCACTCTCGTTGTCCTCGTATGTGGACCGGACCACGTAGAGCACGCCGCAGACCATGAAGGCGTTAGAGGCCGAGCGCTTGTCGTATGCCGTGTCCCAAGTGGCCTCAAAGCGCAGTGTGTAGGGGTTCAGCTGGCTCAGCACCATCATGCCGTTGTTCTGCTCAGTGGCATATATCACCCACAGGCCATTCTCGTCCACGGCCAGGTCGATGTCCGTCTTGCCGCCCCACTTGTACGGTGACGTGTCGTGGTAGTTGGCGTTGTTGATGATGGCCTCGCCGCTCTTGATGCGAGTGCGCAAATCGAACTTCACAATGTTGCGCGTTCGCTCTTTGTTAAAGAACACGGCACCGTCGTACACCACGAATCCGGTGCCGTCCACTCGATGGGGAAGTTTATACGTTAGGGTTTGTCTGGAGTTCTGAAAATCATCGAGCGACGAGTACTCGATTAGCGTGTCGGTGCGATATGGTGTCCATGGCATGAAATAAACTTTGTCTCCTGCTTGGAGAGGGTCTTTGCACCAGGCACCTGCTTGCTGCTCCGCCTCGTACAGAAAGGAAGGATCTCCGACGGCTTTCAAAGTTCCGGGACAAACAAAAACTAGTGGCAGAGAAGAGCAGAACAGAGAACAGTCAAGCGTGAGCAAATGCAGGCCAGGTGTATTGCAATTAGAAGGCCAAGTTGCCAGCCTGGCACTACATCAGCTTGACAATTGGGTGGTCTGAGAGGACAGGGACAGAAAACACACACTGGAGTGGCTAAGAAGCTGAAGTTATTCAGCATTTAAATGGAATAAGATTGAGTTTGTTTTAGTGTGAAGAATCTGGATCTGAAAGTAACTGAAGCTAAAAAAAAAAAAAAAAGAAAAAGAAAAAGAAAAAAAAGAAAAGAAAAATAGTATTATGTGTTTGAAAACAAAGGCTCCCTGCTGTTCTGGACATACTGTACACCAAAGGGAAATCAGGGTATTAAAAGGCAACGGAAAGTTAAAGAAAAAAATAAATAAAAAGAAAAGAAAGCAACCAAACTGTCCTGTAAATACACCAAGGCAACTAATAGACAGTTGGTAAAAATAAAGAAATTAAAAATGACAGGGAGATTTTCAACAGCACCATACAACATGTCTGCAAATGTGTACACTGAGACATTTGGCATTTATGTGGCCTTTATGCTATACCTAAGAGAGGCTTTCTTTCTGACTAAATGGTGCAAATGTCACAACCATTATGATTTAAAGCAGCATTACTTTTTTGAGGTGTTGCAAATTTTATTTCTTTCCTGAACACGGACACAATAATCAAATGTGACAACAGCAGCGAGTGGCAAGAGAGAAAGAGAGAGAGACAGATAGATGAATTAATGAGAAGACAGAAATACAGAGAGAAAAATACAGAGAAAAAACAGACATGATAAACAGTCAGAAACAGACAGAGAGGAAAAGAGAGAGAGAGAGACAGATAAAAAAAGAGGAGTCTGACAGATAGACAAGGCAAATAGTGATGAGAGAGAGGGAGAGAGAGACAGAAAGAGAGAGGGGAGGGGAGGAAACAGGGATGGTGAAAAAGAATGAGAGAAAGAGAGATAGGAGGAAGAGAACGACAGTTAAGGCAGTGAATTTAATAGGCTAAGAGAAAACCTGTTACCATGGCATGCTATGGGGGGGTTGGAAAGCCAGGCAATAAGAGACCGAGCCAAACAGAAAGACAGATAGAGCACCCAAGGGTAAAGGGGAGGAGGGAGGTGGAGGGCGGGGGGAACCCCGACAGACTCCAGCCTCTCGGCTAACACATCGTAGCTAACATTTAAGTTGCAAGTGTCTTATCATATCTTTATAATGAGTGCTCCTCCCATTGCTGCAGTTTTACTGACCTTTACAGAAATCGAGAGGATTTTTTTTTTCTTAGAGCCTGCTAGGATCAGAAAGGCAAAAGTAGGGATAGGAAGGTTTTTACAACCATATGCCACAAAGAAGAAAAAAAAGAAAAAAAGAAAGAAATGAAAAAGGAGCTACAGGGACTTTAGATTATGTCAGTTATTTACCTTTTTGCTCCACTTCTATTTTAAGCGTGGGGAGAGAATGAAAGGGGTGCAAGGGGGGAAAGAGAGATTAACATGAATTAACTATCATGTCCATGAACACATGCAGTTAACATGTCATGAGTTAAAGGACATCATTTACACTTGTACACCTAGTCAGAAAGAGAGAGAGAGTTAATTTAGAGGCACTCATGCAAGGTCCTTCGCTCGCCTAATTAGAGAAAAAGACTGCGTTAGTAATTGAGTGGTAAAAGAAGTGCAACAGGATTTATTGGCCTTATGTGGACAGGATCAGATCCGTAACCCTGCATGCTGGAAAAACTATTCCCAAAAAAGACAAGTGAGAGAGTACGAGGCAAAGATACGATATGTTACAGTTTAGCTATTTACAACACCATTTTTTTTTGCATAACAATTAATGACACTCCATGCTGGACTATATATAACAGCAGATATTCATTAAGATGCTATCTTAGCATACTGTATATAACATAAATAATGTTTAAACATTATTTATTTGTAAAAACAGCCCTTGAAAGTTAATCTCTTGAAAAGAAAAAATCACCTAATAAACAATAGAACATAGAAGAAAACATCTAATCAAACAAGATGGGATTTACACTGCAACAAATGACAAAAGTGAAGAAATTTTACATGAAATACATAAAAAGTAATGAACTAATTCTTATGATGAGATCATGAGTTTATAGGACAAACACAAAACCATTAATCCTATTTCTAGATGTACCTGTTTACAGACATCTTAATCTGCTGTCTTAACCCTGTTGTTTTTTGGTTTGTTGGCTGCTCCCATCAAGGGGCGCCACAGCAGACCATGTGATCTGCACACAACTTGGCACGGTTTTTACGCCGGATACAGTTCCTGACGCAACCCTCCCATCTTATCCAGGCTTGGGAGCGGCACTGCATCACTGTAGAATAACTGGGGTTTCTACAAATAAACCCTGAAATAAAGCCAAATCATCTGGCAATAAAAACATTTTAGAATGCCTTATGGTTCAATAATACGTTTACTGAAGAACAGTCCAATCAAGTTATAATATTAGCTGATTCCCCAAGATTTCAGCCATTTTTATTTGCTAAGAAATATATACTCATTTTTTGCAGTGCATCATTGTGTAAAAATACACTTTTGAGTAGAAAGAAAAAAGAAACTATACAATAGTGAATCAAATATATTATTTCATATAAAATGTTATAGACAGGACAACGCCAGTATCCTATAAAGTCAAACAAAGAGTTGTCGTGTTAAATAAATTGGCAGTGCTGTGGACGGCACATAAACAGAGAAATCTGGAAAAGGGAATCATATTAAATCATGTGTATAAAAAAAATAAATAAAAAAAAAGTAAATTGGCACATGAACAGAAATAAGAAACAAATCCACATCATATGATTTATCATTCATTCTAGCACACGTCAATATCAGGCATAATTACAGACTCTTGACTGTTGCATTTCACTACATTCCTTCATGTCTATAAATTAAGAGGACAATGCTGTCCTTATAAAAAAAAAATAAAATAAAAAAACAAAACAAAAAGGAGCTCAGAGAAATGGGATTTGCTGTCAGACTGATTTCAATTTTTTTTTAGATGTGTTTTGTGCTCCTCACTAGAGATCTCTGTGTGTGTAGCAGACAGTCAACTCCCAAAGATACTCTCCTTGTAGATGGGACAAGTGAGTTGGATAATAATATAAGCATCCAAATGCCTAATGGACCAAAACAATCTGCCCTGGTGATGTGATAGAAAATCTTACCACAGAGACGACTTTGTGCAGTTTGACTTTGTTTGTCTTTTACATCAGTGTCAGTTCTTTTTCATTATGCCTACATTACAGACACCTAGCAAAACATCAAGTGTTATTAATGTAATCTGTTTTACCCTGAAACGTCACGCTTTTTGTGTAGGGGCCACACTATTTTACTATTTTATGAGATGCTACTCAAAAGTACTCCTTCTCCCAATAAAATGAGAGAAGCCAATTGATACAGAAATCTGGAATGATTTGATTAAAGCCCCATGCCTTTCTCACAAACTCACATACTTGCACAGGCTCCCGTCCTTTCTATCAGAGTAAACACACATATTTCATTTCACATTGATGAATTAAAAACAATAATTAACTGTCCACCCTAGTTAACAGAGATGGGAATCACCAGGGAGCACACGATACAAATTATCACGATACCTAGGTCCTGATTTCATCTGTTGAGATTCATAATTTGAAAAACACCCACATTCAATATTAGCTTTTTTTTTTTGCACTTATTATTATATTTTTTTAAGGATATATTGAAACTGCACTGTTTACTGCATATTACTGCAGAATCACCTAAAACTCCACCATCCAGCGGAGCGTCTACGATTGCTGCGAGTCCCGACTGCACAGCCGGTAACATTATTACGCCACTGAAACCTGAAATTGGTGGAAATGCTAGTCCTGTCTTTTTTTAGGCTCTTGGGTCTGGACGATTAAATAGTTTATCGCGATATTTTAAAATGGAAAAACGCGAACGGTCGATATCACGCAAGCCTAACACCTCGAGTACAGACACTACTGGGAGTTTGGTAACCTGTGAATCTATAACAAGCTTTAGATTTGATTTAATCATCAGACTGCACAGCTTTTCTGGGTCATCTGATATCCTTCAGAGTAGCGGATCTCAAAGCGTGGGCCATGTGGTACAGCCGAGGGGTCAGAGATTTGGTCAAAGTTTTTATATTTGTTTTGGTATTTGTTATTGAGCTCTTGTAGCTGTCTACAGTAAACCTCAATAACATAAAAACATGTAGTCTATAAATAATGTCAGCTTGGACTTCATGTTTTCCACTGGTGGATTTTTGTTTAATTATTATTTTGAAGAAATAAAAAGCTCTATAGCTGCAATAAACTGAATTATTATTATATATATATATATATATATTTTTTTAGCAAAAATCTAATATCTCTATACTTCAGGAATCAGTTTTAAGGGCTCTTTGGAGTTTAAGCATCTCAGTCTGCAAAAGCATCATGAAGAGCAAGTATTATTACGTCTGTATGCTTTGTCCTGCTCTTCATTAAGCAAAGGCCTGATCTCATGATACACATTTTGCTTTCGGGTAAATAATACTAAAATTAAACAATATATCCCTACACATCATCTGACTGATGAGGAGCACATATGACATCTAAAAAAAAATAAAATAAAAAATAACAGACAAAAAAAGACATGGTGATCGCACACATATAGGCAAAAGTATGTGGACACCTGGCCATCACACCTATACATGGTTCCTCTGTAACCATGTGACACAGTTGAAAGCGTGATTTAGTGAGTTTTTGCTCTTAAATCTTCTTTTTTTGGAACTAAGAAGCCCAAACCTGTTCCGGCATGACAACGCTCCTGTGCACATAGCAAACTTTACAAAGATGTGGCTTGTCAAATTTGAAGAAGTGGAAGATCTGGCGTGTCCTCCACACAGCCCTGACCTCGACCACACTGAACAGCTGGAAGCCTGACTGCACCCCAGGCCTCCTCAGAACCTGTTATCACAAATGCTTTTGTGGATGAACGAGCACAAGAAGGAGACTGAATCTAAAATGTGATGTAAAGCTAGCATTAGGTTTGTGAGAATCAAGTGTCCACAAACTTTTGGCCATGCAGCATGTGTAAAAGTTTCTGTGAGCTTTATCTACAAAATGAGACGTTCCTTAAAAAGAAAAAAACATAATAATAATAATAATAATAATAATAATAATAATAATAATAAATCAAAGCTCTCCCCCAAAATGGTTAGACAAATAAACCAAGTAATTACTGTTCCCTTGTAAGGGCTGTTTAACATTCACTTTATAATTATTTAAGCTCAGTTGGTTCTTTGAAAAATCATAAGTAACTAAATGAGTAACTACTAACATAAGAAATGATAAATGTCTGTAAACACAAGGTTTACTTTCTGCATAAACAAAATGATGGCTCATACTTACTATAAGGGACACATTCATACTGGACCTCAAGGTATTTGTACGTTCCTGGGCAAGGGTCAGGGAAGACATCCGTCCCCGTAATGACAATACACTGGGTTCGATTATTGCACCTAAGGGAGGAAGGGAAGGAGAGAGAGAGTGAGAATGTGTGTGAGAGAGAGAGAGAGAGAGAGAGAAAAGACAGAATGTGAGTGAGTTACAAAAAGCAGGGGGGAAAAAAAATCAGCTAGAGATTTTAGAGTGTGCACCTTTAGAGCGCACCAGTGCTCGACTGCCAGTAATGCAATTGGTCTTGTTGTGCTCGGGTCAATATGAAACAAACAGCGTCATTTGAGTAAAAGGCCAGTGGATTCAGAAAAGAATGGCTTTGTTTGGGATGAAAAGAGCAGGACTGAACATTAGCAGAGGGAACGGACGCCACAGCAGCCGACGCAGACGAAAACCAACAATCCAATCCGAAAGTGTTCACAATTAAATCAGAAAGATTTTTCAGGGTCCATCACGGGCTGATTAATCAGAGAGAACAATGCTTAGAAAGCGTCTTCTGTTCGGTTTCATACGGAGTATTGTAGGCTTGTCCGGTCCGGTTTGTTAAGAAACATTTCTTAACAGAAAGGAAAAACAAAATAAAGCATCATAATTAGGGATGTGAGTAGTTTAGTCACAATGTAAATGATGATTGATTAATCATAGTGCCTGGCGTCTTTTAAAAGTAGATCTCTCTCTAGAATATTAATGATACAGACTGGATCATGCTGGGTGCTCAGTAGGACTGTCTTGTTTAGGATTTTTGTTGTTGTTGGGGGGAGAAAAAAAAACATTTCTCCCGCCATGGCTCCACTAGTACCCCCGACAGTTCCCACAAACCTACACAACCGCACTGGGCAGTTCACCGTCCTGATGAGGCTTAGCATTTTATCTGTCGTCTGTAGCCTTTAATCAATATCTCTGTCCATGCGCGAGTGCCTACTATTTCAATTGATCGCTGAAAATCTATCTACAGTACATCGGGTAATGCTGTAGTATTTCTGCACTGCCTCTCTCTCTCTGGTGTGTGTGTGTGTGTGTGTGTGTGTGTGTGTGTGTGTGTGTGTGTGTGTGTGTGTGTGTGTGTGTTATTTTTGGTAGTGAGAACAGATATGCCTTCCCTGAAAAGCAGACAATATTTTATGAAAGAAAAGAAGGGTAGTTGCTAAAAGGCAAATTGATTCCTAAATCTGAACATCTGCCTGTGGACTAAAAGCTCCTCAAGCTGTGACAGAAGAGAGAGTACATTTCCACACAAGGCGGTGTCCGAGAAGACGCAAGGAAGCTGCTCTGGTATCTTGCTGACTAAGTCAGTTACCTACAAGGCAGAGCTTTGACATCTACTGAGGTTATCTGTGAGAAAATGATTTGAGACCGGCTTCGGAGGCAGCACACGTCGACATGTTGCCAGGATACCGACACACGCTAACGGTCGCTAACCCTGAAGTCCACAGGGGAGACGAGGGGTCAGCCATACGATATAGATATCAGTCTGGTTTCTATGATGTAGGATTCCTAAATAAAAAACAGCAGTTCTGTAAATGTTAGATTTCAAATGCTGTTTTGATTATCACTAATTAATGATTAATAATATATTTTTTAAACTGTGTTTTAATATACAGTACAGTATAAACACTGAATTTCTATATTTTACAACTTTGAAGATTAAGTCCAAGATATTACCAACACTTCAGCTACTTCCATTTGTTTTGTGACAAAAAAAATGATGCAATTTCATGATACTGATATAATATCACCATATGGGCTAGCCCTAGGCGAGATGCAAAAACACACAATTGGAGAAACGTTATGAATATTGTGACTACATCAGACAACACAGGAAAAAATAAATGATTAATGCCTCAACATACAGTATTAAAATTAAGGGCAGAAATTCCACTTAAGTAAAACATGTAAGTTGAACAAAAATAAATAACGGTAAAAACTGGTTACTGTTAACTCATTACAATGAAATATATTTACAAACTTCATTTATTCGAGTAAAGTAGACATAATATCAACGTGTAAAAGCTACACAGGGCCTATATAAATATTATACATGCATTTTATATATAATAAAAATCAGTAAAGACGATGTGTGTATATATATATATATATATATATATATATATATATATATATATATATATATATATATATATATATATACACACACACATCGTCTTTACTGATTTTTATTTCTTTCTACATAATAAAACAATGCTGAATATGCAATTATCTCCTTTGAATATCTGATATTAAGATGTGTCTGCTGCTTATGCTCTGTAAAGCTCTCTAAAGCATTAATCTGAGGTAATTGTTCCGTTAATTGGTGATTTTTGAAATTGGTAATTCTAAATAAACTTCTCTGCAGCAGAGGCAAGTTTCATCATGGTGTATGATGGCTTTCGCAAATGCACTCGACAATACTGCAGATTATTCCAGCAGACCATCATGTCTTAAAATAACAACTGACTGTTGTTGTTGTTACTTAATTATCTAAATCCATGTGTTATTTCATAGTTTTGAAAAATTCCAGTATTATTTCTTCATGTATAATATAAATCCAAACTTTACTGATACTGTGTGTAGAACTAACAGCTCCGTGTCTCACCAGAGTTTTTTGGTGAATTATGAGATATGCAGTACGACAGTAAAAGAGCGTCTAGATGAAACACACCATACTGTCTGGGCACAATGTCTGAATCCCCTGATGGCATTTTACTGACCATTTTGTTCTTTGTATTTTTTCACCTTTACTCTGCAACTAGCTAGAACAATAAATTCCTTGTTTTCTGTGTTTGAAAAATACAAACATGGCAACGTTGTTATTCCTGACGGATTGCTGTATGCGACAGTGCCGCAGTGTTCACGCAATTCCTAAAGCACAGCTGCGTTCAGCAATGGTGTTGGTCATACTGAGGCGCAGCGACAGGACATAGACAGAAGCCATGGTGTGAAAGCTGTCCCTCGTATGTACTTGCCTTTTATTAACACTGCACATGTGATAACAGATAAGCGCGTCAGGCCTGTTGCTCATATTAATGAATTATAGTGCTGCCAGAAGTTGTAACACACCTTTAGCTGCTGCATTAATGAGCCAGTTGGCTCTTTTTATTTGTGATGTTGTTAATGAGCGTCGCGCAGTGAGGTGTGTGATGTATTTCATTTACTAACACTGTCTATACGTTTACCTAATGGAATACGAGACTGAATTATAGCTGTTTGTGTTTAAAGGAGAGTTTATGTTTCTATGAATCAAGCACTGGCTTGTAGTGTGTCGCCTGAAAGGTTTTGGAAGGATATTCCTCGCACTGTAATGACTTTACAATGCATGCCGATGAAAGGGCAAATGAGTCTCATGTGTTGCGCATGTAATACCTACTGTATATAATAAACCTGTGTTTTTTCATTCTGTCTTTAATTCTGATTAGTTTTCTGTAAAAGCAGCTCTTTGATTACAATAGCAGGTTAGCATTAAATGTGCTTGATTTAAAACAATACAGGGAGAGAAAATAAAATGCTAGTTAACAAAGGTAAATAGGTGAAGCTTTCTGTAAGGAGACAAGCATTTATACTTTGCATTTATGGAAGATGTCACCAGGTTTATTGACGTTCAGAGAGAGAGAGAGAGAGAGAGAGAGAGAGAGAGAGAGAGAGAAAGCTTGGTAAAGGACAGATAGCAGAAATGACCTTCACAGTTGTTCCTCAACATAAAGTGTACCTATAGACTGATTTAAACATGGCTAAAATAGTTTTTGCTTTACTTTTGGCATTTTAGAACATAAAAAAAAAAAACTGTTAGGTTTTACCGTGAGTGCTCGAGAATGAGTCCTTCTGATAGATCTTTCACACTTGCTCCATTCTATTTTCATGCTAAACCCAGCAGCTTGCATTAGAACTTTTTTTGTTAACATCTGAAAACTGGTCTATCTGATATGTTGTTTTCTTTACAGGCAACATGCAAATATTCTTCTGTAATGTTATTTATTTAGAATTTTTTAAAGTCATATTTTATAATATAATAATGCTATGATAGACATAAAGAACAAAACGAACATAAAGTGCCTAAAACTATTCCACAGTAGTGTACATGGTATAAGTTGAACAAAACACAATAGAACTAGCCGGTATAGGAAAATAATCAACAAATGTCACACCACCCCATAATTCCCACCCTATTTTCCTAGGACAGCCCTCAACTGTATTATAATATATAGCGCAATTTAAAACCAAAGAAGCAAACTCGATGTCCACTGCATCCAACACCAACAAGTCTAGTCGTGCTTGTTACTAATCTATATCAAGAAAAATCCTTAAAATAAACATCAAACGTTAAGGAAGCTTTTAAAGAAAATTTTTTTTTTAAACCTCTGACCTTTCCAAATCTAAATAATTAATGCGCTGATTACAGTGATTGTTCCATATAAATCCTACAATCATTCAACCACTCCTTCTTGAGATATTGTGTTAATAAAAATATCAGATGGACGGACAGATGGACGGACAGATTGACGGGCCGACAGTCTGAAAACAGAATGACTCTTCTACTCGTTGGTGGATGCATGAAAAATGGGAAAAGTCTATATGATATACAGTTATAGTAACTCCAATGAAAGATCGTATCTAATATTTCATCATGTATTCAGGAGCTAATCTTCCGGTATTTGACCTTTAAGAAGAGCTAAGCATCGCCTCTGTGTGAGCCTCGCACGGGCACAGCACACGGCACACAGCTGATTAAAATCTCCTTCCGAAATAGACTTGTGGCTGACAGCAAAGGTGTTTACAAAGAAGATGAGACTGTCTTACGGTTGACACATTTACACACACACACACACACACACACACACACACACACACACACATATACACATAAACACACACATACATTTCTTGTAGCTGGGACTTGAAAATTTAACTGTAAAAATTTAACTGTAGAAATGTGCACTGAATAATTTCTGCTTCAAATCCCAAACACAAAACTTGCTATATATTTACTATGAAATTTAGGAAATATTGATTTGACAAAATTGTCAGACATTTCTATGATGCAAAATGTTTCACAATGAATTGTTCATAAACTGCCAACTATATGTAGTATCAATATTGTATTAGGGTAACAATCGCTGCAGTCACAATAACAGCTTCATGATTTTATTTTGATTAAACTCCTACAATATTTTTAAAAAATTTGAATACAGTTAAACTGTATGGCTGGAAATTTACCCTTTTTTTTTTAATGCAAAAATGCATTTATTTCTGTCTAAAGAATTAACCAAATGTTTAAATTGACAAAGTCAGCTAAAATCCCTGTCTTCCAAAGCGCTTGGTGTTGGGTCAATGCTACCAAACAGCTCTTTTTAAAGCTTGCTGGATGTTGATGCTTGCAGTGAGCTATTGGATTTTACAAATGCAGGTCTCAAAGGGTATCTGTGAAAAAATGTGATCGAGTGAATGATGCGCTTTACACAATGCACCTAAAAAAATTTGCTTATCAAAATTTATATTATAAATTCATAAAATGAAATATTGTCACACTTATAGCTCATGAAAATCAAAAATCCAGTATCTAAAAATATTAGAATATTCCCTAAGATCAATCACAAAAAGATATACAATACAGAAATGTAGGTTCATTTACACACTTAATACTTGTTTGAGGCTCCTATAGCACGGGTTACTGCATTAGTGCACTGCTGATGTGTTATTGATGACCAGGTTGCTTTAATATCAGCCTTCAGCTCATCTGCATTGTTGGGTTGGTTTTCCTCTTAACAATATTCCACAGATAGTTTTGACACAGTGGTCAGGAGGTGGAAAAAAGAAGGTAAAGGAAGTCCCACTGGAAAAGGAAATCTTAATTTCCATAAATCTTGCTATTTATTTATTTACTGCATTTATTTGTTCATTCATTCATTCAATTTATTATTCTACAACATATTTAGTTGTATTTTTCTCTTTTTTTAATTAACACATTATTTATTTGTTAAAATTAAAATGACATTAAAATTAAAATGACATATTATATTATGAAGACGGTTCTGGCCTCGACTGATGTTGACAGCTGTTTCTCTGCGGACTTGGCTACAGTCGCTCGATAGTTCAGGACTAGAATTTCCTACAAGTCTACCTGAGCCTCCAACAACTACCTGGACTCCATATTAACATCAATTAACATCTGTTAACAACTGTTATACTCAACTGCCTGCCACCTAACACACAGTATGAATGCAGATCAATTCCTGCTTTCTCTTTCACCCAAATGAGGATGGGTTCCCTGCTGAGTCCGGTTCCTCTCAAGGTTTCTTCCGACTGCCATCTCAGGGAGTTTTTCCTCGACACTGTTGCCGTCGGCTTGCTCATCAGGGACAATCTGACCATTTTTGATTCATACACATTCACATTCCATACAAACTTAAATTATTCTTTTGATTGTGTAAAGCTGCTTTGCGATGACAATTGTTAAAAGCGCTATACAAATGAAACTGAACTGAATTGAATTATAATGTCATGCTGTTCAGCTCTACTAATAATCGCGCAAGCATTTTCCCTGTGTTAGTTCTTCTCATTTACATCGATCTTGCTATCTACAGACAAACTATCCATTTACATACATACACTAGTACATACTGTATGTCAGCATGTCAACTTGACTCTCTATACATCTCTGCAGTTGTTCAGATGTCACACAGCAGTATAAAACATCACTGAAAGCAGGAAAATAAGACTGCTACTTTCACGGTGCATTTTGATGATGAAATGATTCTTTGCTGCATTCCAACAAACGTTTTCAGTGGGTGATAAAAAATTTAAAAAAAGAACACAGGCATGGTCTTGTCTGTATACATGATGATGAATGAAGGAAAAACTTCCAGACAGGTGCACTGCATGATGCTATTACATGTCAAACACCTCTGAAAGAGGGTTCATGGATAACAGTTGCAAAGACAAACTTTCAATAGGAACTGTAACAAGCAAGCTATCTGCATTTAGATTGTCAGGACTGGCATCAATGCATAGGATTTCAAAACTGTGATCAAAAGCACAAATGCAGTGAGATGCCCTTTTAGTGTGTGATACATAAGGAGAAACAGAATGGCAGTCCTTCAGTTGAATGATACGTCAATGCAGGATGTAAAGAACGGATCAAGAAGAGCACATCCACAGCTACAGAGAGAAGGACATTATACCTAGTGGATATTCGTCAAGTGATCCTTCATCACATTCCTAAGAGGGTCCACAAGCACATGTATGCTCTACACCAAGCGACTGGAACCAATATGACTAATTAATACAAAGTTCCTCTGGCTCATCCTAAAATGGAACATTTCCATCCTGATGATTATGGTATCTTCCAGCATGGCCCCGCCCCTATCCCCTGGGCAAGAGTGCTCACTGAATGGTTTGATGAGGATGAAAATAATGTGCTGTGGTCTTCATGGTCACCGGATCTCAACCAAGCCAGACACCTCTGGGAGATTTTAGACTGACGAGTTAGCCGGCTCTCTCAACAAAACGCCATTCGAGGGAATATCTTTTAGAGAAATGGGGTTGATCCCTCCAGTGCACTTGCAGAGATTTGTACAGACTTGCAGAGTAGTAGAATTGTGCCATACTTGTCAACCCCTCTGTAAGACTGAAGAGGAGAGAAGGTCACTCTAAATGCCACAGCGATTCTCAGTAGTAGCAGCAGCGTGTCTAGGAAGAGAGGCATTTTCTGTGCAACTGCTTTTGTGGGTGTGGAAGGCAACAAATTGACATCGTCGTTAAACCTGCAATTGCTAATTATTGTCATATGCCTGGGGTAATTACAATGAACCAAGACGAAACAACTTAATAATCACGTTCTTCTTGGTGCACACTAGGAGGCAATTAATGCAACATAAACTTGCGCTTGAATGGTCCAATCATATCGAATCACTTTAAATGAAACCACTAAAACTCCGACAAATGACTAATATGAAAAGTAATTTCTCTCTCTCTCTCTCTTTTTTTTTTTGGTGTTCTTTTCGCATTGCTCACACAAACATTTCACACTGAGTTGAAGCTGTTTTTTTAATTCTTCAGAAGTGCTTTAAAGAAAAGCCTCAAAATCATCTTCATCACTAAAGAAGGGAGTGTACTTGTTGGCAGGCTGTCCGTCAAACAAAGGCTGAGTTGACCGGAAATATTAATATGTAAAAGTGTCTGTTTAGCCATAACAGCTGCATATTCAGACTGAGATGAGGGTGTATCTGTGAGAAAATCGTGTACTTTCGTATGAGAAGTCTAAAGCAGACTTGAGGACTTTATGATTTCTCTGCAGTAATCAACCACCTCTAGTGATTAGAAATCAGGGAAGCGTCTCAGTGTGCTTCTTGATTTCACAAACAAGTGCACGGCATTTTTTTTGTGTTTGTTTGCAGATGTTTCCATAAAGAGAGATAGAACAATTCAAAAAGGCATTGTGTAAGAATAGCACTGCTATTAGGTACAACCGTGGCCTGTAGAGTTTATTCTGGACCAGAAATCAGTTTTTTCTAAAAACTAACGAGATAATCAATGCTATTCATTTCACCCGTCAGTGGTTTAAATGTTACGGCTGATTAATGTAGAGCACTACTCACTAATTGGTAATCCATGTAATAAAATAATTTAAAAAACGCTGAAAAATAAACTTGTAATATTTTATATGCCTTTCTAGTTGTTTGTACAAAGTAAGAGATGTAAAAATTGACTACTGAACCTTTAAATATTTATTAAAGTTATAAATACCCTGACATATCACTAGTGTGTGTGTGTCTGTGTGTGAGAGAGTGCAAAAAGAAGGCAATGATAAAGTTGTAATCTAGTAAAATAAGGAAACGTTCTTCTGTCATATAACAGAAATTTCAAGGTTAATATGTTAGTTAGTAAATCGATATTTTAATCTAGCTTGATAAGCTTACTTAGCTTGCTTAGTATTTTAGATGCTAAGCCGATATCTAGTCTCCACCAGTGCTCCGGCCGTTCCAACAGTGCTCCCACTGCGATTGCAAGTTTTATCTCTGCTGAAATGAAGCATTGGGTTCGAAAAATTAGCCCACATCTTTTATTAATGCGCACTAATCAAGCGTCATGATGGATGATTATGATGTTGGTAGTGATTCATTACTTGGCCAAAAGATATAACAACATGGAAAGTGCAAAACAATGCAATTTCACATCTGGGCTTGTGCAAACCTAAGGAGGCACATCCCTTTGAAAAGTTTCCCCATGTAGATTAGCACCCACTTGAGACGGCTAATTGCCTGCAGCTGAAGGGCCTAATTGAGCCGCTGCAGTTTCAGGCCTATTTTCATACAAATCATGGCACATGTATAATAAGCCAAGCGGAAATACAAACAACCCACGCTGCCTAGACCTACAAAACACATCAAAGGCCATGTCACGCGCAACTTCCTGTTTGCCAGAGCAATGCTAGAAAAGAGGAATTGCAAGGCTCCAGATGTATGGTAGTCACTCAATTGGCAAGCGGATCCACAAAAAGCGAGATCTTGTTTGGTTTTTTAAAGGCACGTTTGAAATGATTGTTGAGGATTCTAGAGGGGGACGTTCTCCGTGCTTGGTTCTAAGAGCGTTTCTATGAGTCAATGCTGTGCAAGCGGGACGCCTGATTATAAATGGAGCAGATGAGAGAAAAAAAGCATGGCTTGTAGAATGCAAGCACAGAAAGTTTCAGAGGTGTATTTCAGTCATTTCAACAGACTGAGCATTTGACAGGGAAAGTGCAGAGGAAGGGGGACGGGAGGAAGAGGCATTGACACCGACACTCTATGGGCTGTAATAAATAGATTTGCTTTTGGTCCGGATGTTTAAATGGAATATAATGACCTGAAGTCTTTGTGTATTGTATTTGCAGTATAATTTTATTGCACTTCGATACGATATCATCATGATACATACTGTAGGTGCTGATTCGAACTGTATTGCAATTTTGTAAGTATCACGATTTTATAAATATCCAGATTATTATTTTTTATTTTGTTACGATTCTAAACAAACCTAGAATCTAGGTTTCGCATTTATTTTGCTCGACTACACAGAAGGCTGTGCTGTTTGATTAGTTTAGAGTGCGCCACCTGTAGGATTAAACAAGATGGGTAATATTGTAACGCTTCAAATGCAAAATTCACAATTTAAACATGAATTTGGAAATTATAAAACATTTGTAAAAATCGATTTCAGAGTCAGTGTGGTGATACATGAATTGACACAGAAAAGAATCTCGATATGTAACTGAATTGATTGATATCTCTAGCGTTTATCCATTGTTACTGTGGCAACCCGGCAGTGATTGGGGTCGAACCTGAAACCCAGACACAACACTGTCATCCTAAATGTACACTGAAACAATAAATATGTTAATATTATGTATGAATAGCATTATGGATATTACTGCAGGTATTGCTTTTTTTGTTGTATGGTAATGGCGAACTTCATTTGATGTAAAGCTATGATAAAGAACATTCAATTACACATTTCCTGTGTTGTCGAAGTCAACCACTACTGTTACTCACATATTCTCTTGTCCATCCCTAAACGTTATATGATATTGATATAACATTTAAAAACAAAAAGATATATATCAGTAGTGTGGTAGAGTATATACATGTAATTCAAAAATAGGTTTATCTGTTGTCTGGTAGTCTTAAAATTTGTAAATAAATAAATAAATAAATAAATAAAAATCCTTTTTGAAGAGTTATATCTGCTATAATATTGTGATATCCAAAATCATATTTCAAACCTGGTTTAGCATCTGTAAATGCTCACCAGTGATCATTGCTAGTTTTCTCTCTTTCATTCATTAAAAAACAAGTCTTCTTTTTTTTTCTTACTGCATGTTACCCTCAGGTGGTGGAACTGCAGCCAGGCTTGTCTGTTTGCTAGGGTAACTTCTGTGATGTGTTCGGTAACACACACATTTCCCAACGTCCCAAATTCTGTTGGATTTGCCACAGAGTTGTTCAGTTTCTGAATGTGTGAAGGACATAACTCACAATCAGTAACGCCAGCAGCCGAACAGAAAGCATGTGCTCTCCTTAAACATTCTAGCTGCATGCAAATTTTATTTGCACTGTTAATAAGAAACTTTGTCGCAATGCAGCTTCACAGAACTCCAGACACAGATTAGAGTCCTATTATGCGAGCCAGAGGCGACAGTGGCATGGAAAAATCACCTGAAACAAGGGTTTGGTGTTGGTTACAGTTTTTTGGGAAGCTGTAGCTGAATGGGATGTAAAACAGAGAAGTAAGAAAATTGTGTAAAAATACAATGTAGGTGCATTTTAAGTGTAGATCAATGTTGAGTTAACTGTTTTATCAAACAAAGTGATAGATAAACCCTGGAAATGTACTAAAATTTTGTAACAAAAAATTTTTTTTTTATTAATTATTTTCACTTTTCTGTGATATTCTGAATTTTGTCTAATTAGTGATTAAAATTGTATTTACAATCGTTAAAATACTACCATCTTCACAGATATTTGTTATACGAGTTTAAGTGTTTCAATTTTCAAATATAATTTTTAATATAAATATAAAAATACTTTTGTTTACATTAAACAAAGTAACAACCAGAGTTTCTTTAAAATGCAACACTACTATTTCACTGACAGTTTGTTAGCAAATATAAGTCATGGTATACAGTATGTAATATGTCGTACAGGCCGTTTGAGAACTGTGAGATAATATTTGTCATGTCATTTAACCCCTGTGATATTTAACAGGAAACATTCCACTAGCATTAGCAAATTAGGAAAAACCTCTCTGCGGAACGGAAAGACCTCTCTGTGGCGGCTCTAGTAAATGGTAGCTGTCAGTCAGTTTGCCTCCTTTCAGAAACTTAAATAAGCTTGAAACTGTCCTTCACATAACCACTCAAGACAAGTATAACATGTAGTATTGTGGGGTGTCGTACGTTATTACAGGGTGTCATATACCATTGAAATATGTCATATTGTATTGTAGGATGTTATATAATGATGTAGAATGCCATATGGTACCGTACATGGGGCGCTCAAGTCAAAGCAGGATTTATGATTGTGCAGAATAGAGTAAAACCATCTTTATTTCTCTATATAATTCCCTGCTACATTAATGCACCTATCCCAGCGTTTCACTGGTGCTTGGACTGGAAATTCACAAGTGGAAATGGCCCGAAGTGAGGACAGGACTGTATGAGGGATGTAGAACTGAGTAGATGTAATGTGCAAATGAATGTTCACATATATCTGAATGTAAGGTCCTTGAAGTTTTATGCCTTTATTCACCACAAAGTCCATCACAAGTCCCAGTTTGACTTGAGGAAAGTTGCAATATGGCATTACAGAATGTCAGAGTGTTGCAGAGTTTAAAGAGTGATATACAGTAGTATTGTATAATGACATGTATTGTAGAATGTGATACAGTATTGTGGAAGGTTCAAAAGTAATCAGACTAGCAATCGTTAATATTTGAATATTTGGATGTATTAAAATTTTCCTCCCTAGAGCTGTTTTGTCAGGCCTTTACTGTAGCCGCTTCTGCAGTTGCTGCTTGCAGTTTCATCTTTAGCAAGTGAACAGCATGCCCAATTGGGCTGAGGTCAGGGGAATCCTCTGTGCTGTGAGGCTCTGTTTGTTTTTGCAGAATTGACTATCTGCACAGAGTACAGCGCCATGCACTTCAAAATTCATCCTGTACTGCTATCAGCAGTCACATCATCAATAAACATCAGTGACCCAGTAATATGGGAAGTCATTCAAACCTATACCATTTCAAATGCCTCCACCGTTTTTGACAGATAACGTCATCATGAGCACCTCCTCCTTTCCTTCTCCATACTCTTCCAACCATTCTGGTACAAGTTAATCTCGTGTCAGTACTGGGCAGTTTATTTTAAGCATTTTTTCCTCATGTGGCCTTTCTGTTCCTGAGTGTTACAAGTGGCTAGTATCTTTAGTTAAACCCCCTGTATTGACCTTCAGGCAGACTTCTGTTGATTGTAGGCTCTGACAATGATATACCTAGCTCCTCCAGAGTGTTCTTCAACAAAGAAATCATTCTGCGATCATCCACTGTGTCTCTTCCACAAGTTGAGCACAAGTTATCCATCAATTTTTCAAAGACCAGATTCGCTGAATGTTCATAGGAACGACTGCAGTGGGCTTAGAGCCACCTCAGCCATGATCATCATTCATTTACAGACGCTGTGGCCTCCAGACCTTTTAGTGTAGCTGTGGTCACCAAATAAGAACATACCAAATTGTTGATTGGGTCACTCCTAAAGTTTCTGATAGCTCTGGTTTCATTTATCAGCTTAAGGATTGTTTCAATTACTTGCCAGTACCTTTATGGACAACAATTTGTAAGTTTCTGACCTTTGATCTCCTTAATTTGTCATGAAATAATTAAGAAACAGGACACAAAGTCTACATTTTAAGCACTACTTGATTGCATCATTTCAATTTCACTGTGATGGTGTTCGAAGAGAAAATAAAATACAGTAATTGTGTCAGTATTGTTGTAGGACGTGCTACAGAATGAATGAGGAATGTCACTGCATGAATATTGCATGTCAGCCTGTGCATTATCCAGCAACACAGAAAAGCTTCGATACTTTACCCACCTTTGGGACATTATCTTGTAGGCATCAGGGAGGTAGCAGTTGATATTTTCCATCTGGAAGGGGTCGGCGTCACAGATCTTGTCATCCGTGCGCCCGTAATTAGCGCTCTCAATCATGATGACATCACTTCCTGGACAGCGCAGGTCAATTGGGTAGCCCTCGCAGGACAGCTCCCTCCTGACCAAACCAAACGGCAGTGCGGCCCGACTGAAGCCTGGAGTGAAAAAGAAGCAGTTAGAATAAAAATTTTAAAAAATCAGAAATATAACCACTCTAACACAAAGTATCAAGGGGAAATGTGGGGGAGGATGGTGTGAGAAACACACTGGACATTATTTCAAAGGCTGCCGAGCTGGCGTTAAGACGAATGAGACGTCCCGAGCTACATGAGACATGGTGCCAGTTTGTGGGGAAAAAAAAGATCACCGATGGGAAGTCAAAGTAAACAAATCAATATTTCATATCTATGGTTATTAATAAGGATGCTTAGTAGTGTACATTCTCTAAATATTCAAGCACTGAAACTTAAATCATTGCAGGTAATCTCATACATATACTGTATATATATTAAAACTTAGGGGTTAAAAAAGATAGAGCCTAACATGCTTTAACAACATGAATGGATAATTCTGACAGTATGATAGTAGACATGTGCATATGGCTGTAGAGTAAAAAAAAAACCATGAAGGCTGTCTGAGCATGAAGAGAAAGAAAAAAAAATCAATACTTTGTGTTCTGCAAATGCAAGCAGTGCTAAAGGCGGGTGAAGCAACAAATCATTTAGAGGACATTTAGCTTTCAGCATTGTTCCTTGCTAAACATAAAAAGCTAATTTCTAATCTTGAAAATAGCACTATATTTAGAACTTCACCTAAAACACACAAGCTTATTAACTGTGTGACAAAAGAGAAGTCGATCCAGTGAAAATCGTATTTGCCCTGGCAGGCCCGCTGGAGCTGTTATATGAAGCGGACGCTTTTGCCGTTTTTGTGAAAATAAGTACAGTTTCAGTGGGACTTTGCGTGGAATTTTGTGTGCGTCCCTCTGGGTGCTGGGTGACACCCTGTACTGAATCTGACATAAGAACTTTAGGCGCCTTCAAAACCAAGAAAAGTAAAATGCAAGAATCTATGACACACAATGCTTCGCACTAAACCTGCTCCATGCGGCGACTGGAGTCATGTCTATTTAGAGCATGTTTCTACAGACCAAGCGGACAAAGTCAGTCGAAAAGAAGAGGGGAAGAAAAAAAAAAAAACCCTGAGGGATTTCCGTTCACAGAAACAACAGCCTATTGAATCTCTAAACATCTCGATGAATATGAATTCAGTTCTTGTCCCTTGCTGAAGCTGACCTGGTAAAACATCTGGCTGCATAAACGCTAAAAATATGGTGGAGAGTTTAACATTCATATTAAGAACAATGAAAACCTGGGAGAAAACTACAATTAGGTTGGAGTTGAGAAAGACCGAAATTTACACACACACAGCTATCATTTTTAAAACACTAACATTAAAGCCACTTCGGGGCAGATCAGGCTTGTCTGGTACATCAGACGGGTGCACAATCGAATTGGAATCTGTGGAATTTGAAAGCTTCGTAGTAACAGTAGGCTGTGATGCACTGGGTGTTCCGATATCCTTTCGTCATGTCCAACAGTGATTTTTAAATTTTTTTTGGTGGTGGTGTTTTGAGCTGCACTGGCTTCTCTGACGGACTGGTCTTTGGTCCTCGTTGGTCTCACTGGTTTACTAGTATATAACCGATAATCAATGTTATTCAATTCACCTGGTGGTGGTGTTAAAATTACAGACTGACAGAATTTTTTTTTACAAAAGGCACCCATTTTCTCAGCATACTTCTTTACATTTGTATCGTGAAATACACAAGATTTTTTTTTTAAAAACATGTTCACGTCAGAAGTTGACAGGATGTTAATTCCACAACAAAACGAGCACCCGCAAGCCATTACCTGTGTCGCATTTTTTAGACAAGACAGGATGTTTTTAGCTGTATCAAAAGTGTACTGACAACAAAATGGGTTCAAATGACTTTAAAAAGTCTACTCAATCAAAATGAGTTTCTGGCTGACTGGAGTCAACAATCAGAGGAGACAGAATGTGTGTTGTTGCTCTGTTCTCTTTTTGACTTTGGGCATTCCTTGTGTGATGGTTACAGATTAAGACAGAGAAAGAGTTGAGAAATGATAGGTATTTACCTCACTTCCAAGCTGTCAAGCTGCGATCATTTCTGGAATGAATTCTGCGGAGCGCTTTTGGGTGAAACGCAATTTATTAAAGGTTTGCGGCTTGCCAAAAACAAAATCCAGGCAGGGACTCGAGACTCGGTGCTGTGTTGGGGTTGGTGTGGTTCCAGTTCGGGACTAAATTTAGATTGTGCGGGTCTCTTGTGGTATAAAAAGGTCTATCCTAAGATCAGTGGCAAACTTTTAATTTCAACACAGCACACACTTGGATTGAAAGCAGAACTTGTTTTTGGTTCGCCTCCATTAGCGTTTGAAGGTTGACTTTTATTTTTTTTTTCCTCTGGATTTTATTCAAACTCTGGTGAGCGATCACATGACTAGTTCAGAAATCAATGAGATTGCAGTATAGTCCATCTGACTGAGCTGCATTAGCTTTGGCCTCGCTACACTGCGCTGGCAGGCCCTTTGTGGTCCTCTGAGGGGAAAAAAACATCAGCATGATCAAGCGTGCACTGCCAAAACCGCTCATATACTTCATCTGAAGAATCCTGCTAAAACACTTACAGTTCACAGCGCTGTGGTTTTGCTATATGGTACTGGACTTTATTGTCCTCTGCTCGAAGGAAACCAGAACATGTTGAGGGCGTGGGATGGAAAAGAACAGACGAATGAGTAATCAGGCCATTGTTTGGTGGCCTAAAAGGACAGAGCTACATATAACACGTAATGCTTTTCCTGTTTTCGAGTGTCGGAAAAATGAAACACGGCCACCAGCGTGGTTCATACGTCACGACTGCAGATTTTCTTTCATGGAGTCATTGATTAGACTTGACATCTTTCAGGACCTTCTTAGAAACGGCTGGAGAATTCCCCACACAAAAATATAAAAAAATTATAAATATTCTTTTAGACATAATATAACGGAAAAAAAAAAAAAAAAAACAGTTTCAGCCACTCGAACAGGAGTACAGGGTTAATAAAGCAACGTCTGCACCACTCCACATTAACCTGCACATCTATGCTACTTATCTTACGTCTTGATTTGATATTGTGGACTACGTGTATTCTGTGGCGTGTCTATATACAGTATAAAATGTGTCCCAGCATTTTGATTCCGGGCCGCTGCTGCTTTTATGAGATGGGTCCTTCTTTTATGACATGATTTGTCATGTTTTGACACATTGATTTACTCTCGCAACACCTTTTTTGCCCCAAAATATTTGAAACGGAGTCATTTTAAACTTTCTAGAGACGCTGTTTTTTTTTATTATTCAAGATTTCAAAATTAATACATCAAAATTCAATAACCTAGGAAACTGTATACAATAACAGATTTATTTCCAGTGAGCCATTTTCCTGTCTAATTAAAGCCACTTTATTGATGCAGCAGCATCTCACAGCATCCATCCATAGTCTATGCTGCTTACCTTGTGTAGGTCCTGGGCGGTTTGAGGGGGTGGCGCTTATTCCAGGAAACTTTGGGCATAAACTGAGGTACACCCTGGATGGGGTGCCAACCTATCGCATAAGCAGACACACTCACTAGGGATGCAACTAATTTAATTGTTGATTTTCGCGCCAACTGTGAACGTACTGACATGAAGGTGTTAGGGTTACTTAAGTGAAGTGAGTAATAGCGCGATGGCAATCACCTTTAAGAACAAAGATCTACTAAGTGTGTGAGCATTTCATTCTTATCACAAGCAAAACAGCCGCTAGGATCAGAGGGAAAGACTTTATGCTGGTGGAGGCGTGGCTGCTTTGTGAATTGCGAGTTCTCCTCGATGTACTTTTTAAAAAGTTAAATTCTCTCTCTCGAACCTTCGCGCACACACACACACTTCTTATTGCTGTTCTCCACGTGAGTTTTTTCAGCTCACAGCAACACACACACATACACACAAATTAACCATATGTTCCTCAGGTGTGTCCCCTTTACCAACTTACACCGCCCCTCATCTCCACTTGACCACGCCCGTTCACCACAATCAACAGCTATATAAGAGATATTGAGTAATGATGCTGTTGGCCATCTGAAAAACCACTCCAGTATATGTCTGAACGCCACATCATATCACAATCTCTCCACAGATAATAATGCAATGCTTCTGACTGAGGCTGAATTAGAATGATGTCTGCCACCACATCAGCTCAGCGACGGTTCTGCATCACACTGGAAATAAACATGCAGTTCTATACATTTTAAGAAGACGACGTTGCTCTTTAAATAGAGTTGGCTTGCAAACAGAGATAAGCCTGAGAGCATTCTCCGTTTCCCGGTAATTAGTCAGTACACTCTTTATTTTAGCTACATATGGTGCGATACAATACGTTAACAATAACAGAAAGGCTCTGAAAGCAACATTTTTTTTTTAAATTTTTTTTAGGGCTTGTGTGTTGGAGGGCCCGAAGTTAACACCACCAGCATTCCTGTACAGACAGACAACAAAATATAAACAAACGAGGCATTGCATCAGCCTTCCGTGCATGCCCGTCATCTCAGGATGTCTGGATTTAAGACTTTCACCCTATCAGGTAAATAAATAAATAAATAAATAATGGGGGGGATGGGGGGGAACAACATTTTTTTTACATGGGTTGTGCTGCGCAGTTCTGTATCAATCTCACAAAGATAGAATTCGTCCCAAGGCTCTGTCCCAAAACCATAATGTACACTAAGTGTAACACTTGTATAGTAATGACATCAGCACTAGAAGAGTAGTATGTAGTTTTGGAGGATATCCAAGTCGTATTCACGATTGCTCCGTTTTACAAACGTTATATAAGAATTGCTTTTTTTCTTTCCCATCTCCATCTGTGCTCTGTGTGTGTTTTGTAATCTAATTGGCGTAAAGCTTGACACAAGGCAGGCGGTTCAAACTCACATCAGAGGATTAAATGATACTGATCCTCATGATCATGAGGGCTTCAATCATACAGTCCTGTGTCATATAACTGAGTTTGAAATACTAAAATGATCAGCTAAAATAACGCGTTAACGGGTAACAAGACACATTCTGGCTGATTATCACAGCTCTCCGAAATTAAAGCACAAATAATCACTTTACCTGTTTAGGAAGAGAAAAAAGCTCAAACCTCTTATGGTAGATCAGAGTCATTCATGCCGTCACTACCATTTGTTCTCTGTCTCTCTCTAACTGGATGTAGCTCATGCTGGTCACTGTGGAGTTGGATTTCTTTCGTTGTGTATCTGATCTGGCTTATGATGCTTAGATGCACACTGATTTCCCACCATTCCTGACCTGATCCTGACCTCAATTCAGGATCGTCTACCTGACTCGCAGATCAGGAACATCACATTACACGGAATGATTACTCCCTCGGCACAAGAATCTGTTTTTTTTTTTTTTTTTTTTTTAACTTTTTAACACCATACACTGTAGCCTTAAATTCGAATCCTTATTTCCCTCACGAACCAAATGTTTAACTTTCACATAGCAAGTTGCAAAATGGCAGTAATTCACTCCTCCTCCAATTCCCATCGGTGACTGACAGCAGCATCTTCGTGGCAGGTTTTTAAATTATACACATTTTTCTAGGGGCATGATGCTCACAGCAAGTGGTGAAAATAAGACTGTGGTTCGTACACACTTGATTGCTGCTGTGCCACTTTCAGGTTGTTTAAAAAACCTAAACTGATTAGCATAGGATTGTATTGCAAGCGGCACTGCAGCGGTGGAAAAGCAGCACCGTTAGGCTTCGGATATAAAAGCAGCTTTACTTTCCTCAACAAAGAATTTACCTTCTTGGTTCTAGATTGTTTCTTTATTTATAGTGCTTTGATGTCTTATAATAAGTGGGTTGTTTTGTCTTATATTAATCAATTGTCACCTTCACATCACAAATCAGCAGTTACAACTTATATAGCTAGAAGTAAATCTAGTTATGTAACTGCGTATCTGCACAGTTAATACTCTTTAAGAGTGAGTTAACATACATAAATAAGTAGAAGTAGATCTGAAATGTCCAGGTGCGCTTAGCATGCGCCAATCTCATCCTCTGAACTACACAACCATAGGTGATAAAGTAGCAAGGCATGCGAGAGCTTCACTCTTGACATTTTTTCCAAAATATCCATAATACTAGGCACAGTATGAAGGTTAAATTCATCATTCTCCTCATCTCTGCTAGTACAAACGCACACAAAGTAAGTGCACCCGAGTATGGAGAACAAAAACAATGTGAACGTGCCTAATGTGAAAATGCCCTTAAGTTGACATACTAAAAAACTGTTTTATTGGGTTATACTGTTTTTTTTTTTTTAAATAAAATTCCAACTGCCGATTCTTCCCATATGAATTTATCATGTGTGTCACGGCCAACATTTAGTCCTTGTGGAAGGGCAGGGGACAAAGGCATCTTCTGAAACGCATAAACAACCTGATAACACAAGGCCAAGTGCTGACCAGAGAAATCCAGCATTAATAAAGGTCTACGGACTCAAGATCCGGCCTTCACCTGTTCTACACTTTATGAGAGGAAAAAAAAACGACAGCTACATAAATTGTTCTTTGTGTTCGGAAGCGATTTATAGTCTGAATTCCCCCGGGTCAAACTGTTTGGGAGAAACTGGACTTTTCGTTTGAGCAGAACACAATTCATGCTGACAACTTGACGCTTTGCTTTTCACTGTGTATACTGTAGAAGCATGACTTCTCAAAGATCTTTTATTTTCCCCTGTCTTGAAAATACCACAGAATTACCGAGTCTGTTCCCCCTCCCCCCCTACTTCTTAAATTGCACTGTCCATACAAACCCGACCCTGACATATTCCTATTTAGGCCTTTTAAAACAAATCAGAGAAGCGTGGAGTGCTCCCCGGGAGCCTGGGAGAGCAAGCGAGTGAGTGAGTGAGCGAGCGGCCCTCCTACTCTTTCCTCTCCTTCTAATTAATCAACAGGCTTCAGGATCAGAAGCGGTAAATAATATATTAAAGGGAATGCACGATTCCATCGCCATGGCAACCGGTATGGCTTTGTGATCTCCGCCCGCCGTCCTGGCCTCGTTGACACCGAGCGTTATCAGGCATTCTGGTCAGTCACCACGAGGGTCGCTTTTCAATTCCTTTCAAGCAGATAGGTAGCCAACTCTGAACTCGGGCAAACAGGCCCCACACTGGTGCACAATGGGAGCCTTTCACAGTCGAGGTTTATCAGTCGCCACACTGTACGCGACTCCGTGGGTATGCTCAATGCCACTTATGGAAGGGGGGGGAAGGGCCCTTTTAATCAAGGTTCAAATGCACAAATGACTTCTTGGTCTCCACTTTACTCCAGTGCTCTGCTCTCATGTAAATATTTGTGTAAATACATGGAGCTATTGTGCTGTGGTAATTCAGCGCTGTAAAATGAGCCTTGTGTTACCCGTGTTTTTAATTACGAAGGATTAAAGTAAAGGAGGAAAATGGCTCAGTAATCGTGCTACGCTAAGGTGACATAAAACATTTTCCAACATTGCTTTAATAGTACAAACTCGGAGAATGTCGGGTTGTAGACCAAGATCCATGCAAGTGGTTCCGGTCGCGTAATTCTACACTAATTCACTTTTCACCTTTGGAGTGACATTGGCCCGTTCGGAGAGCTGTAGCCGGGCAAAAATGCTAATTTGACGACGACGGAGCGTGTCTCTGTGGTGCGATAATATTTTAATCTCTTCAACAAGCCAAATCAATTGGAAAAGTGACCATCTGCCAGGACATAACCATGACTGGAGTGGAGGTAATGAACATACAGGGAGCGATTAAGATTGTCATCATCGGTAGCAGCATCCTGCCGTAATCTCCCTCGCAAGAAAACTGCTGAGGCACCAGATGACAAACGTATGAGAGTCGCATCGGCGTATGACCTAATAAAAAAAATATGCCTGGATAACGCAGGAAAGAAAATATTTTTTTGAAGTGTGCACAGGAGGCACAGACAAATATATGAACAAATAAATAAATAAATGAAATTATTATTATTATTATTATTATTATTATTATTATTTAAAAAATGCCTTAATACTAATAGCAATCGCTGAGAAAGGCTGTCTGCAAGCTCTGGTTTGTGTTTTTGCACAGACAGTACAGAGGGATAACTAGATTATTTAGGCATGACAGTGCACTCTTTCCCACTCATGCTCAACAAAAGACGCAGGACTTTCATGACCATTGTCAAGCCTCATTAACACAGCTTGGATTGCCCTTTGTCCCGACAGTACAGCGTACAGCTGCTTAGAAATGAGCCAGCGTTGCTAGCGCCGCTATTATCCTGCTCTTACGCTTGACAAAGCTGCTTGCTGAGGGGATTTCGATGGGCACAGGAAAGCATATCATACCGAATCGGGCCGAAGCAACAGGAAACGCAGCTTGAGTCCTGCGCGTCTTTTCACGTTTGCCGCTTGTGCTAAATGCTGTGGATGTCTGCGGAAAGCAAAGACGCCCCGAGTCACCTTTCCCCCTGTGGAGCTGATTCTGTAATCCAGCAATATCCTTTAACAATGGCCGTGTTGTCTTAAGAAGTCAAGGGGGGGAAGGAGAACAAGATGAGAAAATATTGTGGGTATTAATGCAAATATTCGCTACTGGTGAGAAGGTTTTGCTCGGGTTCACCTTAAAGTGGGGGAGGTGTTCCATTAAAGCTTGGCAGTTTAACCTGAGGACACGACCTTCGGTGCGAACATCTGTGGAATTTCTGGGTCAAATCTTAGCATGAAGAATTTATTAAGCAGAAAAAGTTGAAGCCATTAAATTCTTTTTTTTTTCTTTTGCATGCTGAGCGGCATGATCACGACAGACCAAACCAATGCACTGCTTGTCTTTTGTCCTTTTCATCTGATCTGGTTACAGACAGACTTTAAGGCAGAGTGAAAAAGCAGAGCGAGAGAGAGAGAGAGAGAGAAAGAAAGAGAGAAGCTGCATATGGGTAACATCCTGTGAGAAGGCATCTACTCTCTGATATGCAGACCAGAGGCTGGTGTGGTTCCTGGATTCAAGATTCATTGGTATTCATGGCCACGGTTTGCCCCAGTTCATTTACATCTCTCTCTTCCATAGCAACAGCGGGTGAACTATCAGGAACATCTTTGATACAGGTGTGCGTGAACAAAAAAAAAAAAAAAAGGCTGTATGCCGTTTAGCTTCGGACAGATGTTATAAAAAATATACCCTGGCTTCTACCTTTTTATGCTGAGGCAGGTTTTTTTTTTTTTTTTTTTTCAAGCCAGCCTTACCCATCAGAGGATGTTTAGATAGGATCTGCAGGCTGTCGCAAGCCCTTCCCCCGCCTCCACGCTGCGATTTGCTCTCTCTTGTTCCACGGGAGATACGCACGAACCCACAAAGACAAATTACTGTGTACATTACCAGCATAATGGGAACAATGTCTATCTACATGAGCATCAAAAGAGTCTTATCAGTTTTGACGGAAAGACATTCCGAAGCTCTGTGTAGGATAAAATTATCAATGTGATTCAAATACAACAGCTTGCACAACAACCTGTGTAAGGCAAACAAAGTCAGCCCTGTTCGTCCCCCCCCCACCCCACAAAAAAAAAAAAAGAAAGAAAAAAAAGAGAGAGAGAGAGCAGTGGAGTAAGGACGTATGTTAAACATTCGAGTAAACTGAGAGCCTGTGGGTTGTGTGACCTCAATTGATAGCAGGCACTCATACATGGAAATTAGCCTTTAAGCTTTAATTAAACACAATGCACCACATCAAGGTCATAAATTTGTCTTTTACGACGTTATTGACGAAGCGTCGTCTCCACAGACAGATGGCGGCGGCTTTCTCGTGCTGCCTCAAATTTGTAAGCCCCAGAGGTAGTCTGGAGAGACTGCTATGATACCGCGATATGCCTTTATAGCTGTGCAAATGTGCCAAAGCTCCTTGATGATGAACTAAAAATAGTGATTCCTGAGATATCTCGTGCACTGTCAGGGACATGAATGATTATTCACTGATTTCTCTTTGGGTTTCTCTTTAGCTGACATGTAGAATCCACCCTGAACGGCCTGCATATACATTTTTATAATTAATGACATCAGGGCGGCACGGTGGCGTAGTGATTAGCACTGTGGCCTTGCACCTCTAGAGTCAAGGGTTCTATTCCTGCCTCGGGTCTGTGTGCGGGAGATTGCGTGTTCTCTGCATGCTTTGTGGGTTTCCTACGGGTAGTCCGGTTCCCTCCCATAGTCCTAAAAAATGCAGATTAAGTTAACTGGCATTCCCTAATTGTCAGTCTTGTTTGTGTGCCCAGCGATAGGTTGGCACCATGACCAGAATGTACCTACCTCATGGCCCAAGTCTCCTGGAATAGGCTACAGGCTTGCACGACCCTGTACACAGTATAAACTGAATAAAAGATGAATGAATAAATGAACACATGATAAATGAACAGATGAATGAAGATGCGATCTTCCATCCTTCAACATGATCCCAATGCTACAATGTCACAGGTTTCCAAGGGTGTGTTTTAGTGGCACTTTAATCCTGTCCAACTCTCTCACCCCCTCTGCTCTGATGGGACACACTCCAAAGATTCGGCAATATCATCGACAAATGTAACTCGTCATAGAGTTGTGTTTCATTCTGTAATATCGAGTCCAACGGTTGCAGTCTCCACTGCATCTGCGCTGAAGACCATGAAGAATAAAGTAAGGAACTTCCTGCTCCTGGGACTAACAACAAACCCCAACTGTTATCACTTTATGTTGGAGATTGATGAGTTTTTGTCTATAATTAAATGCCACAGTATCTATAGAGTCAGTGTCTTCGTAATTAGCACTGTCGCGTTGCACCACCACGGTTGAGGGTTCTCTCCGTGGGTTTCCTTTTGGTACTCCGGTTTTCTCCCACAGTCCAAGGGCATGTAGGTTAGGCTAATTGGCGTCCCCTAATTGCCCGTAATGTGTGAATGAGTGTGTGAATTGGAACTCTGTCCAGGGTCTCTCCTGGGATTGGCTCCAGGCCCCCTGCGACCCTGTACACAGGATTACACAGGTCTGAGTGTATCTATGCATGATATGCCCCCTTCATCACCAAGCAACAAATTAGCACCAAAATCAGCAAGCACATTACAACTATTTTTATGTGTTTCACAATTAGCCTGCTGGCTTTTTTTGCACCAGCACTAAAAACAGTGTCTCGTATGAGTGTATCTATTACAGTCACAAAGATTTTCTGACCTAGAGCGAGATCTTTCAGTTGAAAGAAATGACATCAGAGGAAGAATGCTAAAGACAAGAATTCTCCCATTAAACCATTTTATACTCCTATAATCAATAAGAAAGATTTCTACATATATTATCATAGTAAAGAGTGCATGCATACATTGCCTCCTCCTTTCACTCTCCCTCTCTCTCTCCCTCCATCTTTCTCTTCTGTCACTAAGCACAATGTGCCCTTTCGTGTCAATGCCTCAGCGACACATTATTCAGACATCACTTTCCCTGACCTCCACCTGGCATTTAAACTCCCGGGCCAGGCGAGTGTTTGCTCTGACCGGCGTAGTCGAACAAGCTCAATCACTTAAGCAAGCTTTTGACCCCACTGCAAAGGTCTTGTGAGGGCTTCGTGTAAAAATTCAGTTTAATTTAAACTATTATGGAGATACTTCACCCAAACATGACCTCGGTGCTGGCCTTTTCTCCTCGTATTAGGGTAGTCATTTGTCTGGATTGAAAAATGCATGGCACAAAAAAGCGCCTGCATTATGCGGCAGGAGTAAAGCGCTACATTGTGTGGTCCTAACACATTCGTGGGTTTTGGGATATAATGCTGTTGCGCTGAGTCTTTTTTTAGGAACAAAATCTGTTTGACATAAAATTTTGCTTAATGAGTATCTTGCACATTTCTAGTTGTCTGCACATCATCTGTCTGGGATACTTAACTTGTAGGGTGTCGAGAAGCTGCAAGGTGCTGTCAGACTGAAACGAGCAAAGGTGCTTTTGTTGTACTGTCACCAAAGACATCTAAGAAGCTTTGAAAACTGCAGAACAATGATGGAGATTTGCATCGGGATAAAAGAATGCGCACGGGCCTTGTGAAGACATTTCCGCGTGATTCCGAGATGTCCGTCAGACGCGGTTTTATCCGATTTGCTAAGCTGAGATACAAACGTAATAATTATACCACAGAACTGCTGGATTCCTGAATCTGATTGGTCAGGAGGTGTTGACAGTCGCAGGAATGAACTCGTCTCATAAATGTTTCGCAGAATTGAATTTACTACAAATAGTTAAAAACTGTGAAGTGTTGTTTATTAACAAATAAAAAGAATTTATGGAAATTGCTGTAGTCTGAGAGGAATAAAACCCACTTCTGTTCTGTTCAATTCCGTACATAAGAAATTACATTCTAATCAAATTGCTTCTTTCCATCCTCCATTAATGCCCGACTATAGTGAAGTTTATTGAGTGCACACTGCCCCTCGGGGTGTAAAACCTCGACCTCCTTTACTAGCATGTCAGAATGACAGCTTTGCTATCTCTAGCTCGGAGAGATAAAATGACTCACCGGGTCAAGCACTCGGTCACTGTGTGAGGTCACTGGTTCTCTTTGCAATCAGAGACACACTTGGACAATTCTGCTCCCCATCTTGCACCCACAGTCTGTCTTGGAATGTTATGAAATATATCCTTTACAGTACGCTGCTGTTTATAGGTCAAGAGTTACGGCGCTTCAGGGTAAATATGAGTAGTAAGCTGTAATACTATACGTTGGAATTGGGAGAAAATGGTTTTAATAAAAAGGGAAATCATGCATGTCGATAACATAGATCAGGCAAAGTGAAAATCAAGGGAAGGTAAGGAACAATGTGGGGAACCTAAAAGCAATGGAAATCTTTTTCATTAGATTCATTTGATCGCTATAAAAATTTTAAATGCTGAATGTAAGTGATATGACCTGTTTAAAATTTTTCGTGTTTGTTGTGTACTGATCTATATAAATAAAAGAAAAGTTGTGTCTGTACATGGGTCAGAACTCGCTCTTTTAATGACATATTTACGTCTCATACATTGGAAGACCCGAAACCAGTCTCAGAAAATGTTCTGTCTGTATGTCTGTCCAGAGTGCTTTTGTCAAAGCACCATCAAAGTGAAATCAAAATGTTGAGTAAAAGCGATGTTATGAACAGTTACGTGCAGGATTTAATAATCTACTTTCAAATAAGGTACTAAAAAGCTACTTGTTCAATGTAAAAAAAAAAAAAAAAAAATACATATTACCGATACATATTAATTAGTAGAAGTGGTAATGTGAAACATTAGTAGTGGAGATGATAGTGGTGGTAGTCATGTAATAGTTAAAGTAGTGGCTAGTGATAACAGTAGTGGTGGTAGAGGAAATGAGGGTAGAGAAAGTGGGAGTGCTGGTGGTAGAGGAAGTGGTTGTAGTAATGAGTGGTGGTGGTAAAGAAGGTGGTAGAGGGAGTGGTGGTGAGAGGGGTTGTGGTGGTGGTAGAGGTGATGGTAGTGGTACAGGAAGTGGGAGTAATAGTGACAGAGGAAGTATTTTTAGAGGACGTGGTAGTAGTGGTGGAGTAAGTGATGGTGGTGGTGGTAAAGGAAATGGTTGTAATAGTATGGTGTGGAGTAGAAGTGTTGGTGGTAGAGGAAGTGGTAGTAGCAGTGGAAGTGGTGGTGGTACAGAAAGTGGAAGTAGTGACAGAGGAAGTAGTGGTAGAGGAAGTGGCATTAGTGGTGGAAGTCGAGGTGGTACTGGAAGTGGTAGAAGAGGAAGTGGCAGTAGGCGTAGTAAATAGTAGTAACATGGGGTGAACAAACCATCTATTCCTTAGCTAGCCAAGTGTCGCATTAATATAGACTAGAGACATGAATTAGTTTCTGAATCTTGCACATTGTCAGGTGTTCACCAGTATATCGCTTATGAAATGTGATGTACTCGCCCCACAAAAGCTGTATTTCTGTACAATACTGTACGTTTATGTGACGATTTGTTTCATCCGTGTCTCCCTATACCTGAGTGTTCAGGAGTCTATAAACTCTGTCAGTCATCCATGCATACTAAATAATCCACATAGTAAAAACTGTTCTACAGAGAGCCAGGTCCCACTTCAGCCGGTGTGAATAGTTCAGCAGGCAACGAGATTCAGAACAAGAAGCGTGCACTGTAGTGTTTTGCCCTTATGAATAACATACTTTTTAAACATGCATACATAAATAAAAAGGTTTGCAAAAGTCAACCAGAAGTAGATTTTTTTTTCTTCCTGTTGGATAATAGAGGGTAAATGCTGGTGTGTGCTTACAGCAGCAGCACACTGAAAAATTAATAACCCAGACACATAATAATAATCTGCTTTGCTCAGGTTCCCAGGCTACTCTTATTGTGATTGTTGCTGTTGTTGTTATTATTATTATTATTATTATTATTATTATTATTATTATTATTATTCAAATTAACATTTGGTTGATCCTAGTGAGAATTGTTAACTCTGGCTTTTATTTAAGAATCTACAGAAAAATGTTTGCTTTTGATTATTAAGCTTAGGGTCAAGGTAAAAAAGGTGAAAAGTGTTTGTGTGTGTATTATTTTTAAATCAAGCATTTAATCAAAAACGCGGAAGGGAAAAAACTTCCATGTGTGTTCGTAAAAATAAAAGAGTTCAGCAGTAGCAATGAAATTCTAGTCACAGGTTTCTCAAAATCACATGAAAACAATAAAGACGCCTATGTGACTCTAATGTTGCATTTCCTAATCACTTTAAAATTCCGCAATATTAACCCAGCAAACAGGAAACTGACTCTACTTACCCTTTGACCCTCAAATACACAGTCTGTTTTTCTCAGAGCACCCTAAGCACCTTCAAAACAGAACCGAACAGAGTCATACTCTTCCTGGAACTTGGTTTAGAAAAGGCCCACATGTGTATTTCACTTGCTGGTCAAAAACTTGCACAATTGCTGGGGAAAAAAATTATCAGATTGAGTCTTCAAATGAATCCGAGTTAAAAGCGTTTCAGACAAAAACAAAAAACAAAAGAGGAATGAAGATTGTTATCGTCCTGAATACACAGTATGTCCTTTGCATACAGTTTGATGCCACACAGTCTACCAACAAGGCCTTTTATGGCCACGCTACAGCCAGCCCTCATGGTGTGTGCAAAAGTAAAACAAAACAAAGGTTTCATGGCTTGCTTCTGACGGCATGTTATCCACAATAAAAAAAAGAAAATAAAGGAGTGCGATAAAACAAATCTCCATGTTCTTCCTAGACTTTCTGACCATGTGGTCTTTCCCCGTCTCACACTGTTGTGGTGATTACTCAGGGATATGCCTAGACAAGACAAAGGCAGTGAAGGAAAAATGCCAGGGGAGATATTAAGGCATGTGGGTAAATGAGTAAAATGGTAACCTGTATTATTATCTGGAAAATTACTGTCTTTCCTCTTATATAGACAAAAAGAATCCTGTTTTTCTTTTCATCGCTTTTTTGCTTTTTTGAATGATTTAATCCCTATACAAAATCTCCTCTGTTGTTAATTGTGATAACATGAAAAAGAATTCTCCTGTCTGTCATACTGGAGCAACACTATGTGGCTGTGCATTTATATATATATATATATATATATATATCAGTCATAAATTTGGACACACCTTTTAATTCCATGGTCCTTCCTGATTTTTACATCCAAAATATGCAATAATCTCCTTTGAACAGTTGATAAATTATATGTGTTTGCTATTTATGCTCTGCAAATCGTTCATAACGGCGCTAATCTGAGGTGCTGTTTGTTAATTGGTGGGTTTTGAGGTGCAGAGGTTACGTTTTGATCATTTTGACATTTATTTTATCCTTCCTGGGATGCTCTTCATGAGAGTCAGTTTCATCATTGATGGCTTTTGACAACGCTGTTTCTGCAAGAACTATTCCAGTTGACACATACAGTTGACTTTCATGTCTTAAAATAGTTACTTAACCTAATGCCATATCTGTTTTTTCATAATTGAAAAAAAAAAATCCAGTATTGTTCTAGAATGTAGAAAATAAATCTAATCTTGTTTCCAAACTTTTGAATGGTACTGTAAATAATATAAACAAGATTTTTATTAAAACACTCAAACTTGGCTGAAAGAACAAAATTCCAAGTTGCGGAGACTTGAACATTAACTCTGCAAACGATGGTTTTTGTATCGCTTTATACTGCTAATAGGAATTAGAAATCTAATATAGGGAGAAAACATTACAGCAGTAAAATACATCGAGAAACCGTACCCCGCTGTGTTGAATAGGCATAACTTGTCACTTGGACCCTATTGCCTGTGATCGCCATTTAAGGATTACTGAAGAGGTTACGATACATTTGACATGAAAAATGCAAAGAACTGCCGAATATAGAAAGATTTACTTTGACAATCGCTGTAGCTATTTACATAATTGTTACAATTTGTATGTATTTAACTTAATATTAGTTTTAGATACTTCTGTTCTAGATCAAAACCAATGAGTGATTCCTTTGTCTTTTTTGCATCAGAGAAACATTCAAAATGTAAGCTATCTATACTTGTAGCGTTACTTCTAGTTTGTATTTGGTTGTAATTTCTGATATTATGTTGTTGAGATTTTTTTTTTCTGTAGTTTTTACTAATTATAATCCAGCACTTGTGCAAAATTCTCCTTTAAACTATGTAGGTTACATAAATGTCAAATTACCCACAGTCGAGACAGAGAATGTCCACACGGGACTTTAGCTAGTTGTGTAACTCTCAGTGACTGACAACAATCTGCAACAACCCAGTTACAGAAAATGTGAAGAAGCCTCAGTGGCTTCAAGTTGTAAGCAAAGTAAGTTCTCACCCTTTTCTCAGTCAAAAATAAGCACAATAACTGCAACTTACAGCAAAAACACAAGACGAACTATTCCTGTCTATTTAGCACCTGTTTGTATAATAATATCAATGTATGTCACAGCGTATTTAAATAGGTTTTAAAAAAAAGATGGCCACTGTGAAACTTTCTCACTAATCAGTCTGGTCTTGTAATTTATTAATATTAGTTACAATATCTTCTTTGTTGCCTCCAGCAACTTTTTAGAACATAAACCCACTTCACACAGAAATTGCTTTATAAAGACAAAAAGATGACTCCTTTAATATTCCACTTTCACTACGTTTGGTAGTTCACACAGAACCCGTGTAGACGATGTTATGTCGCCTCAGTGTGTACTTTTAAATACATGCATCGGAAATACCACGCATACCGCAGCTTTTAAACCAATAAGTTCAGGTGAAGTGAGTGTTGAGGTGCTTTTGCTAGCCGTGCACCTTAACATCACTCGCCGAACGCAGCGCTGTGCTCTACACTCGCCGTCTTCCCGATTCACTGATGAGGTGCTCAACTACACAAAGACACCCTGCTGCCTTTAACTTCATTCCTCATGCTCTATGATTGCTGGCTCTTGTGGGTCGCAGCCTGTCATCATCTATCCAATCATAGACGAAAACGGATTCTTGTAACTAACCATAATGCAGAAAGTGGGATTTTTTTTTTTTTTGGAAAAGATTAAAGCCTGGGCCTGCTGATCAGCCTCGATCTCAGATGATTTTTCAGTTTATTGTTCTTAATTCACTACAACTTCTTCACTAATTAATTAATCCTGATAGCATGTTGCACATACAGTATAAGATGCAGTGGCGGCCGGTCAATACGGGGCGCCGCCCCCTTAAAGTTAGGCAGAGAAGAATGCTACTTTAACATGTAATTATTTAACATAATTATTTATTTTAATAATGAAAGTCATTTAGTCACATATTCCGCTGTATTTCTTGATATAATTTATTTGCAATTTTAAAAATCTAAACTGTATTACGTTCATTTGTGTTCGTGTACACGAGGCGCCGGACAAACGAGTGTCTATGTAGGCACGTACATTTTTGAAAAGCATGTGACTTGAGGCTGAGCTCTGATTGTATCTTTTCAAATCATTATTGGGGCGAAGCACTGTGCGCCCTGAACCCGCCCACTTTTGTTCTTAGCAAATCAATATTGTTTTTAAATATTTGGGCTCATGTGATTGGACCATTCTCAACGAGTCTTTTCCAGCACTTCTTATGGCAAGCGGAGCTGCTGACTGGATGGGATGTGAGTCCTTTATTTTATACAAGTAGTAATGATGCTTAATCACCTGATAAATGCCTATTTACAGGTGAGTATTAAAAGTTTAATGTTTAAGTTTTGTTTACGACCCCCCCCCCCCAAAAATGTTTGCACCAGCCGCCACTGCTCAGATGTCACAACCTGTCAGATCCCCGCTCCACGATTGTGCACTTTTCCTTTTCACATAGATCTCGTCTCAATACCTCTGCTTCCAGATTAAATATGCAACAACAACAACCACCCCCTGATTCAGCCTCTGTTCTTTTCATTACCCTATAGTTAGAATATTTTGAGTCGATTGTAATGCAAATGGCAACAAAATGTTTAATTTCAGAGAGTGTCAATGTTTAATCATCTAACTTGCAGCATTGTACTTTGCTGGACAAGCTACCAAGAGACTAGAAAAGACAAATTACTTTTGGCTAGGTCGTGAGAGTTTCATCCAGTTTATATTAATACCCATTTGTTTCTATAAGCATAAATTTGTTTGGCCGAAGCTTTCCAGTTCTGACTGCAAAGTCCTATTCAGCACAACCTCAAAATAGACTAACCATTAATACAGACTGAATCGATCCGGGGTATCATCCTAGCCTCTTGGGGGAGACGATCTCAGACATTCCAAGTTATAAGTAGCAAGTGTTGGGTCTTGCTTTTTGCTTTTTTTGCATGACAAACACAAACCAAAAGCTAGACGTGATGGACCTTAATCCATTAAACCCCTTCGGCCCCGCCCTTAACGGTAAATCCTATTGAGGTGTTTGAAGGGGTGGGGGATTCAGATACAGTCGCACCTTGCTCAGGCCAGCTCTCTGTCCCATTGTCCTCTTATCAGTCCTATCAAGGAGGACTGGCTGTTGATGAAAGACCTCGGCTGCATCGAGAACTGATGGCATATTGACCCAGCGGCAGCTTAGCACTATGGGAAGGCAGATCCCTGGGCCTGATACAAAATCCCTCTGTCACATGAAGGGGAAAGCAGAATGAAAAAAAAAAAGTCTAAGAGGAAATAAAGAGAAGGCTCACAGAGGATGTTTACTGTGAAGGACAGAACAAAAGGACTGCACTCAGAGTCTGTTTTAATAAAAGTGTGTTTACAACTAACTCTAACTAATGAGCAGAGGGAGCAAGACTCCAGACTACTCGCCTCAACTTCATTAAGGCCTTTAAGTCACCCAGATTAAATTTATGCTGATTGGTCTTAGAAAGAAGATTTCCCAGAAACACAGAGATGCGGAGCAGTTTTTTTTTTCTTTTACGAGTTGAAGCGCTTTGTTTGTGCATAGACAAAATTTTACGGTATGTCAAAGGTACAAGGCTTTTAAAGTTCTAAGCTTGCCTGTGCACATTTAGTTTCACAGAATGATTTGTTTTCACAGTCAGGCCTAAATTGCAACTTGACTCCCACAAGTAATACAGCATGGCCTGTAACAAATCTACTAAATATGGAGTGGGAAGGGAGGACGGCTGGTGAAAAACCTAACTGGGGCTCAATTTTTCCTCGTGTTTTGAGTCTCCAGCAGGAATATTCCCATGTTACATGCAAAACCCATGGGAACGACAAAAGCACATGACATAGTGACACTGTATTTGGCAGCGTGCTCCCCTCCCTCCTCCTCATCTTTTCATATTTGCCTGCCACCTAAGGAGATACAGGCACAGTCCTGTCAATCCCCGCACTGACACCGAGCCCAGAAAGACCTCCTCTAATTCCATCTGCACACACATTCATGTAAAAGAAAATCCAGCGCAGGGAGGAAGAGGAGAGAGAAAAAAAGGAAGAGATAGAGGGATGCAAAATCTGACATGTTCCACCATTAATCACCACGTATTCTTTCACTACAAGGGAAGACAGGCACCTCATTCTGAGATGATTCGCAGCTCTCCTGTACAGAGGTTCATTCTCAAGTCCTGCTGAGTAAAAATTCTTCTTCTAAACGAGGTTTGGCGAAGATTAATTATTAACTCGGAGTTATATTTAAATACACACCCATTATTTGTTGTTAAGATTGAATAATTATGACTGTCCTAAGCCTGTCATCTAAAACACTTAAATAATTAATGGTTGTAAAAACCTGTCACCAGTGACGGTGATGCTTACAAACCAGACTCTGAGTAACGCTACAAACCAGTATCTATCTGGAAACCAGTGCTGATTTTTCATATTTGACCAACAAAAAAAAAAGGCAGATAGATGGTAGATGACAAATATACTGTATTAACAACTCCAAAGAGTTATAAATCATTAACTGTCATAATTAGCCAATACATACAATCAGAATGTGTATTTGCTAAAAGAGACAGGATGCTGAAACAAGGTGAAAATCGTTGCAATAAAAAAAAAAAGATCGCAGTGAATACAAATAATCTATGTGCAAGTGTACAGACAGCAGTCAACCCCGGAAAAATTAAATAAGAAAGATGAGATGCGAAGTATCTCCGGATATGCTGGTGAGGAGGGAGGGGGGGGAACCCTGAAGCAATTAATCTTTCAAACCTTCTGCAAAAAAAAAAAAAAAACCAACAACAACAACAAAACTTGCAGCCATTTATGGCTATGGCAGTAACCCATTTAATTCAATTATAAAATGCATTAAAAAGATATTACGGCCGGGGCGGAGTGTAATGAAGCATGTTTACTTGGGGATAGTGTTTATAATGAACAGTTGTAGAGCTTAGCCCTTTAGTTAGAGCAGGACATATGACAGAACACGAACGCGAGAAACAAGACGGAGCAGTCGGATATATCTCACCTCTAAACCCACTGAGAGTAAAAGCGACACATGTTCAAATGGTAATGAACTTCCATTCATGTCTAAACTTTTGGAAAGCGCCTTGAAGTTCTGCTGAAAGTTGTTAAAGCCTCTGGCTTTAACAACATTCGATTCTAACGATGTCACTTCTTTCCAAACGACGAGTGTGTGATACGGTGAAGAGGCTCTTACCTTCAGTGCAATGTAGAGCAGCCAAAGCGAACATCAGACATGGGAGGCTCGGGAGACTCCACACAGAGCGGGCCATTGTGCTCGGCTTGGGTGCTCTCCTCATGCTCGCTCGAACGTCACCGGAGTCACAACAGCGCGTGAGAATTCCTCCCAAAGACGCTCATCTTCAGGGTCTGAACCTGACGAGCACAAGGCAGAAGAAACTATTTAAGGCTTTAAAAACACAAAGCTTGATAAAAACCTATTATATTACTTAACGTTACTTAATTTCAGGTGTAAAATATAACTTAAGATATGCCTGTACCAATCTATTCCTCCATACCGTTACACGTGCCTATGTGTTTTTTTCTTTTCAACAAGTCTTGGACATATCTAGTGAAATCGGCTCTAAAGAGTCCATCCCAGACTGCTCAGACATGTATCCGTGTTTTCGTAACTGTTTTGGTCTGTCTGCCTGTTTACGGCACCTCCTGCCTGCCCCGGTGCTCACCCCTCACAGGGGAGCGCAGTCACTCCGGTAACAAGTCACTTAGGAGCCCATTAAAAGCCTGTGTACACCCCTCACACGCTCTAGAGCGTGTACCGCTGGCGTATAGGACTTTAATTATTTATTCACATTGCCAGATAAAAAAAGACCCTTCTGTTTTTAGTTGCGAGATGTATTATCAAGGAGGTCTATTTTTCATCAAACCCTTCTCTTCTATAACACGATATTTCACGACGCACTAAAAGACGCTGAAAGCGCAAAATACTGGTGCAGCAGGTTGCCAGCGAAGAAAATAAATATATCACCCAGGAGGGCTGATCCCGTAAACAGGCAGATGGGTGTTGGGCTAAATCGACGACAACAGCCCGCTACTTTCATATCTTTGTGTCATGCTGAGAGTGGTTAACATGCTGATCAGTCTGAGACACCGAAGGCACACACTAAGGCGGTCTGTCTGACTCCCCGCTCTTCTCATTAAACACACTCGAGTCTCTCTTCTCAGCTGGAGGCCTTATCTTGCTAAGCTGTGGCGAAGACCGCCGATCAACACCTGTTAAGTGCTTCACACAATCGGTGGTGATCGAACCCCAGCCGGAGCGTCGCGGGGAGTCCTGCTGTTGCCATTTTCATACGTTTTCTCACATCGCTGCAAATTACGCTGCATTCGCATGCGTCGGGTTTCGGGCTCCGAAGCTCGACACTGGGGCATCCTTATGAGATTACTACGGAGAGAATTCGGGCTTCTGATATAAAATGACAGCTTGCACCCATGTTGTGTTGCCTACGTATGAAACTAACGCAAACAGATGTTTAAACGCTTTGAAAGATGGAAAGCCAGAGGGGCACCAACCCAGAGGCTGTAAACAGCTGTGCACACCATGCAGCTGTGCTTTAAAAACCAGAAGACATCATCAGACATTTGAAAAGAGGAGGGAATTTCAAAAGCGCATTTGTTGCTTCCGTACAAAAGGGTGAGAAGAAGGGTGGTATTAAAATCGAAGGCGAAAGGACAGTTTGAAATGGTAATGTTTAAATAGGGAAACAAAGCACAGATGTGAAAGAATGCAGCATTCTTTTGACCAAAACCTCCTTGCGATCATGGGTCACCAGAGAATAAAGAAAGAGGCAGGCCATTCGGGGCAATGAGGCCTGCAATAATGGATTGGAGACATGAGTGTGAGGAGGGGCGCGCGAGGGGAGCTGGGACATGTTACAATACAAGATTGACAGCTTGCAAGTCTTGCTTGACCTCTGAATTAACTCCTAAGCTTTCAATAACCTAAAAGAAACAGTCAGGATGCTGAAAGAATATGACAAGTCTATTAAAAAGAGATGCATGTTATTCAAAAATAAATGTCGATTGCACGTGCACGGCAGAATAAATCTGAAGATGCAGAATCCTTGCCATGCATAATGCTGTCCTCGTGAAAAGTGGAGGCTGCAGAAAACAGCCTGGTTTTTGTTCCTTTAGTGGTGAGATATTGGGTCAGTGATCAGATGGCATTAGTGTCCCACTGAGCCAGATATCGGAGAGGAAAATCAATCAATGACCCCTCGCAGGCCAGCTGATGTAGCTCAACGCACGCTGCTATGGCTATCGCTCCATCTGACCGCTGCTCCACCAGAGACACTCGATTAGCGGAAACAGAAGCAAAGACAACGTGAAATAAAACAAATGCACCTGGAGAAAAAGGAAACTCAGAGCGTCCACTGGATTCGCATCGACTTTGGTCATTAAATCACGCCAAAAATACTACTGCTTGATTTTCATCTGGTGTTGTTCCAGTCGCTAATGAATCTCTGTGATTGTTTTACTAATAATTCCTGCTGCATATAGATGTCTATATACATCAATTTTACTGCCCACTGCATTGATCGAAAAACAGCAACGCCTGCTGGCCGGAATGTAATGGGACAGAACGAAGCCCTAACACCCAGACGGATTTCAGACATTTAGTCATCTGTAGCTTATAATAAAGATGTGCAAGGCTTGTTTTTAATTTTGTATTTCCCTTTTTTTTTTGGCTGGAGTGTAATATTTTCGTACCGTTCCGGAAAAATAAAGAAAAAGCGTGGAGACATACAAATTGGGAAAAGTTTGTTCGCTAGAAAAAAAAAATATCACGATTCAAACTGAGTCTGTAATTTTCATGTTCGTTTTCTCACAAAGAATAATTAGACTTATTGATGAGAATAATCGAGCTCGGCCTTCTGCTAAAGATTTCTGTTCTACTGCTGAGAGTGATACAAATCTCAAGCAAATTTCACAAACTGAAAATTCTAGATTCTTCACAACACGGAGCACGCGATCACCTGAAACGTCTAGTCGGCTCTGCTCCTTTTGATACGCCTTTCTATTTTGGGATAGAAATGACATGCAAAGCCTAATAATCACCTGAGTAACACAAAGGGAAATCCTATTAAAAACACTAAGGTACCTGTACCTGTTTCTGTCTGGGGATTATCATGGACGTGATATGGGAAGGTAACGAAGTTTTAACGCTGCCTTGACATATTGTTAGCAGTAATTTTGATGTTTTAGTGGACGAGAAGTGGATTATCTCCAAATGAAATTTGGAAATGTCATTTCCATTAACTGATAGCGTCACATTCCTCCTTTCAGGTTGCAGACGATAAGGAGGTTCCTGCCACAGCCGTTTAACTGTGGCTTTGCTGAGCACTTCTCGGCTACGGCGTTAATGGGCTGACATTAATACGGCTAGATAAATAAGGAGGATCGGGAGGAAGAAGAAGAAAAAAAAATTCAGAGGACCACCATTATATAGGTATCTCGCACTGATAGCGGCTGTCAATCGTTAAAAAAAGGAGTCCTTGACGCTCTGTATTTCTCCTTCGGTAAGTGTAGACAGACAGGAATATATATACAGTCTATTTTTTTTTTACACATGACGAAACTTCCTTTTTTTGTATTGCTTTTGCAACACAATCAAAGAAAATCCAAAACTACAGAGTCCTAATGACATGCTGAAGCACAAAGCTCATCAACTCAATTTCGACAAAATGCATCCATTTTTAATTCGCTCCCAAGAAATAAAAAGTCTGTTCATGTCAAAACAACAACAACAACAACAATAACGTAAACGACTGGAAATGAGCGCACATGTTTGTGTGTGTGTGTGTGTGTGTGTGTGTGTGTGTGTGTGTGTGTGTGTGTGTGTGTGTGTGTGGCTGCGAGTCCTCAGACTCTGTCACTCGGTGCTCATCTGTCCTGATACTCCTCCAGCATCACGCTTCACTGCCTGCCCTCTTTACACATTTATTTTGCCCCGGTCTTCTTCAGACACTGAGCTAAAAGATCTTTAAAATATTCATACATACACACTGTATGAACACACTACCACGCTTGATACACACACCCGGCTAGGCTGTGTGTGTGCGCGTGTTTGATAAACACGTACCAGGTACACATGTTAACCGAGCGTAATACAAACGCTTTAAAATGAATTGCTCCGGCGGGCAGACGTAGAACGCGTCTCAGAATGCCACAGACGAGCTGCTGTGAGAGAGAAAAGCCTTCTCTGTCCCTCTATTAAGCATCAGATCATCAATTATTCACACATCATCGTGAGGCATTATTCAACAGCATGATTAATTTTTTAAGATAGCAGGAAGCAACACAAAACATTTTTAAAAAAGTGAAGCTTTGATGACATTTGAAGAGATGATATTTTGGTCAGAGGTGGTAGAAAAAAAAAGGAAAGAAAAGAAAGAGGGGCGGCTGTGGAGGTTGATGGCTGTTTAGGGAAATAGTGGTTGATGTGAGCGATGTGTAAACCCCAGACAGGACATTAAAGTAGTAAGTGATATCCATAGTGCAAATCCTCTATACCCTGTGCTGAACGCAGCTATTTCTGTCCAGGGTTTCTTTCTCTCTCTCTTTTTTTTTTCCACGTGCGAACAAAAGAAACGGTGATGTCTTGCTAGGAGATGGAGATCACGCAGTAGACAGCAAATCATTTGAAAATCTGCAGACAAAGACGGAGGGTGTAGTGTGCTCCCTGAGAGAAATCAGTTGTCAGGTCTAAATCTCTCCTGACAACACAACCAGCAGTTAATGCCGCCTGCTAAATCTGACCGTATCGTATTGACCTTTTTCAAAGGCTCCTGCAAAACTCGAAGCCCATTAAATCTCAGGTTCAAACTTAGGACTGCTTCTGTATCTGCTTGGAAAACACGGCTATGGAAATGATTCCGATGGGTTGGAAACAGCCGGGATTTCAAACTGCTGTTGCTCAGTAGGAGAAATTTGTCAGGAACGGGTACTTGGGTAACTTTGGACGTTAACAATGAGATCGTTAAAAACCTCAGATGGGGTTGTTGTTGTTCGGTTGTTGGGTGTGTGTGTGTGGGGGGGGGGGGGGGGGGGGTGTTCATGTCAGAGACAGGAGGGTCTGCTTCTTTCACCGAAGACCACACATCCTGTACTATTTATCATCACAATGATCCCCAACAATGATGTGAAGTAGTGGGGGGTGAAAGTTCAGGCTTCCAACCAATACAACTTACAATTCACAAGCTGACACTTTGATACTTGATGAAACTGAATCTGATGTAATACATTTCTATCCAATATAGTACCCTCTGATCGATACGTCTTTAGGATCGGGGCAGTCCGTTGATACACATCTGCTGAAAAATATGAAATATGTCCTTTTATCTATAATAATCAATTCATGATTTCTACAATGTACAGTACCTATCAGAGTATGGACAAGTTTTATGCAATCCTCTGAAATACTTTTTTCACTCACACTGCTGCTTTCTTCTAGGCTAAAAATACAATTTCATAAGAAACACTTCACAAACCTGAAGCCATGAAGTGTGGCAGCAAAAAAAGAAGACATGAGTTTCCATGACTGCTTTGAGAAGCAGTTTCCTAGTTAAGCAACTCTTTCAATGATCATTTATTTAATAAATATTTGTAAAAATATTTAACATTTCTTATCACATTAAATTTAAATTGGATTCCAACTAGCACCGCACAATTAATTAAATAAAAGTTTATTTATGTCCGCGATATGGACCTGTGCAATTATTTAATCACCAAGTCTGCAATTTATCACAGGTAAAATACACATAGTCAAGAATTCATGTAGCGTTTGTCAGTAATTGCAGTATATTTTATATATAAGCTGATAAATATTATTTGGTGTTAGCTCATAAAATTTTGAATACAGAGCATTGCATTTAATAGTTATATATTGCAGTTTGAAACACCATCACAATAAGTCCAGATAATCACAATGTGATTTTTATTAAATCATGCAGCCCTAATTCCAGTACTAAAATGAATAAAAACCAATTCAAAGAAAGAAAGACACACTATGCCAAAATTAACAGTATTTATATCACTATATCACCCAGCTGTACTGCTCGCACACAAATCATAGTGTTTTTCATACTCTTCTCGCACTCAACTGAAATTACTGCTACAAAGTGTTTAAATAAAATTATTCACACACACACACACACACACACACACACACACACACAGAGACAGACACACACAGACACATATACACACACACACTTCCTAAAAGTCCTAAATCCTTACTCATATCTCCTGGCCTACACTCCACACCTACAAAAAGGAGTGTTGAACTGTACCCTTGTCTGACGATGGGATGGTCAATCTTATAAGTAGTAGCTTTAACAGGTATCTTTAACCTAGCAATGGAGATACAGTCTACCTTTACATTATAAAAAAGACTTTCAGTTCATAATTGTTGTTAAGCTTTAAAGCTATGCTACGGATACAAAACAATGAATAGTACAATTGTTCTGCAAGTGCATGCTGAATAGTTTATAGACTGATTCACCATACCAAAATTGTATCCACTTAACTCGTGTGTACTTTACACAAAAAAAAAATCTAATTTCGTAATTCACACACTAACACAAACTCATTCACCTTAGGAACAGTTACACGTGCAGGGGCATGAGCAGGGCTTAACTCTCCTCCCAAACTTAATCTTTAGGCAACAATGCCAAGCAAAGAGCTTTTAAGTGAGACTTCAGTGCAGCAGAAAGAAAGTGGGTTAGAAAAGCAGGCACTGATGGCCCACTCAGTCTTTCAGAGGAGATCCAGTTACATTGTGTATGGTGATCTCTCTCTGCCAGGTCTTTAGGCTGAGGACGGGGGAGAAGGAGCCGGCGCAGCATTTCTCCCTGGATCGTTAGCTTCATTAACATGTGTTAACCAATGCTGCCATCGCTGTAATTGAGATGCAAACGGTCCCACGCTGGATTTGCGCATGGGCTGACCCAGCCTGGTTGTACTGGTAAGTGTTAGAAGGGAACGCTATTCATCGCCGCTCCGCAGTATGCAATCTTCGGGAACACTACATTACACTGCTGCTTTCTTCTGGGCTAAAAATACAATTTCATGAGAACCACTTCACAAACCCGAAGCCATGCAATGTGGCAGAAGAAGAAGAAACAGAAGTAACATACAGTACGTTTCCATGAATGACGAATAATACAATGCAAGATGAGACTTCATTTAAGATTTCCGATTTAAACAATATCTATAAAAGCTATTGATACTAACGAGGTGTCACTTAAGTGTACTAACTTTTATTACATTTCAGTGTTACAATTCTATAACACAATCACCAAGGGAACACACTTTATTGGGAACCTCCCTGACATCTGTTAATACAAAAACGCTGGGAAATCCGACTGCTTTGAGAAGGGGAGTCACGCGAGCGACCTGAATTCCAGGGTAATGACCTCCATTCAACAGACCATCAGTCTAGCCAGAAATTAAAGCACGAGGGCTGCCGGGGCATCGCTCTGAATGGAAATAGATTCCACTCGCAACACCGTCGTCCTTTGCCACAACAACAACAACTGGGCCGCAGACACAATAATCACTCATCACTCTCTTCTCATTCCTCTTCCCTATGCCTCGCTGAGTGTCTCTGGTTGCATATCCGCGATGGTTATTTTTGTTTGTTTTTATTCAGTGCGAATAAACTAAAAGCTGAATATCATGAGCCCACACATGGGAAGGAGCATCACTGTCCGGTAATTTCAAACGCAGGTAATATTATAATGTGTAAAGCTGCAGTTAAGCCCAGGAGCGCCTTTTGTTAAAATGCCGCGAATCGAACGACAGACGAGCATAAACAAATAGATGACAAATTAAAGGGAGTGAAAATGTATATATTTAAAATAAAGTGTTCTTTTCAAAATGTGCCCTGGTGCAGACGCTACATGTCTCTGTAAAGCCAAACTCTTCTCAATAATATTCCCTCATTTGATATTTTGCCTCCGTCTCGGTCTCTCAGTTGGGTTGAGATCTGGTCACAGTGAAGGCTTTAGCATATAATCTACAGCGTTTTCATGCCCATGATCCATTCAGTAAGCCCTTGTGTCCTGTAGATGGAGGAAATGTTATCTGGAAAGAGCATACTGAAGATAAAGTCAGAATCACTGGCTGTTGATTGGCAGTGATTCTCTCTGAGGGAATAAGTGGACTAAATCCCTGTTGAATGCAAAATTGTGCCATTTTTTTTACATTTATTTAATTCGTCATTAGTCTGAATATTACAGCTTTAGTAAGTAACCAATCGAAAAAAAAAGAAAAGTTCCATAATTAAATCGCCTCCAGTAGAAAAAAAAAAAAACATCACATTGCTAACATTTTGACATGTCAACCATTAAATGCACCATTTTGTATTCAAACGTTTATTTGGGGTAACAAATTATCTTCTTAAGAAGATTTTATATAGTTGTTTGTCAACTTAAAATCATTAATAATAAAAATCTATACATTATATATTGATGAGCTTGACATAAATTCCAGACAAAGTGTATATTACCTGTACTAAATTTCAGCCTTTCACGATGAAAAAATATCGCGATTTCAGCTTTGTGCGATTAGTTGTGCAGCACTAGAATCTCTCTATGTTACACTTCACTTCAGAAACTGCTGTGTCCCTGGTTGTATCAATGTATAGTATTTGTAAATCTTTCCAGCTTTATCAGGAATCAGCATCTCATACTACTTTGGGGGAAAAAATAAATAAATAAATCAGTAGTGTGCTCCTAAGCTATTGATGAGACTATGAGAGCAGCATTACTTACTTTTGTACTAAAACTATTAAAATCAATATTTTGCAAAGTATAAATGCTACATGGTATAATTTTCCTAACATTGCAATATTCATATTATCATATTTTGTATATGCAATCATCAAGTCTTGGTCCTGCTTCTGGTTAATGGATGATTCAAAACAAAAAAACAACAACTAGACAACTTGGTTGGACTTGCACTAACTCATTCTTCTCATGCACAAGACGAGCAAAAATGAATTTAGCACTGATGTGTTGCAGTTTGCAAGACTGCCAGTGAATATTTAGGTTTCCTTTATTTTCATTTGTCAGCTCTGAATAAAATGAAAGAAAAACATTTTTAAAAAGCAGGTCTGAATGCAGATAAGACACTAAGACACTCTCACGCACAAAAACTGAGCAGAACCAGGAGAAAAATGCACAAAATGCCATCATCATATGTTAGTCTGGGTGTTGCATTAGGTTGACAGAAGCACTTAATAATAATCAAGCTGTGAGAGATCTAATAAATCTTAGTAATGATGTATTGCAGTTTAATTTCATTAAGCCTAATTAACAGTTCTGAAGGAGCATTAGCTGAATAGAATGACGAAAAAAAAAATATATATATATATATATATATATATATATATATATATATATATATATATATATATATATATATATATATATATAAAATCCAGCCTACAAATTCAACATGAAAATCTATGGATTAATTAACAGACATTATCGATGCACTTTATTCGTAAAAAGTTTTTTAATTTGTTAATGATGCTTCCTCTTATTCCAGTTTTGTGTAATTATAATAAACAGCGCAGTGTGTAAAAAGTAAAAGTTGCGTATAAAAGGAGGTGATGTCTTTCCAAGAGTCTGTTTGCTGAAATCCAAGACAGCAACATCTACTTATATGTTATTGAGAACAAGAAGCCATTTCAGAGCAGCAGAATACATTAAGCTCTGGCAATACAAGATTACCCAATTCGGAGACTAATATGGGTTTAGCTAAGGTAATTGCTTAGTAACATCACTTGCAAAAATACAGACAAAAAGAATCTAAGGTTAACTATATACATCCAGGGCGCAATGTCAAATTTTTTATAACGGTCTATAAATAATTATAGAGTACATGCCACACACGGTTTGGGTACAAAGCAGTGTTTCTCTCAGATGCTATCGAGCGTGTTTTCCATCTCTCCCTTAATTGCACTAAAGTAACCAGACACACAACCGGTGGACCTCGGGAGCTGGGAGAAACATTCCAGAGAGATCTTATCGTGGCGCAACAGAAAAAAGGCAGACGGAAATGCGGCTAAGTGGCTGGGCTCGGGGGCTGGACTACGTCGGGCGGCCCGAGGGCCTGCTGCGCTTGGATCTGGAGCTGACTCCCTCCAACGCAGGCCAGGCTCAGTGCTAATCAGCTCTGGGTAATGACTGATGAAAACATCATCAGAGACTGGCACTCGAACGCAATAAGCAAAAAAAAAAAAAAAAGTCTGGCACGTGGACTTCAGAGTGATTTAGGGATAGTGTGCACTGTGTGTGGGAAAACAAAAACAGGTAGGATAAATAAACATTTGCTCATGAATGAACTAGTTTACTCTGAATAGAAGATCAGTTTGTAGTAAATTAATAAAAAAAATTTCATTGCTGTTTTTCAGATGAAGAACTTGGGATGCAAAATCTCAGCTTGTGCCTATGCCACATCTAATTATACATCCTCTGTAATAACAACATCTAACTGTTTTATATTCCTAATAATGCAAGAAAATGGTTTGTTTCAGAAGGAAAGCTTCTGGTTAACTGATCACCACAAAAAAAAAAAACTCATTGTCCCCAGTAATCCATGTGAGTGACATCCATGTTTCTACTAGAAAGCCAGAATGTAAACTTTGTTAGGTCATCATCAAAATCTGGTTGGAGTAATGGGGGGAAAAAAAGGGGGGGAAAAAGTGGCATACAGTACACACTAGTCTGACACTATAAGTAAACTACTAAATTTATGCAGTTTCTAATTATGGAAGTACACTTTTTGCATTTTTTTTCCTTCAATTTCTAAAATAAATAATTAAATGTTATAGAACAATTCATTTTCTCGCCTTATGAAAATAATTCAAATTTGAATGAACACATTCACACAATCAAACAGTGTTGTGGTCAACAGTCCAGTCTATTTAACCGACCCTGTTTAAGGTAAAACATTTTCCAGACTTCCTGTATGCTGTTTCAGACTGAAATGGCTGCGTGTGTGTGCGTGCGTGCATTTGTGTGCGCGCGCGCGTGTGTGTGTGTGTGTGTGTGTGTGTGTGTGTGTGTGTGTGTATGTGTGTGTGTGCGCGTGCGCTTTACAGACCTGCTCATCCCGCAAGTGACCCTACAATTTGGAGAAGCCCAGGATTCTCATCTGCCACAAATCACTAGTGTGGTTTTTGCTACTTGAGTAAAACGCTACACCTTCTGCCAAATAAGAAAAAAGACCTTTTCCCCCTGCGCCGCTGAAGGGCACACATAAAGCAGAACTACGTCCTGTCCTACTGTAAGACTTTCAGGAAACATTGTGAGGTCTTTCTGAGGCACAACACGGTGAGATGTTAACAATAACCCAAATTTCAATGACAAAAATCCATTAGATATGTTGAGCTGCACAAAACACTTCAACTCAGATGGCTTAAAGAGATTTTGAGACTTACAGGCCCCCGAATGCTGATTGAATGGCGAACTCAAAAGAGGACGCGATCCCCTTCGTCTTTCTGTGGACCGACTGCGAGGCGCTCCCTACAGAAACGGCGCCATCGCTAAAGAAAACCCATCCAAGTCTGGAGTCATTTCATTGCTCTCAAAATGATTAGACGTGATGTAAATATGCTGGAACTTTGATCGAGAGAATATGAATGAGTAATTGGTAAACCATGCAAAGCTTGGAAGCTGAGAAGATCCAGTCACAGTAAGAGTTGATTCATCTCTGAAATGGCTTTGATGTTTTTTTTTCCCTCTCTAAAAGTGCTGTTGTGATGTAACAGCATACCTTTACTTTACTTTTATATCAATCCGGTTCAACTGTTTAATTCCATCTGTGAAGATTTGAACACAATGTTAAATGGTACTGTATCTGAGTAAAAAAAAAAAAAAAAAACTTATATTTAAAAATGAATAAATATAATAAATAAATAAATCCTCTAAAACTACACCTATTTTCAGCACGGTTTCTGCTTCGTGGCAAATCCGAGGTTAAAAATAGCTCGCAGCGCTTTCTGGTGCCGTGGGAAGTTTTAGTCACCCAAACAAACAGCAGACGGGTTTGGCTGCCTCGATTACATTTGGCACAGAGGGCAGAAGAATGCAATTGCTTTTTAAAACCTGCGATTTGGTTCCTACAAAACACTTTACTTTTTTAGTGATGCCCCCGTTGTGAACGCGCGGCCATTAAAATGCACATCTTGGATAAGAAACGCACCCAAGTTCTTGTAGCCATCCTGTACAAGCTGGGAAATAGCCTAGCTGCTGAGATGGCTTTTCATCTCCTGCCATCGTGGTCAGCGAGGTTAATCGCGCCTCTCTCTTATTGGACCTCTAATGTTACAAGCGGTGGCACTTGCGACTTGGAGCCGGCGACGGCCGTGTAAGGTCTTGTCTTGCTACGCTTGTGCTTGTATCGGCTTGGGATTAATCCCATCCTTGGCACAAGACGTTCCAGTCGAACTCAAATGCGAGGACCTTTCACTTCAGTCTGATTTAAACGGCTTTATCTGGAAAACGGCTCTCCGTCCTTTGCATCCTAGTGCTTTTCTCTTAGATATTCCTATCCGAGCGGCCGACGTGTTTGGTGCCCTGCCCGGATCGCTCTACCAGAAGGGCAGGATCTCTTGCCAAGAGGACAACAGCAGGTGCAGAAATGGCAGTTGTCCGGTTCGTGATCGCTTGTACCGTGGACGAGATGTGAATCACAGAGCTAGCTATTCACTGCAACCCGTTTCTAGCCTTGCCCTGGCTTTGTCTGAGCCAACTCTCCTAGATGTCCCTGTTTATAAGTCAGCCATATGGATAAAAAAAAAAAAACAACGTGCAAATATGAATCTTGGCCTTGCTGAAAAAGGGCGATACGTATAAGATGCCGCTTCTGCGGTTTGTGTACGTATAACGGTGTCAAACGCACAGGTTAAACGAGAGAGCATGTGCAACACGTGGAACGGTTGCCTATCACAAAGATCAGCACTTGACTGAGGAGTAATGACTTTCCTTCTTACATAATTAGCTGAGAGCAACAGAGTTTATTGGCTCAAATTAAATTCCTCTATCTTGTGTAAAGTGGCAAGTGTACTGCCTGAGCTGATCAGAGCAAACGCCCCTGTGATGTTTGCTACAAACTCGTTATTATCTAATCAAAAAGTAATATGTCATTATTGTGCACTGACAGTTAATATTAGTTTGCGTTTGCCCTTTTTAGTTGCATGATAAAGAAAGAAAGAGGCATGCTGCCTGAAATTGAAAAGCGTCATTAAACCCATGCTTTGGTTCTCTGAGATCAGTGTCTGATGCGCACACAGTAAAAACATTTACTCTTTGCTTTACCGAGGTTTGCCCAGAGGCCTCGAGATAGAATGTATCTTTCAGGTGGTAATATCAGCTACTGTACTTATCAACACCTGGCCATCTTCATGAGAGGTGAATGAAACTAAACAGAAGGCTCCGTTGTTGGCGCAGGTGTCCTGTCCCTGCAGAGAGACGTGTGTTCGGGGCTGGTAAGATCAACATCACAACTATTAGGTCTAGTCCTCTCCTCTCTTCACTGAGTTTCAGATCTGTCCCTGAGCTGTCTGGGATAACCACAAAAGGCCAGATCTGACACTGAAAGTCAACAAAAAGCGCTAAGAAAATTAGGATAATACAGTTTTCAGAAACACTGACGACACAAATACTGATTCTACGTCACACAAATATCTCTTTTTTCCTGATCTGTTTATTAAATCTTTAAAAACATAATTCTTAATCAAATTTAGAATAGCGCGATATGAAATATTTCAGCGGAGAATATCACTTACACCACCGCAAAGTTCAAAATACATACATATATCAAGAAAATATGGACAATAGCATACTTGTTAAATTAAGACAGAAACAGTGCACATAAACAGTGTTCATATCCAACGCTTATCCGAGTTTTATCTACAATTTCAATTACAGAATAAACTACATTCATAAAGAACAGAGAATGCAATTATTCAACTAGCAAAATCCTTTAGACTTTAAGGACAGCACTACTGTAATTCAAGCTGAACATTTTCAAAATACTAATCACCCAAACACTGCCTGCATTTTAAACACAGCTCACAGGAAGAGCAAAGCTTCAAAGAAATTGCTATTTATGCTCACAATGCTGTATGTATAATTAACTAAATAAAAACTACGCTGAATCTTGTCGGTGTCTTTAACGCTATAGCGTGGAGTCTCTGCTGATGACACCGTTAAACAGGACTTAACATGCATTCCTTATATCAAGATATTTTTATATTACATGATTATAAACCATTGTCACATATAAAACATGTCTGTAATATAATATCTATATATTCACACACACAGAGAGAAACTTTAAGCTACTATTAAGCCAAAAATGGTGGAAGTTATCACAACCTGATCTGCGACGGCTCTGCCTGATTTGCACTAAGCATATGCTTTTCACTGAGCGCTGTCTTCCACTTTAGCATCTAAATGCACTTAGACGCAAACCTAAAGCTAAATGAGGTTCAATTTGGTTGAACAATTGCACTTAAAAAAAAAATACATATCTAGTTTTACGCTGAGAGCTCTGCAAACACGGTCTAACTAGCAAAACTGAAAAACAAGATCTGGCACGTACACGAATACAAATGCATCATGCATGCTACTCGTTTCAATTGAAACCTAATGCAACCTTTGAGTGTGCCTTATTAGCGTTGAAATTAAAGTACGCAGATGAAGTGGCAAATCACATCATGATCGCGTCCGCAAATTCCAATCCCTACACAGTGCACTTTTTCTTTTAACGCAGCATGATTTAGGATTTTATTTAGTAATCTTGAGAACTCTTAACGTTTAATAACCGCTTGCCACTGTTTGGCTGAACGCATTACTAATATCGTTGTGCTTCCAAGAAAGCGAGGCCCGTGCCCAATGAGCAGCCCAAACCTTTTCCCACAGCTTGGATTACTCATTTGCAGCAGCCTTATCTACGAAGAGCATGAGCTTTCGGATAAACTGAGGATTAAGCGATGCTGTATGGCAAGGTGAATTGAACTGGACAGGGTCTGCATCAGCAGTGCAAATCAAAACGCTCCGAGACGAGTGCTAAAGAAACAAAGCATGAGGATCAGCCGGAGCAGGCGTAATGAACAGTCGCAGCAACAGCCACAGAGGAAAAGTCGTCCATTTTTCCCTTTTTTTTTTTCTAATGCAAAGCCAGTTGAAAATGAAACCAGCTCTCGATGAAAAGTGCCAAGCAGAATTTCCAGCAATTACAACGTGCTATTTTCTATTCTCTCAGAAGTTCTTTTTTTTTTCTTTTTTCTCAAATAAAAATTTATAGAGCCGCTAGCAATAATATAAAACTTCAAACGCTGTATGGAGCTTACACTTTCTTTCCATTCGAGCTTACTTTTTTCTCACATCTGTCAAGGACAGCGTTGCGGGGGGAAATTACACTGCAGCCCATCTCACCTCACCGTCCTGAAATAACAGGTCTGTCTCGTTGAAAATGGGGCTTTTAAGTGTGGATGCGATGCGCTGTGGTGAAAGCCGGCAGAGACACAACCCCTTCTCCCTGGCAGCTGTCTGCAAATTCTCACTGCCACCCCGGCCTCTCCCTCTCTCTTTCCCTTACTCGCCACCCCCCCCCCCACCCTCCCTCCCTCTCTCTGTAGTCTGGCCACAGCCAGTGTTTACAGCGTCTTGCTTCTCTCCCGTGACAGAGGAATTGATTTTTTTTTCTTTTTCTAATTTTGCTTAGAAACGATGAGACAGAAAGTTGTCACGATGTCACTGTGAATTCATGGAAGAGAATGCCATTGTGTATTTCATTTGCATTTAAATAAAAATCAGCGTCCGGGTCTGAAGATTAATGCATTTAATCTCTGACTTAAAACTAGAAGATATATACAAGACATCCAATATTAATACAGTCCCTATATAAAAAGGGAAAATTATAATTAGTAGTAATTATAATAATAAAAATCATTATAAAATAATAATAATAGTAGTAATGTTAGCAAAATTTAATTATATTACTTTTTTTTTTCACACAATCACACAAACACACATTGTATTAAATATAAATATAATACATATTTATGAATGTTGCATTTTTGCAGTTGGACATCCAAACAGGACCAGCAGCTGACCATGACATGACTGTATTTTCTCCATACACACTGTGCTTTCATTTCATATCCGTTCTTCACTGTTCTGCTCCTCGAGCTAATTAAAGCAGCAGGCCATGAGCCTCTATTTCTTCACTGTTTGCGAAGCCACTACACAAGCTGGCAAGACAGGAAATGCTTTAAAACACAGCCAAAAAAAGGCCACTGTCAGGTCCTGTCAGTGTTTGAACTTAAAATGACTGATTAGCAATCGTAAAAATAAACTGTGCTGAAAAAAAAAAAAAGAAAAAAACAGCAATAAAGGCTCCGGTCTTGAACATGGGCCATAAAATACAATATTTGTGCCTTGTTTATTTTCTTTAAAACACTGAGTAGTTGTTAGCAGAGAGTGGATCTGAAACGGCATGCAAACACATGGCTGAGTAAAACTGGGCGAAGAAACAGTCTGATCTGAGATTATTACATTGAGCCGTGCATGGCTCAGCTGTAAGGAACGGAATTGATTAGGTATAATCACTTTTTCTCCACTTCTGCGTACAGGCTATTCCCTTTCCTGCTTGATCACTTGCGCCCTCTCTTTACTTGAGCAGTGAAAGGCCAGAGTTGAGGGAGAGTCTAGTGAAGCACCACTCATACGCATATTTCATTTCACATGGTCGGGCTTTCGCCCTCTACTACATACACATGCGTACACATTAAGGACCAGCAGCCTACATCACTTACAGCTAGTATCTGGCCTGGCAAATGCAAATGATCGAGTGAAACGCCATTTTCGTGCCTTGTAAATGACGCCACATCCTTACTGTCGACCAAAAACTCTACTGCTCCTCTTTATTTCTCTATCCACTTCCCCTTTTTAGATTTTAACTGAACATACACTTTCAGTGCTCACTAAAAGCCTTGGCTCTGAAGCATATTCATTTTCGAGCACTGCTTCGTTTTCATACATTTTCCCCTCAATGTGCAGAGAGAAAAGAAAAACACTAGCTCCATGCCCTTGGCAGATATAACATTATAACAATGAAAGAAAGCAATGCGTCGCAAATCACATCCAACAACTCCACAGATCTCCTAAAATTTTAACGCTAGTGAAAACGGTGTGAAGAGAGGACAAGGCCTTTCCGAACAAGAAACAGACATTTCTCTATAGCAAACGGTCGCAACAATGCAGTTATTAGACGCACGTCTCCGTCTGCACCACAGCATCCAAACAAAATACGTCAGCCTCCAAAAACTTACAGAGCAGAAAACCTTCGATTAAAACGACAGTTCATTTTCCAGCATGTTCTGTTGGTGGATGCTGTAAGCCGTATTAACCCAAAACTCCAAAGTGTGTGTGTGTGTGTGTGTGTGTGTGTGTGTGTGTGTGTGTGTGTGTGTGTGTGTGTGTGTAATTCAGAAATTATTTTGCTCTCCTTGACAACATGTGCAGAACAGATAGTTTAAAGGGAAAAGGAGAACGCCGGGGAGAGTTTTGCTCTGAAGCAAACAGGACGGGACAGTGTTTTCACACGGAAACACAAAAGAAATGGAGAAAGTGGAGCGCACGCCTCCTAACCCACCCGCTCCACAGGGCCTGCTAAAACTAAAGGGCACAGGGCTGGAGCGTCTCCTATTGAAACGCGCAGGGGCCACTTTGAAATGCTAATGGTACAGCTTCAAACAGGCCGCATTCACACGTGCATGAATTCAAAACATTTTTTGGGAGGCCAGAGCGTGGCTACAAAATGCCAAGCGCGGTGAAATACGAGCGGCATGAAATCTCACATAAATAATAATAATTTAAACAATTTATTATATATATATATATATATATATATATATATATATATATATATATATAAAAACACACACATACATACACATACACACACACAAACTTTATTTTATTACACACACGCTCTACACATGACATGGGTTGCCACACAGGTAAAAGGTATTTGCCACGGTGCAGAAAATGTATTAGCCGATTCCTTATTAATAATCACGCCTAGGCTCAGTTTGCTTAAAAGAAAGTGCACCCATTTAACATCTATTCTCTTCCTCTTCTGCAGTGTTGAAAGAAAATAAATACATTTACCAACAAAAACACTATTGACTTTTTAAAGGATGTAATATGTTTTTTTTTTTTTTAATAAATAGAACTTTTGGCCACAGTGCTGAGTGAAAGACAGACACTGACATGCTTACTCGGTATGCTGTCTAGACTAAGGAGAATGAAGTTTGGCTTGAAGTTATGCCATGTATCGAACCCCGAAGGTCATGGTTGCCAACTTTTAATGCGTTTCACTGCTAGTGCATGGTTTAGTGTGTCCTAGTGTGTGTGTGTGTGTGTGTGTGTGTGTGTGTGTGTGTGTGTGTGTGTGTGTGTGAAAGAGACAGAGAGAGGTAAAGGCATAGTGAGATCTAAAATGCAGTGAAATGAAACAGGTTGATCTATAAGAATAAATCAAAGTAGTTAAACCTTTAATTTCATATTTAATTTCACATGTCGGGGCGCTTGATCCTAGACATGTGTCTTTTTCTAGATTCCTGATCAGTGATGTTGCTTCTGTTTGTTCCGAATCAGTGCGCAAATTGCTACATTTGAAAAATAACGTTTAGGAAATAACGTCGAGGCCGCGTTCTAAACTCCAAGCGTGTAAGTTTGGTTGCCGATCCTCGTAAGAGAAAAACACTGTATAACAAAGTATGTTATAATTATTAAAAGGTTAACATTCACAAATCGGCTGCTTCACAAGGGCCACGCGCACGCGCCGCACGCGCTTAATAGCTTCCATTCATCCTGTGATTAGAAGCGCGCGAGACGCAGACGCAGCTCCGTCCACATCTGTCTGTGTTTTAATTGCAGCAGCTTCTCAATTAGCCACGCGGCCATTTTTAATTAGCGCTCACACACCCGGGTTAATAAAAAAGAATACTTATTATTATTTTTAAATAGATATTCGTTGCATTTACACTAACAGGTAGTTTGTTGCCCAAACTTCTAAACAATGCGTTTGAGTGAAACAGCGCTGGCACGCGCGGCACACATGAACTGAAAAGTTTACCCAAACTGAGAAAAACACACCGCGATAAAGAGCAACACACACATTCTCTTACCTGTGGCTGAGTTTCAGAAGTGTGTGTCGGAGCGCACAGAGGATGCACAAGGAGCTTCTCCGGGAAGAGCTGAAAGGCGACGGTGCATGCCCAGCTAAACACCGGTGTATATGTGTGTGTGAGTGTGTGTGTGTGTGTGTTTGAGTGTGTGTGTGAGAGCGAGAGAGCGACGGAGGCACGGTGTTAGCCGTCACCTCGCCGTGTGTCTGACTCACTTCTGACTCCCTTGTAAGTCAAAAGAAAGATGCGCACAAGTGGAAGATGAAGGAGGAGGGGGAGGCGACGGCACCAGGCAGCCGGTCCTCTTCAGTAACTGTGGTTAAAGAAAGCACACAGCAAAAGAAAAAAAAGAGCCGTGTACATATATATGTGTATGGTTGTGTATTTAAAAAAAATAACAAAAAAAAAAACAAAGACAGAGCCCGGTTGGTGGTGGTGCTGGAGGGAAGAGACTCCTCCGTGCTGTGAGTCAGTCAGAACGGCTTTTTATTCGCGGTGAATTCCTGCCGCTCGGCTGCTGCGGGTTTCATCACGGCAAGAGGAAGCTTTCCGAAAAGGTGAGGAAGGCAGAGCTCGCGCGCACGCACGCACGCACGCACATACACACGCGCACACTCATTCACACACGCGCAGAGTGGGGCGCGCGCCGGATGGTGCGCGAGACAGGCTAGTCACCGCGAAAACCCGAGCTGGAGCTCCAGACCGGACTGAACCGGATTTTCCGCCCCCTCTCAGGAGGTTTTCCTGGAGTTCTGTATAAGTTTATACAAACTAATTTTTTTAGGTTTAGCCAAAAATGATATGATAGCTATGGCAAAACAGATAATCTTCGCCACTGTTGGTGTACAGTGATTTTCCACCCTGTTTGAGCCACTGACATGCTAACACGGTGGTGATGTGTCTGGAGGGGGCTCGATCCCTCTCACAGTAGGCAGTCTGCACTATTCAGCCAATGACCGCAGCCATTTTTTTCCTTCTGTAACTCTAGAACACAACTAAAATATGAGGCAGAAAAAGTGTGGATTGCTGCTTTTTTTTTTTTTTACTTCGCCTTCTTCTCCCTCTCTCAGTTTCTTAACTTGACCTCAATCAGAAACAGAAAACCCAAAGCCGAACTAAACGCTTAGAGAGAAGACTAGCTCAGAGTGTTCACCTCTTTCAAAAGAAAATTTCCGTTTTACAAAAAAAAAATAAAAAAAACCCTGTTATTTGATTTGTCCGACGCTCCACAATGACACGGTCTGCTTTAAATAAAAGAGGCCACAGCAAGGTGAACTTCGCTAACCAGTCCTTTCACTGGAGCGTGCGATCCAGACCTGAAGAAAATGCCAGCCGATGTATGGCTACACCGAAGGCTTTTCCACACCTGGCTTTAATATAGCATGTCGGCTAACTGTGCAGGAGAAATATGAATGTGTATCACATTTGCCAGGTGAAAGTAGGAGGATGTGATGGGGACGCTTGTGTTTTTGTAAGCATAACTTTACATAATAATCGATCGGTTTTCAGGGGACAAAAGAGAAAACAGATGGAACGAAGGTCACACCATGGCAAATATTCATTCTTTCTCCAAGCAGGAGCGATGAGTATGCATTAGTGTTAGCGTGAAAACATATGTGGAGTGTTCTACGACAGATGAACCCAGGAAGGGTTAAATACTGTAACAGAGTTTTTATAAGCTCTTAGTGCTTTTAACTTAAGGAAGAATATTAATCTGTTATATTTTACCGCATCGAACACACGCGTTTTCATGTGCACAAGAAATTCCTGTTAATTTGTTCAAATGACAAATCAGTTGAATGATAAATGATCTTATTAATAAATGTATTAAATATATAATAATTGAACTGTAACTAGTTCTTTAGCAGCATTGTAAGAAGAATGTTCAGGTAGTTGTTTTTCTTTGTCTTTGTTTAAATGTTTTTTTTTTTTTCTTCTAGTGCTGGTTTCCAAGGTTTCTGCAGGATTTAGAGCAGCTTTGATTGAATTCAGAATTTAAATCCTCTTGTGGAATATGGCCAGATTGCCGTAAACATGGAATAAAAAAGCGATGTTTATAGACTTTAAACATTTTCATCAATGTTTGTTGGCAACTTTGCAACTTGGAAGCGCAACATCTTAATCCAATGTTAGGTTTAAATGTTAATTCTTGTTTAAATGCATAATTGAAAATGTTTGAAAGAATGAAAAAATAACTATTTGTTAACTTAAATAATAAATGAAAGTAATTGTTTAAAAAATGATTCACATGCTTTTAATATTGAAATTAGTGTGTGTAGCAATAATCAATAAATATGAGGGGAGAAATCTATTCAGTTATGTATCATTTCATGTATCGCCACCCTGACTCAAAAAATCTTTTTAAATAAATTTTAATTTATACATATGTTTGCAATCCTGCACTAAACTGTTAACATAGCACAGCATTGTTTTTTAGAATTGTGATGAAATCTGGAAAAAAAAATTATACTGAATCGAGACATTTATAAAATCATGATACCTTCAGAATCTCAATTTAAATTGAATCTGCACCTAGGTATCGTGATAATATTGTATCAGGAGGACCCTGGTGATTTCCATGCCTATTAATCAATATGATCTTCATAATAATATTTTAATAGGTATTTCTACTTTTTAAAAATATGTCTTGACTAATATTTATAGGGTAAAATCTTTTTGAAACAAACAACTAATTTCCTAACATGAAATATGTGAACCTATAAAATATTAGGTGCTATTTGAGGCCATAGTTCTCTCGTACTAAAAATCAGTGTAGCAGTGTTAAACTCTGTTACGGCAGGTTAAATGAGCACAATGTTCCTTCATTTACCTTTTTAATTCTTTAAAATTTTTATTTTTAATTCACATTCATATTCTTATTTTCTTATTTATGATCATGATTTTTTTACTTGTAGTTTTCTAATCAATTAAATTTCAAAGAAATGATGACAGAGACAAAATCTATCATACTAACACTATAAAATTTGAAACAGTCAATGTTCACATAAGATAAATACAACTGTTTGGGCTATATGAGAAAGAATCATAATCGCAGGTCTCAGTGGAACTTCACATCCAACGGGCTTTATGACCACATTGGTTTCTGGATTACACAAATGTCAAATATCTTGACTGTTAAGAGAAAAGACTATGCAAACATATGCAGTTCCAAAAAATGTCTTCTGGTGCACCTTATTTTTCTTTAGCAGATTGTGTGCATTTATGTGTGTGTGTGTGTGTGTGTGTGTGTGTGTGTGTGCGCATGTCTTTTGTCCAAGTCTCTCCTTTTCTTACTCTCTCCCTTTCTGAAATCAGATATCTGCTAAAGCAAATATCTGTGAAACAAATCCAAGCAGAAGTAAATGGTTTAGCAACTGTTATTAAAGTCACTGTAATTAAAACTAGATGTTAAGTCTGAACTCGAAAGCTTGATGCAGTGACGGCGACAGCCAAGTGGAAACAGATGTGCTTTAGTTGTATTCAATCAAGAAGAATGATATATGGTTACCCATAATATAAGGCAGCAGCCATGCAACTCCACTTTGCTTTACTTCTAGCTAAGGTAAATCTAGCCATTCAAAATTGAAACATGAGCATTTTAGTGCCCTGTGACAATAAGAATTAATACAATTTGTTCTATAAGTAATTTTACTTTTTAAGATCCTTTCAAATGTACCCACTGGAGCTGTTTTTTTAGGGTATTTGGGAGCCATAATTAGTCTAAAATGCATACATGAATCACAAAATAAAGAGTCTCACATGGCTTGGTCCATGTTGGGTCATGGGATCAGAGCTTAAGGCATCGTTACTATTTGCTTACAAAAATCCAACCTCGCCAACTATGCTCCACACATCATGTATTTATGTTTAACATGAAACCACATGTGTGAAATCAACAATAAATGGCACAGACAAATTGAATTTATACGTGCAAACCGCAATCTGTATTGCACCCATTAAGCCAGTTGAGCATCCTAATGTTTTGTGTAAACAACATAATAGATCTTCTAAAACAGTGAAATATCTCGTGCATTATAACATTTGCGCTTTTCATACAACAAACTAAAAAACCTAAACCACAACTTCCTTGAAAACTACTTTATAAATCAATCATAGAAGAAGAAAAAAACACGAGTACATCATTATAGACTCATACCTCCCCTTAATTTTAATAAGTGCAATTCACATGAGCTTATACCACCTTTAGAGTTTGAAATTAAGACGATTATGCAACACCTCCACACGCTTGTTAATTAGATAGATCAATCTTAAGAAGCTGACAAGGAAAATATTGGGTCTGTAGTCCTTATGTTTCAACATTGGATGCAGCTGGAGACTTTGCTAATAGTTAGCCAGTTCCTGAAATGTGTTTGTGTGGGCTTTTAGATTTCATAGAAGCCACTCTTATTATCCAACACCCAAAATGGATTAGAAGTAAGACTTAAATGCATTGGTATAAAAAAAATAATAATAATAGACTTCTTTAAAAAAATAATGTGCTAAAATAGTGCTTCGCTACTGCCATAATGGAGGACCTAATCAATAATTTTATATTAATTAAGGCAAATGTTATATTAAGAGGAGGGGAAAAAAGGAACCACTCCTCAGAGGTCAATAATCTTAGGAAATACGTAATTACCTAAATTTTAATTGAGCATGGGGGAGGGGGGGGATCTTTCATACACACGCATAATTGTAATGTACTGTCTGTCCAGCACTTCATTCATATTAATTCATATTAATTCTCCTAATTTAAAAGCAACTTCTTTGGACTTATATTAAAGAGTGCAATTATGAATTCCCAATACATATAACTTATTTCCATAAAGCATTATTGTTATAAATATATTCAGCGGGTGTTCAGCAATGCATAAAATGGCCAAAATGAATACACAGCTTTAGTTTATTATGCTAATCTTAATTACAGTTATTTGGCCTTATAGGAACCCGATTAAGTGGAGCAAAAACATGAATCTTGTGATTGCATTGTTATAATTTTTTTTTTTTTTCAATTTTGCTTTTAACAGTTACAGAAAAGGAGGAGCACGGTAATTGTATGTCGTGAACAGAGTTTCATGCATAATGTATAATAATATGTATGAATGCTAAACTGTTTGTTTTGTGAGAAACCTTTCATCACATACTTTACCTAATGATGTTTATCGCCACAGAACACAAAAAAGATTACTGTGGTAACTCACAGTGTAACTCTCTCTGTACGTGCCTATACATACAGGATTTCCCAAAGGTCTCCATAAATGAGGGAAATGAATACTTTAACTTTATTTCACAAGCATCTTCTAGACCACTTGCCATTTCTTTGTAAACACACATGGAGTCGTCTCTCCCATTCACAATGAAGTCATGTTAACACATCTGGTGTTATGCATCTTACTGCTTAATTATGTTAATTTCCCCTATGTACGGAGACTTTTGGGACACCTTGTATGTTATATACATTTGTAATAGTGACAGAGCGATTTATGCACTTAGTACATTTCCACAGCAATATTTGGAATTCAGCCAGAGTTCTGATCCATGTCAAAGGCCTTAATCACGCAGTTTTAAATCTATTGCACATGTACTTGTTTAACCAGAAATTTGCAAGAAATCAAAAGTTACTATACCTGATGTAGGATGTGCACAAAAATATTTGTTTGGGGTCAGTGTCTTGACATTAGTCCTCCAGGAACCTACGCTTGGTTTAAAAGCGAAAGAATGGCAAGCAAGCTCGAGAGAAATGTTAGCGCTTCCACAGCAAGAGCGATAACTGGCATTCGATTCATCTGAGATTTGCCCTGAAAAATACCACCTACCAGCAAGCAGTTGTAAACACAGCCAGAGGATATAATTCAAGCAAAAGAGAGTGACCTCTGTATGGTTCGGAGTCCGAAATTCATTTTTGCCACAAAAGACATCCCTGCTGCTCAGGCTTCACACTGACTCCATTAGGAAGATAGGATTATGGGAACGGCTCACTGTGCAGCAGAGCCTTCCTTCAACCGCTCTGATTTTAATGTTAATTCTGCTTTTGTAAAACTACAATGGGCACAGTGCACAAGAGATACCCTTGTCAACAAAATCTCAAACGGCTACACGCAGGAGCGGAGTCCTCCTTCGAATAGAAATAATCCTCATTTGAGATCGCTGCCCATTTCCCTGTCAAACTTTGTTAACCCGTAGGATCCGCGTGAGAAAACTGTGCCGCAATGTTTTTTGTTTTTTTTGTTGTTGTTGGTTTTTTTTTTTTGCCTAAGCTCTATTTCAAACTACCATAGATATTGTAATATGACAGGCCCCAACATCCAACCCTGTGTATTTAAAAATCAGTGTTGTTTTACAACGTAGTAAACGTGCATTCAGGTTGTCTGGAAGCAATATCGTTTGCTTGTTCAGTGGCAGTACCTCAGTAAGCTGCCGTAAGGCTACAGTGTATGTTATTTGATTGAGTCCAGCCCCTGGAGAGGGCCTGCTTGTTTAGGAGCTGATGCATGAAACAGCAGGACTCCTGCAACAGAACAACCAGCAGGAACTAAATGTTAACCTGAATAAACAAACTAGGCATCTGGCATTTGGAGCAATTAGTATGCGTTCTCTCTCTTTTTTTTTTCTTTTTTTTTCCCCCCCTCCAAAGGTTGAGGATGTCATTTATAAATGTTAGGATGCAGGAAAAACCTCCTCAGACACTAATGTGCCTATCTTGTGTGTGCATAGCTCATGCCAATGCTGCTTTGGCTCAAAATAAAAAGAAACCGTAGTGTGTAGAATAAAGCCGGTGATGTCATCAGTCACTTGTCATTCATTGGCTGGAATTCTTCCAAATGTAGGGCACCAATCGAGAAGCCGAGCGGATGAACGATCCAATTGCATCACTCTATAGCCCTTGAGAAATTTTTGTGCGAATCTTAATATTAATAATATTAATGCTCATAGTGCCCCCCCCCCCCCCCCCCCCCCCCCACATGCACACACACCCACACACACACAAATCTGAAGTGTAGACAGGCTTTTTTTGAAATGTGCCTTGCCTGGAGTATATTATTCCCCTCTTCACCAAACAGCTTTCAAAATGAAACCACTCACCGACTTTCACCCATAGATTTGATCGAGGGCATCTGCGCTCCATTATCCGTCACGCAAATAAAATATTGAAATGAATTTGCAAAGATAATATAGGCAATACTACAAAAGCTTGGTGCTATCCATGCGCTTTTTCTAGTCATCTTTTAAGCATGGATATGAACATATTCATTTTTTAATAGTCCTTTTTTTTTTTTTTTTTTACCAATAACCATTTCAAATTAGTGACAGATATTAAGCAAGTATACCATTTTTAAAGTCTCAAATTACAGAAATGACTTTGTACAAATATTCGGATTTGTTGGAAGTCTTAGTTGCATCTACAGTTCTACAATAAAATTCTGGCTACAAACAGAAGCCAAGCTCAAGTCATTTGGACTTCTGTATAATTTGAAAAGCTACAGTAATTTTCTTCGTCATCATCCATCTAACGTAATGGTTCTCAGAGTCTATAAAGAATAGCTGGAGGGTCGGTGACTTTTGTATTTAGCTCCAGTTGTGTAAATCACAACCCACCATTATCAAAGTTATATTTATTATCCAGTTCGGGTAGATATTATTCAGTTTGACTGGACACTTGGGTTGAATGAGTTCCTTCAAACTCCAATAACTAAAAAACCTGATGTCTGCAAATAATTTCAGCTCGGACCTTTTGATCTCGATTGGTGGACGTTTCAGGACGAAACAGCTCTATGACTTATAAATAGAGTTAATATTTTTGTATGCAGTTAAATAATGATTACGAAATGAATCAGTACTGGGGGACATCCGTGGAATTATTTTTACAGCGTAATAAGTCTCTGATTACGAAAAAACTTTGAGACCGCCTGCTCTAGAGAAAGGTTCTGTCCTCTTTTAAATGGCCTCACTTGATATTCTTCAGGAAGTTGCTACATTATTCATCATTGCACACAATTAACTCCAGAGGAAGCATCCCTGAATGTTTAGCTGTGAATTAATATACTATTGCTGTACGGTTGAGATTCATTAATCAAACATCGTGATTACGCAGATGGGACGCTGCAACAGTCGGTCATATGAACGTTTATAAAATGTTGAAAAGCTTTGAGAAGTGTATAAATAATATTTGAGTAAGATTTATATTTATATATATTTATATAATAGTGTGTGTGTGTGTGTGTGTGTGTGTGTATGATCACACAGATATTTAAAAATAATTTCACAATCGTTTAGAATGCCTTGATTATTAATGGTCCATTTTTATTATTTTTTTTTATTTTATTTTTGTTAACTTGTCTTATATTTTCTTTCCAGTTTCAGGACTCTTTAGGCAGGCGTGGCAGTGGAACCTCATTCTCAGTGGATGATCGTCATAGACAGTTAGACAATTAGCTTTGCTTTCACAAGAAGCAATGCAGAAAAGAGAACATAATAAAAGGAAGGCATATTTTGCAAAAGAGCGGGTGGTGGTGGTGGTGGGGGGGGGGGGGTATTGTTGGGGACCAAGGCTAGAACATTTGAGGAGTGTTGCTTTTGTTTTGTTTTTTTAAAAACTGGGAACGAAAGCACCGCAGAGTGTCGCACTGTGCTACCAAGCAGACCGAAAAAAGAAAAAAAAAAAAATCAACCCACCAAAGTCATTCTGACAATAAAGCTTAAGCTTAAATAGGTACAAGGAAGATATTCTGCATAAAAATGAGCAGTCATAGAAAGATGTTTCCAAAGGAAAAAATATTTTATGCTTTTTATTATCTCTGGCATAGGGTGGCTTTCTTGGGATTCATACAGGTTTATATATATATATAGTTGTTTTTTAAAGTAACACATGTATCATGGCTGTGCTGGTAAACCTACACTTACTTGTTTCTACCGTACCCATATCCAGCACCTCCCACCAGCATCGGCCTGTTTATATGGCCTGCTCAGTTTTTTTTTTTTTTTTTTTTTTTTTAAGCATGTCTATGGATTACAATTTTTTTTTCTTATTTTATGCAACCTCAACAGACATGGGTTTTTTGCTTCTTATAAAGGTGCAATATATTCTCCGTGCACTTCTCTTCAAACATTGAATGTGGATTGACTCATGAGGCAAAACAACAAAAGAGCATCGCCTGAGATACTCTAAAGCAAAAGCATGTGAAATATTTAAATGAAAAGCGTTTGCGTTTTTTTTTTTTTTTTTTTTTTCCTAGCGCATAAGCTGATAGAAAACCCTTTCTGTTGGCACCAGACTGTCTGACACAAACTCAAATTGATTCCTAATTGAGTTTGTATGGATTTTGTATCCGGCTTTTGTTGGTTACATTAAGACCTGACTAGTCTCATTTTACTACGGCCTGTGTGGATGAAAGGCAACTGTTATAAATGTACGACAGTGGCATGCATTATGAGTATTGAAACTGTTAAAATAAAGGGGAATTTCTTACAATTGAATAGACTATGAAGCACCAATAATTTCCAGAGAAAATAAAATACCTTATGAGGATATTACAAAACCCGCAGCTTCATTTGGATTTCTGCGAGGCAAAATCGGTGCATCTCAAATGCTTCTAAGATGGGTTAGTGTTTGCAAATGACTTTTCTGTGCAGCGAAGAAATGTGTACCAGGATTGGAATAGAAGGGCAAACACAGATGTGTTCTTATCCTAAGGGATGTTGTGAGCTATAGTGGGAAATGTGGATTTCTCTGAGGCTGGACTAGGACCAAACTGTGCCTGCACCTGGCAGCAGAGGAAGGATTGGCACCGCTACCCACATACACTGGGAAAGGTCTGTGGAAAGGTCTGCCAGGAGGGTAGAGGGCACTGAGAGCTCAGACCACATACACGGCTAGTGTTTTGGAGTCCAACTGCAGTAAGAGCATTGTTGCCAGGATGAAATTTAACCTAATGAGATGAGGCTGATGTTGTGGCCGATTAACAGGATTGATCCCCAATCTTCTAAGTCATTTTCCTCAATCTCTAACCTGTCATTAGGGGCGCACAGTCATCTGCCCTTCTCTTAATCATAATCTGCCGTGTGGAGTTAGACAATCTGACCCGTGCTGTACACTAGGGAAGGGCTCCTCTAGCAAGGTTATAATAAGGTTGCAACTCATTTGGATTTTGGAACATTGTGAAATAAAAAAAGGAGTAAAAAAAAAAGAGAAGTATATCTGCTTTAGTATGGTGGCGGATAGAAAGTCACAGCCAGATCTGATCAATCAACAAACTGCGTCTTGGTTACATAGAAAACCCAAGAACGGAATTGTCTCAAAGTAAAGCCAGACACATAACAAATGACTTTTCCACCATAATTTAGACCTCTAACTTGGAGGAAGAGTGTATAAATGGGATCTATACAATAATTAGAACAGACTTGTAGCATATGGATTGACAAATTACTAGGCCTCTTGTTTATGTAGAGACACTGCAGACAGAATAGTCCACAGTGCGTGACAAATGATGTGTCTCTTTGATCCGCATAAATCAGCTCACCAAGCTGGGAAATGATTTCGCACTAGGCATGTTTCACCATGTTCTCCGTGCCACCACTATATCAGAGTATAATAATGGACAGACCAGCAATGACTAATAGCTGTCTTGAGTAAAATGTGACAACACTTCAGTTTGGGAAAAAAACACTAAATAGATGCGACAGAACCAGACAACGTCTTTAGTAAGGACTGTAAGACCAGAATACAGTTCAGACAACACCAACCTGCGCGTGTAACTTAATAAAAAAGAGTTCAGATTAAATTCTAGGGTCCTTAAGCTTGTGTTCTCAACGAGAGGAATGATCAACCACTGAACCACAGTAATATAGATATAGAAGCTATCCATAACCGTCAGCTTCTGTAGCAGACCCTCCTCTGAAGCCAATCACAGGCATTTATGTAAACTCTGTATCTAATGGTAGTTATGATGAAGTGCAATGTTTTCATAGACGCTCATGAATTTCGTTCATTTTTTTCACAGCCTTTTAAAAGTCAAAGAGGGAGGAAAAAAGTATGTTTAAAGAGTGTGCATGTTTATTCTCCACTTCAGGTCCAAAACAGATGGCTCATCTGTGCAGAGCTTAAATCTAAATTTAGTCCATCTTTAAGGATTTTCTTTTTCTTTTTTTGTTGTAGCTGGCCGTGTACAAATTATAGTTGTTTACTACTGTTTTAGCAGAACATTTGATGGTAGAACCAAACAGTGTTTATTAAAGAGACGTCTGAGAAACCTTTTAGGAAGAAAAAAAAAAAAGTTGTCTTTTTACTTTTTAAGATCTACGGATTCCAAATGGGGCAATAGAGAATTGGTTGGGTAACTTAAAATTTCAGCCATGACACAACCGGCGTGGTGTAAGGTAGCGTTTGAGAGCTTCTGTATGTGGAACAGGGCGGATAGCACTTTCCTCCAAATGTGTAGGAAGTTTGGGAGAAAGTGGGGAAGGAAAACTTAGCTGAAGAACTCACAAGAAACCTTTTAAGTGATCATGCCAGCAGCTCTGAGGATATCTTGTCAGGTGGAGGCATGAAGGCGAGCAAGAAAAATGTTTGTGAAGGTTGGTGGAGAATGTGAACTAAATGTCACCATCAATGGTGATCCCGTGCTTAATCTATGTCATGAAAGCATTCCAGAGAGATTCCAGAGAGAATGGAAATACAACATTGCGCTAGAGTGCAAGCAGGACCGTACAGTTACAGGACAACAGAGCAATCAGTTAGTTCACACAACAGGGAGATGTCCAGCAGTTCTAATAATATTTTCAGGCATTTTGTTGCAGAGTAGCAAGTTTGGAAAGCAATAACTGTGAAGATGCAGGTTGGGTGAGTTGGTAATATTCTTGAGCGAGGTTGGGGCCTCCCCAGTTCCCAGCTCTGTGGTCTAAACACTTGATTGAAAAGAACTCCAGCGAAGTACTTCTAGCAAGCAGTGTCCCTAAAGTGAGCTGTGTCAAAAAAAAAAAAAAAGAGCAACAGAACCATTAAAACAACTAGAAGAAACTTGGTCCTGGGATATATGTGTGAGATTTTAATGATTCGTTTATTTTAAATTCAGATCATTTGTATTGATTTTTTTTTTTTTTTTTTTGAAAGGTTACAATAGGATTTATACCAATTCTGAGTACTTGCCATTTTAAAGTGGGATTAAGTACCGTCTGGAAAAAAAAAAAAAACACTACAGTATAAAACACAGCCAAGGTCTACTGTAGAATTAATAAAATCTCCTTGGCTTATTAGAATGTCCAATTATTTAAATCAAAAAGGAAGGCGAGAGTCTTCTGTGTACTTAATTTAACTGTCTATTCAGAGGGTCAGCTAAGGAGGTGAAAGCAATTTAACACACTCTACAGAGACTTCACATTCATTTCGGAACAGACCGACGTCGTATTTTGTGTTTATTGGTCTCAGGCACTTAAGTGATAAAGCACACAATGCATGGTGGAGTTTTGTGTCAAAGAGAAATCGCTCGAAAATTCCTGCCCTATTAATTTATTGAGGCTTAATTACTTTTTTTTAATTCCTCTTCACCATTGGAAAATGACTTGTAAAATAAGATGGTAATCCTGCTGATAAACTGCAAGTAAGGAATGTGGCATTTTGTAGGAAAATACCCAACGCACGCAATGTAAAGTAAAAATGCTTTAATATGTGCGTACAAAAACTCGTACCCTGTAATGCTTCAAGCTAAAACGATAGAGACAAAAACAATATATTAACCTTGATTATCTGATAAACAAATGTGTTTTATGCACTATAGGAAACTAAAGGGATAGACTAAATGTATGCCTGTGTAGAAAGAGCTGATATGAGTATCCACTTATAATTTCACTGATAATACAATATGAAGCATTTCAGAATGAAATTATTTCCAATGTTTCAAAAAAATAAAATAAACGTACTATTTTCCATTTCATATGTACATATTATGATGTACTATCACTTTTCATTCTAATAACAATAATTCACCATACACATGTGGATTTTTTTAAAACAGATGTTCCAGCTGTTCTGTAAAACAGAAATAGCCAGATATCTCTGTTCTTCCATCCTTGAGGAGCGACAGTCACAGACAGAATACACACCAGCTGCAGCCATGAAAAAAAAAGGGGACTTCACATGTCCCAGTGCCCAGCGAGCCCAGCCCAGAGATAAGCGACTGAACTCGAACACTCTAAAGAAGTGCCCTGGCTTTTTCTGCGAGCGAATCCTTAAGCAATTCTGCCATTTTTGCTTCACCAATCATATGACATGAGGAAAAGGAGATGAGAAAAGGAAGCGGTTTGAGAGGCTCTGGAACGAGGCCAGGGTCTGCCGTCATAGCTCTACCACTTTTATTTTTCTTTCCGCCGCCGCTCGAGTAGAGACACATCTGAGAGCAACAAGGCACTAATTACAGCCCAATGATCAGAGGCTTGCTGTGACATCTTGTCAACTGACCTCCCTTCAGCTCCTGCTGTCACCGGCTGCATTCACAACATTGGGGGGTGGGGACCGTGCTCAGGTGCCAGTGTGTTAATAGTGCGAATATGAATACTCTCTCTCTCTCTCTCTCCTGTTTGTGTAATGGGACACGGGATCCAACCTGTCACGGTGCAAGATTTTATACTTTTAAATTCATATCAACTGACTCAGTTTTTTTTTATGCATATATCGACTGACTCAATATAATTCAGAAATCAACTTTGTATCTGTGTTTGTGTCTGTTTGAAGCTCCAGATATCCATATCTCTCTCTGTATTTGTTTTTAAACCTAGGTTTAAATATAATAAAGTGGGAAGGTGATTCTCAAATTAAAAGGAAATAGGAAAGGTATAATTTCGGCATAGTCTTAGCTGTGACAGTTACTCAACCTCAGCTACATCACTCGAGTTAATACATATTCTTTAAAAACAGACTTGTCTTAACAAGACTTAAAATAAAAGCCAAATAATAACAATAATAATAAATACTTCTTTTCCTGTTTGCATGTACAGTAGCATACTTTACATTCTGAACTGTCTATTCAGTTATATCCCTAATAAAAACAAACATTCACTGTTGAAGGAGGTGATAGTGAGCGCTCGTTTCTTCTTTTACACCGTTAATGCATTACCATTGTTTCTTTGAATTTAGACCAGTTTTTCCTTATCTCCAGTCAATCCAATAAGTAAAACCATCTCAGTTTTATGGCTCGGAGTCTACAGCACAGCACATTTTAGTATATAACCACTTTATTGCCGTCTATACGCAGGGAAATCTAATCTATCATAGTTCCCAATGTGATGCTTTTTTAAATAATGCTTACAATTAGTCGTTGCTATTCCAAAACTAGTTGATGTTTTTGTTTACTCTGAGGCTAATTGGATTATGGAAACCTTAAGTAGTTTCCAATGACCAATGTAGAGAGCATTTACTGTACATCCAGTGTTATCTGGCAAAATGTGTTTATCATAGAGTGAAGCAGAGACGTGTAGGATAAACTCTGTGTGTTATTGGTTGACGCATCGATTTATCAGCGAAATAGTACAAAGAATAAACCTTCAGGGATTCAGTTTTAAACATAGACATATGCTGTAGGTATATGGTAATTACAGTACATGATTCATGAGCATGATGTCATTTGTGACAAATTGGTGGTCTCATTATGTATTGAAACTAATCTGGGTTGAGTTTCCCAAAAGCATCAGAGCACAAAGATAATTGTTAAATTAGCATCCAGTGAGCATCACATTGAACACTCTCTCTCTCTCTCTCTCTCTCTCTCTCTCTCTCTCTCTCAGTTACAACGTTCTTAACTATGCTCAACACCAAGCGAAAAAAAAACCCTTATACATTTAAACAAACGAGTGATTACGTTATATTTTGTTCCATTTTATTGAAATTAAGTCATAAGAACTGACTGAACAAACGAAATGTGTCAGTCATATTTAACATGTTAGGATATTAAGTAAAGTTTAAAAACTATATAAAAAATTAACATAAACAAAAATAAACATAAACAAATTTAGATTCTCATCAAAATATGATTTCTAATGGTTTCTAATTATTGGATTTAGTTATGTAAAGTGAATGCGATCAAGCCACATAGTGTTAATGTAAACCAATTACATTTTGCTCAACAGAAATGTTTAACATGATGGACATTATGAATGACATGATTATAGTGCAATGTTGTGTAGTTTTCTTTTAAAACTTAACTAATTTTTGAGTATAAATTTCTTTATATGTATTCATGTACTGTAAGAAAACAACTGACTAAACGAATGACTTTATTATTGGTACAGTACATACAGCAGGATCGTAAGGAGGTGGTGACAGGAAAAGTAACTGCGACTTTGGTGAGTTTTCCAAAAACTTCGAAGCACAAGAATGATGGTTGAATTGCCGGCCGGGCTTCACTCTGAGCACTCTCTCCCTCTACAGTTACAATGATCATACCTTCATGGGGCTTTGGGGAAACTTGGCTTTTGGGGGACCATGACCTTTCGAACATGCACTGAATCTGAGGATGGATGGTCGCAAACATTCGGGACCATTCAGTAATATGTTGGATAAAACCGCAGCAGCCACCATCTTGTGGAAGTGAAAAGAATGAATGTAGCTATCAGTAATAGAGGGTATAGTTTTAGCTTATACAATAATTCTCCTGCATATGTGAGACAGATTAATGAAAAAACATTGGAATTTTTTTTTTCCCTCTATGCAGCAGGGGATAGGCTGGGATTGTATTAGAGGAATGAACACCAACACTGGGATATTCTTCGAAGTTCAACTTGATAACAGACTCGGCATACTGTAACTCAGGCAGTTCTGTCTCAACTTTTTGCACAAAAAGGTTTATTCTGGTAATACTTAGAGTGTAACAAATAGGAATTATATTTTTCTTTATTTTACAATTGTTCTTTCAAAACAATACATCCTCCAACTTCACACTTAAATTACAAAATTATACAATGGAATACAAAAAAAGTAACTAAATAACTTTTAACTTATTTGAGGTCCTTTGATGGCTGAATGTATCATTTAGTATTTTTTGAGGAATACAACCATACAATATTCTTACTGAGGTGCTCAATTTTTGAAGAAAAGAAAAAAGGATAAGGGTGAGTGTTTTACACACACACACACACACACACACACACACACACACACACACACACACACACACACACACACACACACACACACACACACACACACACGCCACTTCAGAAGGGATAATACAGAACACTCCAGTGATATGATGCATTAAATGGGTGAGTGTCGATATTGGGTGTATTAAAGGGGGGCATGGATGTCAATATTGGATGTTTCCTTTCTACAGAGTCCCAATCAAAAGCGCAGCATGCTTCCTGTGTTGTTGTTGTTGTTACAGCATGAGTCAGCAAGATGCAATTGACAAGTAAGGCTTTCTAAACCCTGCAACTTTCCACAGCGCTTAATCATTTGAAAGACAGGAAATAATGCATCGGCTCATTTGTATGCAGATAGAGTACAGAATATTCATTATAGCCACTGAGATAGTGAGCAAGCACATTCTTTCTTTTCATCCAAACAAGATTTTAGTCTTATTTTATAGCCATACAAGTTGTTTCCCAAACCGATAACACCACAGCACTGTTGAGGGCTCAATTCCGATTGGTCAGAAAGTGTTGATTTATTTTCTATAAATGGTACAGCTCACAAAGTATCCCACAGAGCAGAAAAATTAACATTCAATGAAGAGATGGTTGTTTATCATTTGTGGAAGGAGTCTCCAGTGTCGGTGCTTTGTAGTTGCACAAAAGTTAAAGTAGGGCGTATGTTTTTATCACTAACCTGATAAGCTGCATTATTTTGTCTTATCATATTGTAGTTGCCTATTAATATCATGACTAGCTGCATTGTGTTGTCTTAAATGAGTGAAAAAGGAAAGCTGTTAAAGGAAAGACTACTTAGAGATATAATAATGAAAGTGACAAGAACTACCTTATTTACAGACTACAAAAACAAAAATACAAAAATGATAGCATGCAAAACATCTTGATAATTCAATACATATTTCTGTTGATTACACCGTCTTTACATAAATATAAAATTATTAAGCTATATATACTGTATATATTTCTATTCATTACAGGCTTATAATATCAGTAGTTAACTGTGCATGTCTTTCTTGAAGTGAATAATTATTCCTAAAGAAAAAAGAAAAACATTATAGAATAATATAATGTCTTGCTTCACTACGAAATATGTTTTTTACAACTATAAATTGATAAAAGTAGATGATGTTTAAAAAAAAACGCCAGCATTGTCAGACCGCTGCGTTATAAGAGGAATAAAACACTTGATATGGTATGGTATGAACGCATATTCCTCCGAATGCTGTGTTTTGGCTCATGAAAAGTGAATAATACTACAAATGGTGGAGAGAAAAACTCTAATATTTGTGTGTCATGATGGATTTAAACTAAATTCATGCCGGAGATTTTTATGTAAAATGTAATAGTGTAAAAGGAAGTGCACATCATGGCTATATGTATTGTGCATTTTCTCAAAACCCTAACACCACTCCTACATTTGAGGCTGCAAAATACATTTTTGAGAAATAATGTTGCAATAGTATTGCTTCTTGACCAACAGCAGTTGCACTACATAAATATGTTCACTATCCTGTCTGAGAATAAAATATTAACAATTTCCATTGATAATCCTTGGGTGCTCAATAACATATAGAAAGAAATAATCACCACAACCCGAAACATCAGGCAACCCCGAGGTCCACACGCATTATGCATTCTTTGCTATGCAAAGTAGATAAAGCACGTCTCCTCATAAAGGCAGAATTATCGAGTCATTAAGCGCCATTCCACTTCCAATATTATTTCCTGTTTTCGTATTTGCAGAGCACATGATGACACCAATGAACACACTCATTAGCCGGCGAGTCTCTGAGATGTGCGCCTGTAATTATTAGGGGTGCGGATGATTGCGTTGGAATTGAAATGTTTATTCCAGCTGACTGGACTGACAACACGTAAAGTTGTGCTATGTTTCCGTAGTCTTTAAGAACAGAAGTGAGAAAACCATAACCATGGAGAATGCAGCCATTTGGGCCCAAGTGCAAGATACAATTGTGCTTCAGAACAGTTTATCCGTCATTTAAAAAAAAAAAAAAAAAAGGAGGGATGAAGTGGGAACCAAGCCAGTGCTGAATGGCAGAAAGCGAGATACTGTATATTGCAATCCAGTGACAATGAGTGTCAGAATGACTTAGCTAAGAAAGGATATCCAAGCCATTCAATATGAGGCAGACTTCTTTTCTCTCCCTAGCAACTGAGACAATGCATGAGACAGAGCGAGAAAGCAAAAGAGAAAGCGAGAGAGAGACAGAGAAAGCAAATAGGGATTGGCCTTGGATTAGGGGGAGAAAAAAAAAACATTTAAACCAAAGTCACATCTACGATAATGAAAACCAATTGAGTCTAGCCTATAAAAAGGTTTATCCTCCATACTCATACTAGCCTGAAGGGGCAAGAAAATTAACAATCTGGAAAATGGTGCTGGAAATCTATTAATCTGTACTTTTCCTTAAATACCTATCTTTATTTTTAACAAATATCCATTCAGTACAGAATGTAAGTGAATTTTAAGGAGACCTCTGACTGGAAAAACTGCAAGAAAGAAATCTCCAATCTGCAATCCTTGCTCGCTCTAGCAACCTAATTAGTTTGGTTGGTGGTGGTGGTGTTTTTTTTTTTTTTTTTCCTTTTCTTCCCTGAAAGTTTTTTTCGTGAATTGCACAAAATAATCAAAGCAATCAAGCCTGACTCAAACAACAGATAAAGACACTTCACCAGCAAGAAAAGCGGTGAAAACTTTCTCCTTGAAAAAATGATTATCACACAAAATTACAAACAGTTATAGTTCATCTTTATCCAGACCATATCATATTGCTGGTGTAAAAACTGATGAGGCATTTATATAGAAAGACAAGCTGCCAAATAAACACGTGGCAGATGTGCTAAGATCCCACATTTACAATATGGACATGTTTTAAAGTTTTTACAATCTATGAAAACATGCTGCGATGAATTACGTCCATGGGGCTCAACAACTGTGTTTCATTGTCAAGAGCGAGCAGTGAATCTCAGTGTCCCTTCCTAAATCTATATTTCTCAGGAAAAGCTCCAGAAAGAAAGAGGGGGAAAACGATAAACCTCAAGACATGGCAAATTATACCTTTCAACTTAATTCGACATGCCATGAGATACACACTCGCACCGCTATTTCTTATTCTGGATTTCTATTTTTTTGCTGTTGAAATTTTTTCTTTTTTTATATTTAAACCCCTTTAGGCAGTGAAACAACCAGAAACAGCAATATTACAACATTAACAGATTGCTTTCTGAGCACCGTGGTTTCTCTCCAGGGTGTCTCCATGAATGTCAGTATTAAAGCTACGCTAGAAACTCTAACGATGTGTTTAACGTGATGCTAGACGTACATTTATTGTTAAGTGATTTTATACCTCCCATTTCTATAAAAGCTTAGAGCAACTTTTAATAAAACTTCCGATGAAAATGGCTTCCTATGGCGCTTGGAAGCTGACAAAACTATTTGAATACGAATGTCATATCTGGATTATATACATGTCCTATTTTGTATTTAAGAAATATAAATGTTTTTCAAGTGTGTTTTTTTCCCCCCCACTGACTATGGTTTATAGGATTTACCATTTAAAATACGACCCTAACTCTACATACCCTAAATCGCGAAAATCCAGATTGAATGTCCGCGGAAAAAGTGGACAAACTCATCATTTATTATACCAAATGTGTCACACTCACATCCATAGTGCCATGAGTAAAGAGTAAGAGATGGTGAGTAAAGTTAAGTGGAGCCAAAATGGAAGATGTTCTAGCGAAATAGCTACATTTACCCAACCTTGGCTTTTATTCTGAAAATGTTCACCAGAATGCTAACATTAGCATAGCCTGACTAGCTAAATGTTAACCAAAATTAGTATTTAATGTCACTATAGAAAACTATGATTTTTATTGTCAATTTGTTAGCCGTGCAAAAAACCTTAGAAGGTATAATATAGGGATAAAACTTTTTAGCTAAATAGCTGATAAAAATTTTAGCTGTTTCACCTAATTGGCTTAATTTACATCAAATGTTTTTGCGATTTTGTATTTTTGAGATTTGTATTCATTTGTATGAATTATTTTGTATCATAAATAAAAATCTATTTATAAAATAAATATGCCACAACAATATTTCATGTTTGTCTAAATTCATATTTAGATAATTTATCAGTTTTTTTTTTTTTACTTCGATGGCTGACCTTGTTTATTTTTAAAATCTAATTTAATAACAATGCTTTTATCATTTATTTTAGAAATTACAATAAACTATCTATTTCTGTATTATAATTAATGATAAAAGCCTTTAAAAAACATGTAACAAGGTTAACAGTGTTACTAGCGGTTATAATCTCTTCTACCGTACTGTAGTGCTGCAACTGATGATGTGGGTGAAAATATGGAGGACTATTAGCATTTATAAGGAGATGTCAATTAATTATGAACATTTACAAAAACTGATTCTGAACAACATAAAAACAAACACATGGTAATAAAAAGGTGATATGTTTCATTTTTGGGTCTTTTAAACAAAGATGGTGAAAACATTTGTTCTTATTGTTAACAAAAACACATAAATGCAGCACATTCAAGTTGTAAAAATGTTTTTAAAACCTTTTATACATTTTCTTTAAATTGTGAAAGATCAACTAGGACATAATTACTGTACTGTACCAAAAGCTTCTAAAATTCTTTATAGTGCCTTGTTATGCAGTTGAAAAATGATCAGCAATCACAAAGCATTGTTTTGACCTTGAAGCCTCTTATTCTAAGCTTATCTTAAGAATGAATGAGAGATAGAACCTTATAATATTAGGGACACTTATGTAAAAAAAAAAAAATTTTATCCAGTGTTTTTTCTCCAACATGATCCGGGAAGCGTTCCAAGTGGTTTTAATTTCAGTGAAAGTAGAAACAAAGTGTTTCAAGTTTCAGAGTAGAAGTAAGTGGATTGCGGAGTTCTGCACCTGTCTATCGGTTTGGACAACACGCATGCTGTTCCAAAAGCCTATTTATTTAATTTGGTTACTTTTTTTTTCTCTCTCTCCCCAGATCCACATTTACCTTTTGAGAAACTTGTCAAAAGTAAATTTATTTTGTCTAAACTTTTTGGGATGAAACAAAAGTCTCCGAAATTATGCAAAAAAGATAAATAAATAAAAAAGTTGAGAAATAAATGAGTTGTAGTGAGTTTTATGACCTGTTTTCAACTATTGATCTTGCACACACACATTCTTTTTAATTGGATTTATGACCTGGCTTTGGAAATATTTGCCTCAAACCTCACGGCCTTTTTGAATAATGTCTTCCTTCTGACAAATAATCAGTTTGCTAACACACATACAGAGAGAGAGAGAGAGAGAGAGAGAGAGAGAGAGAGAGAGAGAATGTTTTTTTCTTGATGTGTGACTTTCAGTTTTGTATTAGTGTCCAGTACCGTGGTATAATCACAGTTACTCTGAGAACATGGTATGAGAATGAGGCAAAACAGAGCCACAGGAGCCTGTGAAGTGAACTGGCCTTTTGGTTTGCTGGAATAAATTGGTACCATATGGTGCGATGACAGGATCGCTCAATCTTCTGTGTACCCGAACAGCACATTAATCATTTTGGGGTGGATATTCTTTCCCTTTCATCGCACAGGAATTTCCAAATAGCCCCCAAATTAATTCCTTCACACATGCACGGAATTTACATATAAAATATGTATTCAGATGTTAAAGCTGTTTTAGGGAATAAGTCTTTTTTTAATGATCCACTTCAACCAAATTCAATCAATTATTTTTTTATTTATGACATTACAATTTCACCTTTTTTTTTTTCCTTTTTTTGTTTTGTTTTTTGTTTTGTTTGATTTTTCTAGCTACGAAAATGAGAACTTGGTGTGTTCGTTATGTATGGTTAATAAAACCTTGTGACTTTATAAAACATTGACAGCAGAAATGAGACAGGAGACTGTAGTGAGGGCCAAAGAAATGACCCCACAGTACTTTGAAGATTTGGTTATGTGTGATTTCTTGACTGTGATTTGCATGTATTATTTTTGGGCTGTACTAGCTACATACAATTTTCTTCTGTCACCATTGAATAAAGGAAACGTGAGGGAGAAAAACGGAGGAGAACCAAGGAGTTGCAGCACCCCCTTCATGCAAGAGGTGTGATGTGTCAGCTTTTTACTCTGATCAGCAGAGGTCTGAATATTATCATTATTATTATTATTATTATTATTATTATTATTAATCATTATTATTATTATTATTATTATTATTGTTGTTGTTGTTGTTGTTATTATTAAATACACAATATCAATTAAAGACATCACACCATTTTCCCCTTCTTTTCTGATACTGAAAACGTAAGCATCGGCTAATAACCATTCAAATTGTTTTCATGCAAAACTGATCACCTTTTTTTTTACTGAGCCATTTCACAGTTAAATCCTTTCACACAAAAACACTTTCATATTATATCTAATAAATATATGTATACATTTCATAACATCAATCCTAACAAACAAACAAACAAAAAAGTCAAGTCCTATTATATGTAAAGATTTCCAGTTCTCCAAATAAATGACCTATTCAAATCCAATATGGCTTTTTGTTACAGGATATGATATCCAATATGTTTTCCATTTTTTGCTGGCATCAGCCCAGTGCCAATTCTGGGTGTCAAATCAATGCTATCTGTGATATAAATAAATCTGTTAACACCTATTAAATAATTATTATAAAGGAATAAATAAATAAATAAATACTATTTTCAAGTACAATTAAATATAATTGAATTAGTTTATACAATATATATATTTTTTATTAATGTTAATATATTAATAAAAAAAAGTGTTGTATTAGCACAAAGAGTCAGTGAAATACATCTGGATTCCTACGAACACAATAACTACTAAAAGTATATATCTATATCATCTACACTCATCTAGCTGTAACAGAAGATTCATGCAACTGCTACGCTGCCTCGTGTCTGAATGGCATGGCAGCTGTAAGAATGCAACTCATGCATTAGATTCTCTAGCCTGCAATAATAAACCTCTCAAGAGACACAGAGAGAGAAAAAAAAAAAAAAACTTTAAACGCGCGCTTCCGTCTTCTCCACCCGGAAGACATATTGCTCGCATGGAGCTTTTTTCGATTGACAGCCGGCCTTTCTCCTGAGAAAAATAGTGTTCGGTTGCAGTGAACTCCCTGCCGCTGAAATATGTTCTCATTATCACAATCAGGTTACACAGCTAGCTGAGCGCATAAGTAAACTGCTTAGCTTCATTCAGAGCAATATAATCATCTGTGTTAACTGATGAGCAGTGCTACGGTGGTAGCATGCATACGATATGTAAGATACATTTGGGACGCCTCAGCCTAAGTTATTACGCGACGCACACAATAAGAATATTGTGGATTTATCCTCTTCATTGGTTTATCCAGTCGAGTTTCCAAAGTCAGCTCTTTTGTTTTAAGGCTTGGTCTTATTTCAGTTCTGGTGACTGAAATAACTTTAGTTGATATATTTGAATTTGGTTTTTGCATATGAAATTCATTGCATATGAAATTGAGATATGCTGGTTAATTTAACCTGCCTTATTTGTATGCACACACACAAAAAAAAGCATTGACTCCACACTTTCTATCTGAAGAGATGAAAGTTTATATTCATGTTAGAAATGAATCGTACTGGGGGAATATCATCACTCAGAATAATATCAGTAACAAAAAAACTGCATTATTACTCCTAAACTATGATATCAGGAAACCTTCATACATCTCCTTACTTAGCAAATTGAACCAGAGCAGATCCTCATACAGAAGAAAGTTCAAGAAGAAGCCTGCAACTGACGAATGCTTGATACAAATGCTATAAAAGGCATTTTTTTTTTCTCCTTCAACTACAATCGTACAGGAGATTCATGGGCACACGGCTTGGGTTGTGAATAAAACATAACTCTTGATAATTGGCTGGGGCAATGTTTTCTTTTCCCCCTTGCCCTCATTGATAATTTTCTCCTGCAGCCTCGGCCGGCGTTCGCCGTGAGATCAAAGTCACTGTCACACGCCTCCAGTGGAGAGACGCCAAGCCGTGTCTACCCTGCTAGATTTTATTCCTCAATGCATGATTAAAGAAGGCATACTGAGATACAGAGAAGACCCAGAGAAATAAGGAAGAAGGATTGAAATATTGACTCATTTAAATTTTTTACCTGGTTTCAGTCAAATATGTATTGGCTTAAAAAAAAAAAAAAAAAGACATTCATATCAAGGCTAGAAACCACAGGACAGCAACATGAGGACAGAAAAAAAAAGTTTTTGAAATTTTGGATTCAAAATGATGAGACAATAATTTGGATTTTAAAAATTGCAACATGAGAAACACAGGTCATCTAACAAACTATAAAGAAGTGTTACAAAGCTATACAGCAAGGTAGAAAATATTTTTTGTTGTATTATTATTATTAATGATATAATTATTAGCATTTTGACTATTTATTAAACAAAGTAAATAAGCTGTGGTGTTAGTTCTAACTTAAAATAGAATCAATCAAAATATTCACAATCTCAATATTTTATTGATTTATTAAATATATTCATAAATGTATTGAGATATATGTTAAAATATTTAAAAAATCCACAATTTTTCAGAAAGAGGTGCTACACCATCTCTCTCTCTCTCTCTCTCTCTCAGCTTTCAATTTGTAACCAGTGTGTTTTGAACCAGACAGGGCCATCTTATGGGCTCACTAAAGGGTACACTCTTTGCCTCCCTAGGGTGCAGCTGCACTGGTGCAGAAGAAGTGAACTGCCGAAGACCCCACTGTTTAACAAACATTCCTACTGTGAAGAGAAATTAATAATTCAAAGCCATGGACCAAGGCAGCCTCATTTTAGTGCACTACCAGAGCTTGGTCATCAGTGCGATGCTGATTTATACCGGCCAGTCTTTCTCTTGTTCAGTTCAGATTGATTAAATGAATCCGATTTGCAGGACGCCTTTATTCCGGTGTGGATGAGTGTGTGTGTGTGTGTGTGTGTGTGTGTGTGTGTGTGTGTGTGTGTGTGTGTGTGTGTGTGTGTGTGTGTGTGTGTGTGTGTGTGTGTGTGTGTGTGTGTGTGTATAATGAAGCTGTAGATGATTCACCTGTTCCACAGCTGGAGCCTACAGCTAACGCAGAAGCAGTTGATCCCATTTTTGTCGTGGTCCTGTTAGGAATAATTTTAAGCTTATCTAACAATTCTTTACTAAGTCAGTTTCATGGCTTTTGGCGCATTACTGTTTTTACATTTTTTTTATTTGCTATACACCCATGGCTCTCAAAGTGGGGTCCAGGGAGCCCCAGCAGTCCATTAAACATGGCCCATATTTAAAAAAAAAAAAAAAAGAAAAAAAAAATTGCTATAGTGGTGGAAACCACAGCCCACCATTATCAAAGCTATTATATTATTGAATTGCTACAATTATTAATCTCTTTTGACTGGTAACTTCAATTGAATGGGTTTAATCCAAACCTCAATGACTTGGCAATTTTAATAAAAATGTGTTCTGTGAGTGGAAGGTTCAGGAATAAAGAGCTCTATGGCTCTGATAAATTGGCAAAATATTATTTCACACATTTAAAATAATGACCCTAATATTTGAATAGCTGGATTATGCTCAACTTAAACACTTAAACCAATTGTTCAATTATACAATTAAACAACCAAATTGTCACAACTGAATGAATACAAAATGAGAAAAACCTCTAAAAGATAATTTCTGGTGGGGGTGGGAGGGTGGAATAGCAAAAAAAGTCCCCTTTTGAGCTTTAATGACGGTGTGCACCCGGGCTGGCATGGACTCCACACGTTTTGTGCAAAACCTTATGAGCCATTTTAGATCAAATTCATCGGAGTGTCATCTAAGCTCGTGCTTCAATAGGAGAGATTAGACATGAGGAAAATCTGAGCTTTTATGCAAACCAGGTACTATGCTCAATATCACAAATTCACTTACATTTAAACTGACCTAGAAATAGTGCGAAATCTTGAATATTAACCACACAGATATTGAGTATTTACTTAATTTCATTTTTTTTCTTAGTTATTTTCTATTTGAAATAATGATTATAAAAATAAAAATTTTATATAAATTTAAATTTTCAGTGTAATTTTAGAATTTTGGACCGCACTGTATTATATTTCAATTTAATAGTCACTACAGGATCATAATGTTAATTTCCTCCTGGATAATGCTGGCAGTGTGTACACCAAGATCGGATATCTACAAAGTCCTGCTCTTGGCTGACTGGAGCGAACCCTCATAGGTTCTCCCACTGTTGTAGACCATCCTCTTCAAGAGTAAATGTATTCCGTCATCTGAGATACTTTTCCGCTTGCCACTTTTGTACAGAGTAGTTCTGTTTGTTTTGTGGGCCATTCACACCCACAGAACTGCCAAGCACAGAATGTTTTTTGTTTTCCCAGCATAAGCTTTCCTGGCCCAAAAACATATATAATAAAATAAATAAATAAATAAAAATGGCAAACACCTGCTCAATATTTTTTTACTCAGATGATGAACGCTCAATAACCTCCTAATAATTTAAGCCCTAGTGATGCAATATGAAAAAGCCAAAAAAAACAAAATCCTAAATATAATTTTTTAATGCTTATTTTATATAAAGAAACAACTGATTAAGAAATGATGGAGTAAGCAGCATCTCCATCAGTTATGGAAAAATGTGTGAGCACCTTAGCGTGCTCAGTGACAGAGAACAGACAGGACTAGTGGCCCATTTTCCTCATGTCAGACAGCGCCATATGGCAACTGCTCACTTGCGCTTCTTAGTAGCATTCGAAACCGTATTTGTATGCAGGCATAATGGTGATCACCGTTAATTAAAAACACTGGGGGAGCAAGTTCATAGAGTGTACACTACAAAAACATAGTCCCAAAGGCCTTGATGCGTAATGTAAGGCAAGTCCTTGAAGGCATCCAAGTATCAAGGACGGCGAAACTTTCTGACTTGCTGTCAGATCGGACTTTAAATAGCACAAAACCCGAGCTATAGCACTCGCTTGCAAATTTAGCCAGGCTCTTGATAATACTTTGCAGCAAAGCCACACGCAGATGACAAGAAAACATGCAAATTTGATATGCAAATAGAGAAGTGATCAATGATCGCTCTAGTTAGGAAATTGCTTGTACTCTGTGGTAACTTTGGTTATGAAGTTTGATGTACAGGATCTCATAAAAAATTTTAAAAAAGCAACATGGGATATGATCAAACAATTGTATTTTTTTTATTATTTATCTGGATCAGAGAATAAGAAAAGAAAAAAAAAAACAATAGTTGCTAATGATTTAGGCAGTGCTAATTTTTAGCAATTACTTTCTCAGTTTCTCAATTGTGAAACCAAGCAAATATCAAAATGCAAAAATGTCTTTTAGGAATGAATGACTGAGTGACTTCTAATTGAGAAACCTCAAAGCTCATGCTTCTATTACAATCTGGAATACAAACACTGGGAAAAAATAACAAATTATACTATCTTGAGTATGCCAGATTATTTACCCTGTTTTACAATGAGCTTTTACTCATTTCAAGCTTTAAACATACTTATTCTGTGTTTGTTCATGCCAAGCTTATAAGTGAAAATATTAGATAAAATTGACTATTACAGATATTTTACTTGCTTATTTTGGCGTTAGTTGGTGAGAAAATGACCCGTCATTCTGATGGTATGTTACCGTTCATAAAAAAAAAAAAAAAAGAGTTTTATTTCAGTTTTGAACATACAATAATATCCCCAAAGATTTATATTCATGCACATATAGTGAAATTTCTGCCTTTTGGTTCGCCTTCCAATTTCATATAAATAAGTAATGAGAACATATCCTAACTTTACAAGCTTTAAATATGAATTTGCATGTGCGATTAAAAAAAAAATAGTATAATTTCAGTTCGAAAGATTTTTAGAATATTTGCTGCCAATACATCCACTTTTAATAAAAGCAACATTTCATACGGCAATCTTAATGCCAATGAAACTAAATTCCTAGTAGTGTCTTTAGGATAATCATAAATGCACCACAAGTGTAGGGTTTCTTTTTTGTTGTTACCCAAAATATTAATCCGTTCACAACAAAGACAAGCTGGATGTGCTATTGAACTCTGAAGGATCTTTGTGTGTTCTCGCCTCAGAACACACCAAATTTGACATTGGTGATTATCCGGTGAGCTTTACTGGCTGTGCTCAGTTAGATGTTTAGAGCTTTATGGCCCTTCAGGTCATGCTGTTGTGCTATCTGAGCTTGTGTTAAATGTTCTCACTCAATTGAAGGATTCTACATTTCTATTCAATGTTGGTCTGTGACCCTGCAGCCCTGAAGTGTGATACTCCTATCTTATCTTCAAAGAATGTGAAAATCTTAAAAAAAAAATAAAATAAAAAAATCAACCCCTAAAAAAATCCTAACAATAATTTCCCTTGCTACGTCTATTAAGACCAATCACTCTTCAGCGTCTGAATACCACGGACAGCCATGAGGCATCTAAATTTTTAACCAAACCCTTTTGTACTCAAACAAGTTAAATATTAACCACTGCTTCAGATGAGAAAGTTTTCTGTCCTCCTCTCTCTCTCTTTTTTTTTTTTTACTATTAGCTGAGGATTCGCTGCTGCTCGGGCAGCGTGAAATCCTTTTTGACTTCTTTTTCCATTTGCCTGGAGGTTGGATCGGTTTTAAAACATCTCTGCTCAGGAGGACCATGGCTAACAGGTAATCTGTCTAATTACAGCATTGGAGGGGTGGCCTGGTTAAATATTTACGAACCTCCATAACCTCTATTTCACCCTCCCTGTTTAGGGTTTGCTCCAGAGACTGAGTAGGCTTGCTCTCTCTCTTTCTTTCTATCCTTCCTCTGCTCTGCCTCCATTAGCTCATGTCTTCATGCCCAGAGGAAGCTGAGCGTGGTGACAGGCAGCGCAGGATTGCTGCTGAGCTCAACGGCTCAATTCTACCTCCAGCCTCCAAATATTGCTTTCCCTGCTAAATATTTGCAGTCATGTATAACATTAGGGTGACAAAAAAAAAAAAAGGTTGTCCCAAAGTTCTCCAAAAGTTATCGAAATTTCTAGAGCATGTCCTTACAGAAAAATCACACACACCTCATGTGATCTATTGTTTTTACATGTGATTACATGAACAGTGTAAGCCCATTTCAGCATGGGGTGGTCTGAGAAAGCTCATGTAAATAGCCTGAACATGTGATCATGATAATAATACCATAGGAGTGAAAAAAAAAAAACCACTGGAAAGAAATTATGATAAAAAAAAGACATTAAATTCACTTGGATCACATGTAAAATAGAAACGTGTGAAATGCAAATTGTGACATGTTAAAAAAAACATGTACAAATAAAACCTCATTTGGCGCGCATTTGAAAACTTAATGTGGCTATTAATAAGTGAATGCTGTTAAAAATAACATGGGTTGTAAAAATACTCACATGTCCCCTCATGTGAAAAAAAAAAGCATTTGAAAGTAAATCCATAGATTTTCTACTACTACTACTACAATAATAATAATAATAATAATAATAATAATAATAATAATAATAATGTCACTATTGGTAAAAAACAATAAAATACCATAAAAATAAATAACCTATGCAAAAGAAATGATTAAAAAAAAATATCTGAAAGCACAAACAGCAGAAAACAGAAGCATACATTAAAAAATTAGCTGTTAATATAAATTATATACTGTAGTATTTCATAATATAAATTTCCATAAAACACACATAATAAAAATCAAAGCTGTACAATTGATCAGTTAATTTGTACAAAATAAATGAGTGAAAAAAAAAATATGTCAGTGAACGTTTTGATGATGGATTTGATCCTGGTTGCCTTTTTTTTAAAGCATGGCTTAGATTTAGTTTTTTAGAACTGTGAATCTGTTTAAATATTAAATTAATATCGTACTTGAAACTTGTATCCAACTTCAAGATGCTGAATAGTAATTTTTTTTTTCTCGTGTTCCTTTTACACCACTGATATGAAAAAGGCTTCAAACATCAACAATATTCAAATCAAGTGCATATGGGCTTGAAATAGTCATTCTTTCTTCGTTTTTATTTATTTCTCGATAGCAAATCTGCGTCCTCGGTACAGCTTTTATGTTCCATCCGAAAGAAATTTCATACCATCAAGGATTATTCTATTTTTCTGCAATGCAGGACAGGTTATGGAAATATTCCTGCTTTTAATGCCATCGAGTCAGACTGCACAACTTTATCTCAGGTTGCTTGAAATGAGAGATGACCTCCTGCACATGTGGAAATCAATCACACTGACAGACACGCCACTTATTCTTTATTACACTCGTATTCAAATGATTGCACGGGGCCCTTTATGATTTCACTTTTAATGTTTACTTGAGGAATATTTTCATTATGCTCTGTCTAATCACATTACTCATCACAGAGGATGAAAAAAAATTAGTAGCTATGTCTTCATAGCATACCTTGACAGCTCTGCCACGGTAAGCGCAGACATGCAGACAGCCTTGGTGATGCTTTTGAGAATGAATGGCTTTAAAACAAAAGGTGATTGAGTTGAAATGCTGAAACATAATGGAAATTCAGACACTCTGTTGTATTGCGAAAGATTTTGACATTTGTTTTGTGCACTGTTGAAAATGTTACATTACTTTTTTTTTTCTTTTTTTTAATACAAGTCAAAATGGGGCTTTTGTTTGTGCAAAATAACAGAACAGAGTAAAAACCTTTATTTCTCTATATGATCTCCTGTTAGACTAATGCTTATCCCGCTGTTTCACAAGTGCTTGGATACCGTTAAAGTAGAAAGTTTTCACAGTCCACCAGAGCCATGATGAAACTCTAGCCTCCCAGGAAGTCCTTTAATGGCCAAAACATGTGGAAATAGCTTGGAGCGAGGTCAGGACTGTATGTGGGATGTAGCAGTAACTCCCAGCTGAGTCCGTGTAATGTGCAAGTGGTATTTGTGAATGATTGTGTGTACAGATCCCACAGACTCTTCTGCAAGTTGATGACAAATTATCCATCGATTTTTAAGAATCAGGCATTCCACTTGCTACCACAGTTACCTCATAGATGTAAAAACCTTTTAAAAACATGTACACCATTCAGAGTCTCATCACTGTAATGTGCTTTGAAGTCTTAAATGTCAAATCAGTTGTACACCTTCATTCACAAGAAAGTCCCAGTTTGACTTGAACGACCCTCATATTTCAACACAAATCTCTGTCTGAAGTCTTCAAAAGAACTTTTGGACTTGTAATGCTAGAGTTTGAACTTAAAGCATAAAACCGTATAGCATGCTTCCTGCAGGTGGCACATCTTTATATGCAGAGTACATGGGATTCAAGTGAAATCCAATAGTTCGGTCTTTGCATGGAGAACTAAAAAGATGACAAAAACAGTTTTCTGGGCTTGGTGGTGAAAGGCTGTCAGGAAAAATTCCCTCCAAGAGCATATCACCTCCCAAATCCGCTTAGACAAGGGTGCAACAAGCCGTCTGGGGACCCTGTCAATCAAACTCGTAATGTTACCTCTTCTGGGGGATTTTTTTTGTTGTTGTTGCGGTCACACACACACACACAAAAAAAAACACTCTTCACTGTCCTCTACGGTTGGAACACTGATATTTGTGTTTCAAAGCGCTGGTCTCTGCTTTTGTGGTGACTGCATTCTCCTGTGTGTTAAAGGAAAAGAAAAAGGGGGGGGGAAATATGAAGATTGGTACTCCTGAAGAATAAATATAGATTTCTTCGGCTTTTGGTGGCCATGATGAATTTCTATTACTGCAGGTAAATAAAGCGAAACGTGAAGAAGAAATTGAAGAACTTTGAACGGACGCTCGTAAAACCTAAGTCATCAGATTCTTTGCTCAAGGTGTGTTATTTTTAATGGTTTCCTCAATTATTCAGAATCCCAATAATGTTCTGGATTAAAATCATTTCGGACCTGAATAAGATATTGGATTAATAATAGATTGCACAGGATAATAGAATTTGAACAGTAAAACTGCTTCGATTCTCAGTGATGCCTAGAGCATTATAGTAATACAAAAAAATGATACTGTAAAAAAAAAAAATAATAATAAAAAACATTTTTAAAAAGGGTTTTCAGTGCAATAAACAACTCAGTCCAGCTCAGTGTGGCTTGGTGTGTGAATGCAGGAAGGACAGATCAGTTCCGTTCACTCATAGGCCCTTCCTGCAAACATCACCTGAACCTTTAGTGCGATTGAGGGCAAGAAGCAGATGGTCAGATGAAAACTGTTGACAGATTTAAAGACTCATTAGTAATATTCTCTCCAGAAAGAGAACTTGCTGAGCAGCGCAAAAGAAGCCGAGCATTTGCTTCGCTTGCGATCCTCGAGCTCGAAACGAGTTACTCCAGGCATCTTGCTGTTCTGGAGCCTCGCTTATGCAATTGGATGGAAGCTACTTTGACTTGACTTGGCTTTGTTAACATCTGTAGTTTGATCAGCAACATTAGCCCCCTACAAATCACCACTTGTTCTTTATTACAAGGAGTTCGCAGACGCAAAGCTAAACTAGCTGACACGGGCAGAGTCGAGGCACTAAAGGGCTCGGAATAAAAGCACAAGCTCTCAAGATTATTGGAAAGACTTGTAGGGGGACTAAGTGTATGAAAGCGAGAAGGTCAGGTGAAGACAGAGGATTTTATCCAGCAGGAGGTTGCCAAACTGATGCATACATGTACGACGATAAATGGTTGGAAAAACCTGGAAGAACTGTAAAGAACAATGATGTACAGTATAGCTGCGGAGGAAAATGGCAAAACTTTGCAGATGCAGAAATATAGATATATATATATTTTTCATTCACAAAAGAAAAGGTAAGTGGAGCAAGAGACGTGGAAGGTGATAGTTGAGGTAGGTGTGAGGTGGGAGGTGAATAAATCCTGTGAGGTACAAAAGAACAAATGTTTATTTTTCTGAACAGTTTGAATTTCACATTAGAATTTTTTATTTAATGTTTATTTCTGCTTTATCAAAACAATTAGCTGAGAACAATAAAATATTAAGGAATTAACAATTACACCAACAACAGCTACAACAACACCACCACCACCACAATAATAATAATAATAATATTGTTATCATCATCATCATCATCATCATCATTATTATAATTATTATTATTAAAGTTGTTTCTGCTTCTGTTATTTACATTTATTTATTTATTTATGTTTGCTTGTTAATTAATTCATTTATTTTGCTCAATGTCCCTCCCCAACTGTCCCTCTATGCATTTTTCATGAACAACATGGAAAAAATGCCTTTAGTCTCTGCGCAGCTTACAAAACATTAAATCCCATGAATTTTTAATACCAAAATCTTTTTTTCATATTATTATTTTCCCCTTAACTACACATTCCCTTACGATAAATATTACGACATTTTAAATATTCACTTACACAGATTTTAGTGTGCCGATTATGACTTTTTTTTTTTTATCAGAAAGTGAAGTGAAAAAAAAAAAAAAACACCCTATGAAAAACTAGCATATATGATTAATGTTTTGAAAAATTGTGTTTAATGGCAGATTAAGCATAGTGATGTGAAGGATCATCTATTTTCTACATCTCATTATTTCTTCAATGATGGCTGAACAAGTTGTGACTTTATTTGTGCAATGTAAATGGGGTATTGATTGTTTTTTTTTTTGTTGTTTTTTTATATTTTTTTTTTAAATATGAACATGTCCTTGCCACACCCTGCTGCATGAGGCAAGGGATGCGGGTTATCATGACCTCACTGTTATAATGACGTTCGCTTGCTTTTAGAGAGCTTTTAAAGAATATGCATGCTGCATAATGTTATTTCACTACAGTTCTTCCATAAATTCACAAGCAGAAGCATGAGTGGCCTATTCAGTTTCTCTGTAATGCCATTTAGTAGTTAACATACAGGTATTTCCCAGGAGTGTTTTATCTCTGTAGGGCAATGAACGCTGAGGGAGGCAACCCACTTCTCTCTGCAAGACTAATAAAAGTTATCAAATAAAACAAAACAGAACAAGCTGCTGGTCTCTGATGATCTAGTGCCATCTACTGTTAATATGCACATTATCATGCAGATGCAGTTGCTGAAAATGAGGGGCATTAAACATTATAATTAAATCCTGATATAATTGAAATCACACAACACTTGTAATTACTGTGGCCTTCTACGGAGCTTTAAGCTTTGGGTAAAGTAACTACTAGTCTCTTTCTTACATTTTGTATATGCATGTGTGTGTGTGTGTGTGTGTGTGTGTGTGTGTGTGTGTGTGTGTGTGTGTGTGTGTGTGTGTGTGTGTGTGTACAGTGACCTTCAGCGTTAGACAGGAAAGATTCGTATTCTTGTCCTTTAGTAGATTACACTACATCGAGATAAACTAGTTCAGTCTATGTACACACATGGTTGAGCTCTTGTCCTTTGGGAATTTGAGAAGCAGTTATATTCAGTCCTTCACTCACTCATGTCTTGTGTAAAAGGAGAATAAATATTTGAGTGAATTCATTCAAACACTTCCAAATATTGACCTTCATTCATGTGGTTCATCAGGGTGTTTTAAGACACTTCATTTTAATATCACATCCTTTTTTTTCACAGACTTTGTTCATTTCTTCTTAAATGACATCAAATATAATCTTTTTTCCCCCACATATGGCTGCATATTGTTCACAAGATGCCACATGCTCAGTGCAATGTTAAGTGTATAACATGTTAAAATGCACTCTCCCTTATTATTTTCGTATAATAATCATACAAAAGCATGGGTAATGTATGTTTTTTAATTTTTTCTCTGTTGATGCCATACATCTTTCAGGTGGGATATAAGCGGCTAAAAATTCCTGCGCCTAAAATTAGGTTGTATTTTCAACATATGTAAAAACAGTTAAATGGTGCAGAGGGTGACTCATTGGAATGACCAGATGGTTGTAAGTTCAAAGCACTGCTATATATATATATAAAATATAAAATATATAAAAAATATATACACATGTGGACAAAATTGTTGGTACCTTCGGTCAATGAAAGAAAAACTCACAATGGTCACAAATAACTTTAATCTGAAAAAAAGTAATAATAAATAAGAATTCTATGAATGTTAGCAAGCTGCTCCA
>CM059219.1:21261564-21406564 GCA_030347435.1 Clarias fuscus
AATTTATCAAACAAAATATGTAGATACCAGTGTTCTATGACAACGCTTTCTGACCATTTCAGCAATTTAATAAAGATTAATTTTTACTGCATAAAGACATGCATATTGTATGTAAGTTTACTTACAAAACTAGCATTCTGTTATATCATTTTCCACACACCATTGTACATTGCCTAGCCAAAAATAAACAAATCAAGAAATAAATATTTTGAAAACGTTGCACACTAATATTCATTTGATCATCCTTAGCTTTGATTACAGCATACAACTTTTTTCACAATTTGAGTGCTGTAATATACCCGTGGAAAGAAAAACTCTATAGAGATCCTGATCATTCAGTACATTCAGCTCATCAGCTGACTTCATTTTAATGCCACATAAAATAACAAGATTTTCCTTCTTATTGTGACATTCCCATCACTCTGGAATATCTGGAATCATCAGACCGACATGACCTTTTTTCTATTGACCCAAAGTCCAATCTTAATCCGCCCTACCAACCTGAAGATTTTTTTTTTCTGACACAGCTGTTTAGTCCCGATCCTGTGAATTCTGCATGTGGAAATGTTCTTACTTTCAAACATAGCTCTGATTTCTACTGTGGGTTTTACACAATGCAATTTCACCAAGCGTATAAGTAATCCTTAAGTCTAAGTTAATTCTTTTCCAACCATATTTCTTCAGCAAAATTCAGGCTTCAGAACCATCCTTCCGAGTATTAATAGTTGTCTTTGCTCGATCAAGGCAGTAATTTAACGCTTTTGAAATGGCGACCTGGGGCCTCCGAGTGGCGCAGTGGTAAAGTGCTCGCCCCATCATCTGGAGATCACGAGTTTGATTCCCGGGTGATGCTGTTACCGGTCGCAGCCGGAGGTCTAGAGAGAGCTGATTGGTCGAGCTCCCTTAGAGGGGAGGGGTGAGAGGTAATTAGTGCTCCCACATTAATCACGGCTCTACAGCCAATCAGGTCTGGTCTGTAAGCTCACGCAAGCCGAAATAGCGGATCCTCCGTGTGTATTACACAGAGTGTGTTACCCTGTGCCCAACGTGCGCGAGCGATCAGTTCGAAAAGATACGGTCGGCTGGGGTCACATGGTCACGTGATAGTCTTCAGCCCTCCCGACTGAGTGGTAGTACTAGCAGCCTTAATGTGGGAGCCCCCTAGTGACGGGGAGGAATTGGACATGACTAAATTAGGAAGAAAAAAAAAAAAGAAAGAAAGAAAGAAAGAAATGGCAACCTTTTTCTTGGCCAGTTGACGTGTTTTTTTTTTTTTTCATTTTACATATGTATATGTAAATAAATTACAGTTATGTATATAAATTACAGTTGCCTTCGTTCTCAGGTATAAAGAGACAGAGTTCTCAAAATGCCATTGTGCTAGAGGCATCCTACTTTTGTTGAAAGCCCTGCTATCTCCTCTGAACACTCAGCAGAAGATCAATCTTCATACTGCAAGCCTTTGCCTGGGGCATAAACATACATGTATTGTATTTATGGAATTAGACATAATCAGCTTGGTGCAACTGAAAGCTTAAGATCAACACTTTCGATATGTTTTCAGGCGTACTGTGCCTAGTTTTATCCAGCTTATCTATGTTAAAGGCTATTTCAGTTCAACTGTATGAAAGAATTGACGGGGTGACACTGTGACTCCTCAGTGGCTGCAGTGACATGTCTGCGTCTAATCATCAAATCAATTCTGCAGTAAACGTGCCTCCCTTGCCAGAAGTGAAAATACATCTTTATAATGAATGAATCTTGTCATGGAGCAGACAGATTTAGTTTTATGAAAGTATTGCCAGTGGCTACAATTCACACCATCCCAGTTCATGACTATAAAAGATCTGACGAAATGAATAATGAGGTTCGATGCTATTTTGGCAAATGCTGATGCCCGTACTTAGTACATGAGCTGTGTGGTGGAGAACATATAGCAAATCTGACCCTACACTTCAATAAACACAAATTCAGTTTCATTTATTCATTTGACAATTATAATATTGTGAACACAAAGACTTTTTCACTTATTTAGATATCTGTTCATGGTTAAAAGTTTTGGTCTCCTGCTGGTGTAGCCCATCATCATGCTTGTAAAAAAAAAAAATTGATATGTGGGTTACTGTAGCCTTCCTGCCAGTTCAAACCAACCATTCTGGTCATTCTCCTCTAATCTCTCATATTAACAAGGTTTCAAGAGTCCAATTGGTAAACTGTCCTCACTGAATGATTCTTGTTTTTTATTTTTGCACCATTCCATGTAAACTGGGACTTTTGATTGCGCAAAATATCACGGTTATAGAAATTCCTCTATATAATCTCCTGAAACATTAATGCACTTCTCCCAGTGTATAGTTTAGTGCTTTGATACCATCATGGTAGAATGTTTTCACAGTACACCAGAGGTATGATCGGCCTGCTTCATGTCTGAAGCACTGGCCTCTCATGAAATCCTTTAATGGCCAAACTGTTGGAAATCTCTTGGAATGAGGTCAGGACTGTTTAAAAATGTTTTACCGCAGCTAAGAGAGTCTCATCACCATACTGTGCTTGAAGTCTTCTGTAAGTGATAATCAGTTTTATGCTTTCATTCATGAGAAATTTTATTTGACTTGAACACCCCTCGTACTTAAAACAGCCAATTGGGACAATCGGGCCATGGGCAAAGTCACTAAGATTACATTATCCCCCCATGCTGATATTTAGTGCGAACACTAATGGAAACTTTTGACCTGTTTCTGCTTGATTTTGTGAAACGTGCTGCTGCTGCTTATCTCAGATAATTTCATGAACAAAGTAAAGGTACAGGTGTTTCTCTTACACTGGCTAGTGAATGATTGTCTATAGCAATTATGATAAACTCTTTACTAAAATATCTAATAATTCTTCGTATTATTATATAATAGAGAATTATCTTTCCAGATAGGTACATTATGGATTTAGATGGGATTACACCAACCCATTACACCATCCTGTACATGTAAAGCCAAGAAATACTCAGTTCCTAATTTTAGCCGGTAGGAAAACCCAGCCAAGTCTGAAAGCATCTCAGAGTTTTTGAAAGCGTATAAAAAAACCACTTAACTGTTCAGTTATGAATATCGCGCTCATTTGTGGAGATTGAATGATTAAAAAAAGGTTCATTATGCACACCATAATTGAGACCAACACAAACCAAACAACAGCATTCAGTATAATGAGCCTAACATTGCTGTGGTTGCTGATGAAATCCCCTGACATAACTGCAGACTCTATGAAAGAAATACTCTGCTATATTTCAGGGATAATACATTCTGTCTGGCTGACTTGATTAGCCTTGGTTTGAAACGCTTTTACCTGCGGGATAGAGGACGTGAAAAGCATAATATATGACCTTCAATGCCTTTGGCTTCTTTCATAGGTGCTCTGCCCTCATGGAAAAAGTAGCGGGGCTCAGCTTTTGCTACTGTAATACTCGAACTCTAAGCACATCCCTGTCTGATGTCGTTAGAGTGTGTATCAGGACCTCTTTTGAATTCCTCCACTTAACGTTGATGTTCCTCTTGTAGCAACAGCGAAACAGTTATGATATGAGTCTATGGATAAGACGGTGTAATATTTTTTGGGGAAAAAGGTTAATATTGGTACCATAATAAATAAATAAATAAATAAATAGCTTGCCTCAATCAAAATGACTTAGTTTGCTTGTTTGATTATTAATTTATTCTGTAAAAATATAACCAAATATTTACAGTATTTTCTTTTTTGGCCTATTTGTCTATTATCGAGCCTCACATTCTTCTAGTGCATTTCCATCTGTTCCCTGCTCATTTCCTCCCCTTAGCACACAAGACTTTTCATATATAAAAAGCACACATTTTACCTTATAAAACACCTTTAAAAGGTGCACATTTCTGATAAGCTAAAAGCAATCCACTTTACACAGCAAAGAAACATTTCTACCAATTTCCCCAAGAGAATAACTAAATAATTCAATATTTGCCCTGCCACGGCTATCTTTGAAAAGACAGAACATGGCTCCGAGTCATATAGTTCATCATCGCACCATTTTTTTTTTTAATGCTGAAAAGGGCCAATGACAAACTTACTGTTTTTTTTTTTCTTTTTCTGTGACACAAAAACGATTGTCGTGATTGGACGCATATGGATCCTAACAATCATTAGATGGAAACAGCATTAAGGAAATGCTGTTCAGTGAACATTTTGGAAAAGAAAAAAAGAAAAAGAAAAAGAAAAAGGTAAAAAAAAAAAAAAAACACTTGCATGGATTGCCTGCTTCGGTGAGGTGGAGCCAAATCACATACGCAACATTAACCTGCTCAGACTGTTCAGCTGTGTAATTAAATGTTACGTGTGTACTTGTTTCATTAATTACGTGGGCGATGAAATGACATTTTAATGTGATGTATACAGCATTTCTTCAGGAGGGAGTTATGTTTTAAAAAGTCACCCTGGATGTTTCTCCGGAAACAAGAATGTAACTGTCATCAAATGTGACACCGTGTCTGGTCCGAAATTATACCGTGTGTTTTAATGCTGTAGTATTTTGTTTAGCGACACCAAAAGGTCAAATCACAAATTAAAAATTTGCATTTAGAGACTCCTTAGCCAACAAATCTATCGATGGGTGGGTGGACATTTGTTGCTTTAGAGGGGGCAAGATTTGACCGGAAACAGGCCGTTGATAATTATTCCTGCTTTCCCAAGTAACCTTCAATAAAGGCCCGCATTCTCCAGCATGTCAATCCCACTTTTCCATTTCTTGTGGCTCAGCTAAATAATGCATTTTTTAAAAGGGCCATGGATTAATAGAGCCTTAAACACTCATTTTAAAAAGCTCATTTTTGAATGTCAAGGCTAAATTGATAAAGCACTGGTGTAATTTTAGTCAGCAGTATGTCATGTTCTAAGCAAAAACAACAGCCTATAAAACGGTCCCAATCCCAGAAGGCAATGCTCTATCATCAGCCAGTGGTTGAGGTTTCACCTTATCATTCTATCAAATGTAGTGGGCTTTGAGAGGACAGTAGGGACCTGGTACAAATGACTTCTATCAGCATTCTAACTTGTTCCAGGCAACTGAGCCACTGAGGCTGGCTTCTGTCAGATATCCATTTACATTCATCATCATATCGTTATGAAAATGTCAGTTTATACTTTGCTTGATAAAAAAAAAAAAAAAAAAAAAAAACTTCTGTTAATATAACAAAATGGTCAGCAGCCATTCATAGCCGTCTGCGCGCCTTTTGTTTTCACATTCACGACCGCAAAGTATTCATGAGAGAGCCCATTTAATCCCTCTCAGGTTACAATTACATAAGGCACAAGACATCCATTATGGCCACTATCCTGTCTGCGCCGCAAAATGATCTCCATACAAGCAGTCTCTAATGGCGAGCTCTCAGAAGTATGTTTCAAACCATTTAGTGATTTAGAAGGAATCTGAGCAAACAGAAATGATTCACATTCGCTATTTTAACCGGCTGGTCTGCTTAAGGAAGTGATAGAGGCTCATTTGCAACAATAAAGTGTCTTCACCTGGAGGAAGCCTATAGAAAGAAATGTAGAAATTCGTACAGTACAAATTGGAGATGCAAAAAACTGTGAGAAGAAGCTGTTGGAGTCAACATTTTAGTTTTTTTCCCCCTACTTAGAATTATTTTTAGCTAGTTTTATACTTATTGCATATATTTAAGTATTTTATGATTATTACTTGTCACACTTTAGAATATGTTAACATCATTCCAAAAAAAGAATAGGCTGATTTTTAATTCAGATTGTACGAATCTAAAACAATTTCCACCATAAGAAGAGAACTAAAAAAAAATAAAAAAAAATAAAAAAAAATAAAAAATTCTGCTTACATTAGAACCAATGCTACAGTATATGGATCCTTCAATATCCTAGTAAAATATAATAAATGTAAAAAAATTATTTTCTTCTAAAATATAACACACCAATAGTTTTTTTCTGTTTTTTCAATCTACACTCCCTTTTCTTAAAAGCAATATTTTCAAGCATTTTGAATTCAAAATTTCTCTCATATTGAAACACCACTACTGTATATCTCTAATATAGTAGCATAACATACATATTTAAATTTTTTCACATTACACTGTTGGAAATACGACTATATGTAACTCTTATGCAATGTGATCAATAAGCCCCCTCACCGAAGTATAAATCATTCATGGCCGAGAGTGCACTTCCCCAAATTTTGCCAAGCAACTGAAGTATGGACTTCAGATATAGAAAGAGGTTTCACCATGCAGGCAAAGCAGGATTTCAGAGAAGTGAAGCTAAAAGAATTTGTCCACTCCCCATGAGGCTGGATCTGTTCAATCGTGTCGCCCTCCAGAAGCAAAGTGGATTAGCTCCTATTCGGACAAGGCGAAATTTCCAGAAGTTCCAGATAATTTGTTATAATGAGCATTAAGTTTGCGCAGAGAGAGAAAGGCGGTTAAGGCAGTAGTAAGATAGAAAGGAGTGCATCGCTCACAAGCATGGTGAATAAATTAGATACGCAGCAGGCCTGCATTTTGTCTGAAACTTCACAACCACTCAAGGAGCTGCAGGGCCACCAAATCAGAAATGCAAGGGCTAATCAGAAATGGCATGCACACTGTGGCAGCACTGCCACCCTGTATGTGTAAAACAGGACACATTGATGAGTGAGGCCATGAGAGTTCACCTTCACATTCACACTCATTATGCACATTTCAGTTTTCATCATAGTATCAAAATTAAAAACTAAAAAAAGACAGTTTATTAAGAACTTATATTTTGCATGCATTTTAGCCATTTATATGTACAATTAATGTGTTGAAACTTCCATTAGAAGTTAGAAGTCCCTATTATTACTTAAAGCATAGCAAACTGCAACCAATCATTGCCACTGTAGCCTCTTTTTGTCTCTCTTGAAGGTAACAAGAATATATATATATATTTTTTTTCATTTTACTCTGTTCTTTCCCATGGTGAAAAACTTTCTGACCTTTACGAAGTGCTGACCACGGAGACTCCAACCATGAATGATAGATAAATGTCTTCAAAAAAAAAAAAAGCTTCACCAAATCCTAAGATATCTACCTGTTCTTTGTTGATGTTGTAAACACTTTTTCTAAATCCATATATTATTAAAGGTAAATTATATGGACTGACTGTCATACAGTTTCCTGTGAATACACTTTTACGATTAAAAACAATAATGTAGTCGAACAAGTGAATTATTATACAGCTATCATTTGTGTTACAGTACATCAGGAACTACTGTCTGAGATACTCTTGTGGAAAATGAAGCCACTTACATTCCACAGCGTTGTGTTATATATAGTATGTGTCACTCAACAGTGAATCAAAATCAACACTAATATTCTAATAGTCTTAAGGGACCAATGACCAGCGTTAATAGGCCAATGACCTCTGCTGAACAAGTCAAAAGATTAATCCATTACTACAAAGAAGCAGCTGACAGACGCTGGCAATGAAGGAACCCGACCACGGCTACTGTAGATCACGAATAAGCCAAATAATTGCCCAAATGTCTTACCTGCACTGTAGTCCTGTGATTTTAAACTGCTCATGGCTGTCTACAGCATTTGTAGATGAGCGCTCATTGGTTAGCATGTTTGTCTGCGGGGTCTTTTGCTATGTGGCTACAACTGACACACTCTTAAGGGTCCTTTGTGAATAGACAGGGCCAGCATAATAGACACTCCAACATAACAAAGACTGATAATCCTGTCTCTCCCAACTGCTCCCATGTTGCTGGCAGACATTTTAAGGGCAGTTAAGTTGCTGTGAGACGACACTGAATGAACTGCGGGCGGAGAGAGATACCCAAAAAGCCATTATCTATGGCAAGCGGCGTCAATTCGCATCAATTAGGAACAGTCCGAAGTGTCAGTGGTACGGCTTCAAATTAATAATTAAATAAATAACGCCGACCACAAGTGGCTACTATGCAGCCTTTTAGTCATCCGAGTCCCCCCTCAGAGTATTGGCACAAAAAGCCCTGAGCCTTCAGCAAGACAATGGAGAGTCATCTCGCAAACCTCACACCACTAACGTGGGACGGCTACACCACCTTAATAGCCTCTAATTCAGAATTTAGCAGGAAAAGGAAGATTTATTACGCTGTTTCTTTTCTTCTTTTTTTTTTTTTTAACATAAGAAGTGCAGAGCTCGGCAGAAATTCGATCCTAGGCGTTTGTTCAAGGAGCTTGTTCATGGTCTTTTGTAGGAGAGGCTCATGTGAGTCGATGTACATTCTCGGAATTAATGTCTTTTAATGAAAAGTTGCCCGGTGAATGTCTTACATTACCTAAAACAAACGGACAATACTTCAAGAGTTTTATTTTTTATTTTTAAATAAATATACCACTGGGATACTATGCATTTGCATAAAAGAATGCCCATGTCTGTACCAATTAAAGACAGGAAACAGCCCTACTAGCATGCATTTTTATCGAAAAATGTAAAGAAATCAAGAAGCTTTTTTAAAATGATGTTTTAAAAACATTACATTTAAGGGATGTATGTATTAGATAATGGCTCTTTTGCACATCATTTCAAATTAGTCTTTCAAACTGTAACGCATACGACACTAACAAGGGCGCCAGCAGGGTTAGATTTCATAATACGCCCAAGAACCTTACACTTAATGTCTAGGTGCTTTGCACACATACAGTACGGCTACTTAGTGAGTAAGTGAGTGAGCAAGTGTGAGAGAGATTGATTTAGATTTTCGCAAGTTACCAATACAACACCACTGTAAACCTCTAATTACCCTACTGCATGCGTTTCAAATGCCAGACAAAATGTACAACATGCCGCTTGGTTTTCAAAAGATTTTTAAAAAGTTTTTAAAAAAACACACAAGCTAAATGTCAAAAAAGAGTTAGTTTGAGGCTTCTAAAATGTCTCTTGTACAATAAAACCAAAAATAAATGAATAAAAAATGTTTTAATAAATAATAATAATTATTATAATTTTTTATTCCCCTCCAAACAGAGGTCTAAAAAGCACAAAATAGTTCTAGCCCTGAAATAATTTCTGCACTTGACTAGCATACTGTAGGTTCGTCTGCAAAGCGTCACAGCATTTATGTTCCCGCATAGCAAAACCACTGGGAAGGTTTATAAAGATGCACAACCATTAGTGACACCAATAGTGATATGGCGCATCCACAGCTAGTCTGAGCTAAAAAAAAAAAAAAAAAAAAAAACTATTACAGTAGCCTCTATTTCAGGGACACCTGTCTTTCAATTCTCTACAGCATTTCTCAACTACATTCCTAAATTCCTTGCTTAAAAAGATCTAAATAAACAGCAACAATGCTTGAATGGCATGTACCTGTTAATACCTCACCATTGACCATTATACAAGAGACCAATAGAAGTGCTGTATGGTTGTGCAATATTTGAACTTGTGTGAACTTTCCCATGCCTCTATGGCCATAAAACAACCTCCTCATTGTGCAGCCTGATTCGTTATATTGTAATATTTCATATTGCTCGTGTTCAGATGAATATACATACAGATAGCTATTGTCCACTGGAATCTTTTGTCTAACCGGAAAATGCTATCGTCTGTGTGTCTCCGGCTCTCTCTATGACTTACATGCTAATGACTGGTTCTTTTGATTTGCACGATGTATGTGACACAGGGCATGTGGCCAAAAGCTTAAATATGACCCTATTTGCTGATAATAAACTTCTAAAAGACACATCATGTAAGCGTGTATGTTTGACTCTCTATACACGAGACATTCAATGTAGCTAGTGAACAATTTGACTGCTGAAACATTGCTGGATAATTTAAAATCATTTGACTGGCTCTTGTTTTTTGTCTCCAAGTGTGTGTGTGTGTGTGTGTGTGTGTGTGTGTGTGTGTGTGTGTGTGTGTGTGTGTGTGTATATATATATATAAATGTTCTGTATTACTATGTTTCACTTCAAAACCAATAAAAACAGGCCAGAGAGATCAAACAATAAGTCTGTTTAACTTTCTTAATCCATGTAGCAAGTGTCTGAGCCGTTGAGCTTTGATGTGGTTGGCTTAACCACAACAGAGGATCTGCTGCAAAAGGCTAGGTGGTTCGTGTTTAGAGTCGCTGAACTAGAGGCATTTTGCCCATATGTTTTATTCAACATAGATATTTTTCTTGGGTCCATACCGTGGCCATGGTCTACTAGTTGATAACCCATTCCAACACTCCTCCTGCTTAATCGCAAACGAATGGTGCTGTCTGTCAGTACATTTGTTGGGCTGTGGACTTTTTTTTTCCTTTCTTCATCTTACTTGCATGTTCTGCCAATCTGGTCTCATGATTACATTTTATATACATGTTCACTCATTTGGCAGACAGTTTCATCCAAAGCGTCTTACAACTTGGCAGAAGTCGAGGACGAAGTCCCAGATGCCACACTGCAAATCATAACACACTTGTACCAGCAAGCTGCTATGAAAAGTTACAAATCGTTAAGGTTAGGAAGAAAGAAAGGTCGAGCTAACAGTCACAGCTCTGCTTGCAGTTTCTTTCTTAGGAAATCCAACAAAAAGCACTCTTGTTCATTAGAAATCCTCGATGACCTTACCTCTTTCATATTGTCTGCATGACATAATAGTGAGGCTCTTCTTCAGCTCACTAGTCAATAAGGACTGCTAGCTTAGGCTGAGAGTTTGTCCATATCTACACCTGTCTCATCTATTCTTCCCCTGTTGCTAATCCAAAGTCAGTGCTGAAAGGATAATTGATAGCATCATTTAAGCGCTTGGAGAAAGATGATGCCTGCGGCGCGGAGTTTGGAATTGTATACAGAAACATTATAGCCACAAGCACTTGCAGATACAAAGAAACAAACGCTGACACATTATTATGTTTCCATTTTCTTGGAAATTTTTTAAAGCTGTTTGAACACCCCACTATTAAACTGAAATACTGTGGAAAAGGTTTTAAGGGACTCTACTTTTTCCCCCCACATTAAATTCCCAATGAAAAGAAGCCAGCCATTTTGTAACTGATGGTATGACCTCCACCGAGCTCTGACTTGAACCAAGGCTGTCTTGGATTTTAACTGCAAAGACAGAACAAGTTTTCATAAAATAAAATGAAAAAAACCTTGGCAAGTATTCACATTTTGTAGAAAGCTGCATTCAACACAAATTGCACAGTTTAGGGTGTGAAAATGAGTGAAAAGTGTGAAAAATGTTTATGTACCACTTAAGACAAATTTATTAGGGTTTAAGATTGCTGGTTACCAACCATTTATGAGTGAACTCAGACAGGATTGTGGTCGATTAATAAATATCTTTTTGAGATTTACAGCATACATGTTCTCCACAAGTATTGGCACCCCCCAGTTAAGATGTGTTCTTAGGCTTCTAATAAATGTGTTCTCTTTTTAATTATTATTATTATTATTATTATAGAAGCCTAATCTCACTGGGTCTCATGAGGGGCAGAACCGCGTGAAACTGTGCACTGTTCAGACCGGGCAGATCCGCAGACTACTACCACGAGAAGTTCTGAACAGGCAAACGCGCGGTCATATATACACACGGTTGCCAGGCAACGCCGCAATCAGCGTGAACGCGCCGCACCTGGAGGAGAGTTTATTTAAGGGTCCTGATAGCTTGGCACTTCGTGCGATCATTTAGGTAGCACCGGTAAGGTATCAGGGCCGAAGAAAACAAACAAACAAACAAACAAACAAACAAAGAAAGAAAAGACAGAGACACAGAGACAAAGTCCCAGCCTCTGCCTGTCTATGACGCCGGCGAAAGAGCGGCACGCGTCAGTCCAGCGCGCGCGCTCAGTTTACGTTAATATTACAAAGCACACACACACAAAAAACAACGTATAACTCTCTCTCTCATGAATCCTCGGTAAGGGAGAATGCCCCGAGAGGACCTCGAGTTTTATTTTTAGTTTCCAGAGAACAGTCCGTTCTCGTGTAGACGGCGGAGCACTGTTTATTTAGTTTTTAGGTTTTTTTTTGTTTGTTTCCTTTTTAGTTTCCAATTAATAATCCCACGCCATCTCCAAACAGAAAGGTCTTCCCACCAATCCGCACCACGTAACAGTCACACTGAAAATTGTAGAAAAATCTAAGCGTTAACTTGAGTTAAAAAGAAAATATCCATGACTAAAAAATAATTGTCGTCTGTTCCACAATTATTGGCACCACTAACAATTCCGATAAAATAAATGTAATTAATTTAATTTTTTAATGCATTTTTGTAATTTTTACTGTAATTTATAAATTTGATTAGAGTATCAAGAAACTTTTATTTAATAATTCATGACTTCCTGTTTCCCTGTGGTATAAATCTGATGTGACACAGAAGCCTATTTCTCTTATCCACTCTTCAACATGGAAAAGACAAGAGAACACCCCATTCAAGTGAGGCAGACGTGTGTCTACCTTTATAAGTCAGACAATAGCTACAAAAAAAATAGCCAATTGCCTAAACTTGCCCATATCTACAATCAGAGGAATCATTAAGAAGTTTAAAACAACTGGAACAGTGACAAACGAGGCTGTATGAGGACCCGTGTTTATCTTCACCACGCACAGTGAGGAGGATGGCAAGAGAATTAAAAAAAAAAAAATCTCCAAACCTCACTGTTAGAGAACTGCATCAAAGAGTGACATCTTTGGGTCACAGAGTCTCCATAACAACCATCAGACACTACATGTTTGGGAGGCATGCAAGGAAAAAGCCTTTTGTCCCCTACAATGACAAACATAAACATCTGGAGTTCGCTAAGCAGTGTGCTGTGGTCAGATGAGACTGAAAGCTGAAGATAGGCGATCATGGGGTCTTTCAGCAGGATAATGACCCTGTGAGATGTGGCAAAATCTACTGTACACAGAAATTGTTCAGCAGACACAAAATCAAGCTACTCCCATGCCCACCTCAGTCCCCATACTCAACCCAGTTGAAAACCTGAGGGTTGAGCTGAAGAGGAGAGTGCATAAGAGAGAACCCAGGTTGATCTAGAAAGAGGGATCTTTGACCATTCCTCTTTCATCTTGTGGAATGTTATAGGAGAATTTAGCAAAATATTAACATCAGGGGTGCCAATAATTGTGGCACACATGATTTCAGTAAAAAAAATATATATATTAATGTGTTTTTTTTTTTTTTTTTACATTGAATACAGTAATTGTACTTCAATTAAAGGTTGGTCCCCCCCCCCCCTTTTTTTCTTTGCACTGTAGTGCTGTATTGTTTAAATACAAAAAGGAATTTATTAGAAGCCTAAGAACGCATCTTAACCACGGCTCCAATAATTGTGGAGGACGCTGTATATCCTATACAGTAATGTATATTGCCCAGCCAAAAGGTTTTTAGCTCAATTTGTTAGCTTTGATTATGATGTGAATTTGCCTTGGCATTGTTTCAGAACAACATTTATTTCATCCACAGTTACATTGATTATTGGCTGACATGTTATATTGAAGAGAGTCGAACCACTTGGTAAAGTCATAAAGTCAAAGTACCTGGTCATTCCGTACATTCAGGTCATCAGCTGACTTTATTTTATTGCCACGTAATGTTGCTGATTAACTGAAGCAACCCCAAATCATAAGAGGAGGCTTGTACAATGGCCACTATGCATGATGCGTGGATCGCTTCATGTGCTTCCCTTCTTATCCTGACGCACTCAACGTTTGGGATAGGGTCTGAGCTCATCAGACCACATGACCTTTTTCCAAAGTCCAAACTGACACTCCACAGCGAACTAAAGCCTATTTCTGATTAGTCTTACTAACAAGGTGTATTCTTATGGCCACAGAGCTGTTTAATCCCAATCCTGTGTTCTTGAGGCACTGCACATGTTCACTATTAAACATAGCTGTAATTTATCCTTTTATGTGATACTTTTTTCTGCATTACAATACAACTTCAGCAAGTGTTTAAGTGTTTTTAGTTTTTCTTTTCCCAAACCACATTTCTTCCACCAAGTTAGCACTATCCTTCCAGGTTTTAATAATGCATTAGACAGTTCTCTCCAATTACAGTAATTTCAGCAATCTCCTTGGATTTCTGTTTGATGCAGGTCTATAATTTGACCCTTCTGAAATACAGTAACTTTTCTACAACACAAACTTTGTGTAACGTATCTTTTTTCCACACCACTGGATATTTCTTCTGACATGACTGCGTAGAAAGGAAGAAGAAGCTGCTCATTTCATCAGGGTTAAAATAAAAAATGCTGCCAGCTGAAACACATCAATCACTGCAGTAGTTATCCAATTAAAGGCTCTTAACTATTTGCTTATTCAAATCCAAATGGCAACTTATTTAAGTGGAGTAGAGTATATATAGTATATTATAAATCTCTACAAGCTCTTCACATTAAAAGACTTAAGGTCTTTTAGCATACGCAGAAAATGGCTTGAACTGGTTGTAGCAATATAATAATTATTACTACTTCTTCTATTATAAAATATATTAGCAGCAGTGGTAAGTTGTTGTTATAATTATAGAGAATAAAGAACTGCACCCATCGTTCTGTATTTAAGTAATGATCTATTTTATTAAATGAAGTCAAAAAAAGGAATATGCACTGGGGACTTATTACCTGTGCGTCCCTTGTGGGATGCTCTCCTAGGGGATCAGAGTCAGTGCTGAATACTAATATTATGTAGGACTTGAGCAGCCTCTACTGGATGCAAAAGGCTCTTAAAAGTTTCCCTTAACTTTTAGCTTTTAGGAGAGTAGCCCATTATAAGCACCAGCATCAATATATAATCGTTTATTCATTCATCTTCTATTAAGCTTACTCTATGAAGGGTCTCAGGGGCCTGGAGTTTATCCTAGGAGACTTTTGGCAAGAGGCAGGGTACAACCTGGACAGGGTGCCAATCCATCACAGGGCACACAAACCCACACACCAGGCAATAACCAGGGAAAGCCAATCAGCCTAATCTGCATGTCTTTAGACTGTGGAGTGAAACCGGAGAACCTGGAGGAAACCCACCAAGCACAGGAAGAACATGCAAACTTCACGCATACAAACCTGAGGAAGTGCAAGGCCACAGTGCTAGCCTCTACACCCCAGTGCCACCTAATATATAATTAATCTACGTTAATGCATTCCACTCCAACGTTATATGCATACAGTACACAAACCAATCAGCTATACCAAAACACCAGTGACCTGTAAAGTGACGAACATTGATCATCTCTATATATTGGCACTTGTACTGTAAAAGGGTGGCAAATATTAAGCAGCCTGTAAACACTCTGACGTTGAGGTTAATGAGTTGAAAACAGGAAAAATGAAAAGTGTGAAGATCTGAGCGACTTTGATGGGACCCAAACTGTGATGGCTAGACAACCGGATCTTCAAATGCACATCTTTTGGGGTGTTCCTGCTATTAAGTACTAATAGTGGTCCAGAGAATGTCAATCGATAAACCATCAGTAGGGTCATGGATGCCCACGTTTGATGTGTATGGGGCTGTGCAGCTGCAGACAGGCAACATGAGACTCAGAATTGGATGGAGCTATGGAAGAAGGTGGCATCGCTTGAGGATCATTCTTTCTTTAGCATCATATAAATGGGTGCATGTGCATTGATTACCTGGGGAAGAGATGGCTCCAGGATGCACTTTGAGAAGAAATTAAGCCTGGAAACCTGCTCAGAAACCTGACATTTATGTGGATGGTCCTTGTGGACCTGTACCACCTACTGAAACATTATTGCAGATCAAGTACACGTCTTCATGGCAACATTATTCCTTACTGGCAGTGGCCTGCTTCAGTAGGATAATGCACTCGGTCACACTGCAAAGAATGTTCAGGAGATGTCTGAGGAACATGACAAAGACACAATCTACTTTTTTTGTAATTTCCTATATAAAACTCAACAATATAATATTGATACTAAATTGCATATTTACATGGTCGCAAACATAGCTGCAGGCTGATTTATCAATTTTGACAAGTTGATCATTCGTTTATTAAACTATTAATCCATAAATGTATTTATATATACCTGCAAACTAAAAATAATTTAACGGTGACAACTGAAATTCTGACACCATTTAGCCCCATTCTACATTTAAATCGTTTTTTCATCAAAGGAGTTTAATTGAGTTTCACTGTACACATTCATTACAGCTGACTAAAACAAATGAGGCATTTTATGAAGGCAGACACATCAAGGCAAATGTTTTAGTTATGCAGGGCGAAAAAGTACGAGAAATTGTTTTCAATTGCACAAATTGATCTAATTTTCAGCACTGGCATCTGCAAACTGTTGCCCTGACCTATAAAAGGGCAGCAGGAAATGGAATTACAGAAACATCTCGAAATTCAAAGATTAGGAATTGTGCATGTTGGTGGATCTGATATGAAGGACTAATGGGTTCACCTTTAGGAGCAAAGAAACAAATTACGGTAAAGGTCAAAAGATGCCATGCTGGTTTTTTTTTTAGCCAAGATAAGGGCCTTGCTTAGGAAACATGTCCATTCTATAAATTCTGTAGCTAATAGCTAGGTTGTCCATGGTGCAAGTGAAAAAAATGTCAAAAGATTTATGCATTTTCTTGTATTTTCTGCAGGTGGTAATATGGAACCTAGCGGCTTTGATTAGGGGGAAATTCAAGTTACCAAAAGGTGTGATTATTCAATCAAATCAAGTTTTCTCATTTCCTTTGAAATGAGTGTGCACATTGAAGCACAGGAACATTTTTGTAAATTACATAAAATTTATTCTCATTAAAATATCTCATTACTTTCACAATTAGTACCAGAAATGTTTTTCGCTCTTGTTATTTATAAATGATATGTTCCTATTTTGCCGGCAGAAACAAAGACTTGGTTACGAGCATGAATGTTTTGGTTTTTTTTCCTTTTAAAAGCCAACTGTCTGAAATCCAATAGCTTAAACATACCAATATCAGATATTTAGAGCTCCAAGCATGAACGTAAAAAAGAGGCAATGAGTAGTAGTGACAGAGACTAATGGGCAACTCAGAACAGATCCAATACCACTTCAATCAGCATCATGTGCATACAAATGTTATCCCGTCTGTCCTAATATTGTTTTCATTTCTGTATGATTCGCTGATTGCAGTTCAGACAGGCCACTGATAGAAACCTAATTAAAGGAGTGTGTAAGACTCAACATGGCAGCCATATTATGCAAGTCTTGCCCTCAATTAAAATAGCTAATTATGTTGTTGCTAAATTGGTAATGAGAAAAATGGCAGGTTTATCAGATTCTTACAGTGATGCCTACTCTGATGTAAAGCACTATTATCTCCATGTCCTGACTAATATTTGATTAATGTTATGAAACTTCTCATACACACTAGCAGGACTTTGTTGTTTGTATTCCTGAATTGGAACAAGCGTCCAAAAGCTTTTAGTATCTACACAGGGCAGACTTTTTTTTTTTTTTTGCACTTGGGGGATATAAATGTTTTGCTGTAAACTACAATAGGATGAAATGTAAAAGCATGAACTTTTACAATGTTAGTAGTGCCAGTGGTGGCTGAAAGGGTTAAGGCTTTGAGTTGCTGATGGGAAGGGCAGGGGTTCAAGGACCCACAATGCCAAAATTGCCACTGTTGAGACCTTGAGCAAGACCCTTAACCCTATCACGCTGCTCCAGGGGGCGCTGTATCCTGGCTGACCCTGCACTCTGACCCAGCTTCCTAACTGGCAATACAGTATGTGAAAAAATCATTTCACTATGCTGGAAGTTACATGTGACAAATATTTACATTTTTATTTTAAAATGTATGCAAAGATTGTAAACAACAACAACAACAAAAAAAACATCACAATGTATAGTACTGCATCTTGCAAACATATTGCACAGTCCTAATTATAATTACCATTTAAATTAGATCATTTAACAACATAGCTTTCACATTAATAATTTGTTGTTGCAGAACCCTGTCACATTTTTTAATGATCGTTGGTGGTGCAGTTGTTCTTGGTTTTACAAAAGAAAAGTGAGGTTTTGTAGTCTATAATGAAACCTGCTCCTGAGAATCATAAAAAAAATCTAAAAATAGTTATATATTATTATTATATTAAAATATAATATATATTTGTTTCCTCCACCAAAAATTGTCTGGAATCAAAAACAATATAAAGAACCAAGCACATCAGTGATATAGTAGTTATCTACAGTATGTGCTTTTTCATTTGAAACAGAACTAGATTTGAGTGATATGGGGAGATTAAGATTGCAAAGCTAGGAAAATGGTTGTAAATTATATCGTTGAAAATGACTGACACAATTTACACATGCACTAAATATTTTATATAATATCTAAAACACAAACGTTATATAATGCAACTAACTGCTTGCTGGTTAACAGTATCCAGAAACACTTGAGACACTTCTCATATTCGTGTACCATACATTTATTCATATGGCAGACACTTCTATCTGAAAAGACTTGGAAGTGGGAAATAAGACCAATCATAGAGGTGTTAAAAGAAATGACAAGTGCTCAAAGACTATTTCAACAAACTGACAGGTGTGGCAAGAGCAGAGAAAAGAACACACACAGAAAGACAGAGTTAAACAGTGAGTGTAACTGTAGCAGTCAGGAGTGAGAAATATTACAAATCAAAGACCAAATCACTGAATGCTTCTTTAGGTCTTATTAATGTGCAAAGAGTATGTTCTAAAAGTATGTTCTTGCTTGTTGATAAAAACAACTCATGTCTTTTGTAACAAATATGATATATATATATATATATATATATATATATATTTATGATCAGTTATTAATTCCTATCAAAAAAATAAGAGGGAACAATACACTATAACCAGTAGTGATATATTTATCAGGCCCTCAGATTCCCCAGCATGTGCCCAATAAACAAGTCTGTTTCATGGAGCCTCGACGTCTTCACCCACAGCACCCAGAGCGACACACCCTCAGAGGTCTTGTGAAGTTATGGCCAGAGCTGCCCTGGTGACACAAGGGGAGCCTACACAATATTAGTCTTTCTAATTTTTGCATTTTGATGTAATAGCTGATCTGTGTATATATTGTGTGCATATAAAAATGGTTATGTATGTATGTATGTATGTATGTATGTATGTATGTATACATATACACACAACCACTACCCATTATAGGTTTGGACACATCTAATTCCTTGGTCTTACCCTGGATTTTGAGGCTGGTAACTCTAACTGAACTTCTCCTTTGCAGCAGAGATATGGTTTAAACTTGCTTTCCTGGGATGGTCGTAATGAGAGCCAGTTTCATGGTGCCAAGGTAATAAAAAAAAGCAGGTGGGCAATAGTAAGTTCCCCATTATTCAATAGTCTGTAGATCCCCCTTTATCAGTAATAACTTGAAGTACTAATTTCCTGCAAGTCTCTTACATTATAGTGGAGGGATTTTGGCCTAGTCTTCTTTCCAACTTTGCTTCAGTTCATTCATGTTTTTGGGGAATTTGCTTATGCACACAGCTCTCTTAAGGGTATCTCACAATATTTTAGTTGTATTGAGGTCTGGATTTTGACAAAGCCATTCGAAAATCTTGATACGTTCCATTTTTAAGCCATTCTAATATAGATTTACAAGTGTGCTTCGGATCATCGTCCTGTTGCATGACCGAATTTCGACCAAGCTTGGCCGTACATTTGCCTTTAGAATACTTGTTTATACAGGGTAGTTCATGGTCGACTTATAGACTGTAAGGTGCCTGGGTCCCCTGACTGCAAAAACAGGTCCATATCATCACCCCACCACTGCTGTGACTGACAGTGGGTATGAGGTGCTCCGACTGAGATGTTGTTTGGTTTCCCGAAACATGATACTGGGCAATAAGGCCAAACAGCTCCACTTTGGGCTCATCTGTACATAGGAAGCATTGTGCTTTGTTCAGATGCAGTGTTGCAAACCTCAGGCATTCTTTCATGTTCTGTTTATACCGAAGACTTTCTCCTGGCAACCCTTCCAAACAAAGCATACTTGTTCAGTCTTCTAATTGTGCTGTCCTGGACTTTAACATTTAACATGCTCAGTGAGACCTGTACAGTAGGTTCTGAGATGTGGCTCTTGTTTTTTTGTATTTCTCTGAGCATTGTATGATCTGACTTTCGAGTGAATGTGCTGGGCCGTCCAATCCTGGAAAGATTGGCCATTTTCTCGATTGGATTCCACTTTCTCAGTATACACTGAACTTTAAATGTTTCTATACCCCTTTCCAGATTGATGTGCAGCAACAATTGCTTCTCTGTGACCATTGCTTGTGTCTTACCGTCTTGGCATTGTGTTCACACATACCTAAATGCCCCAGACTAGCAAAAAGCCAGAGATTCTGCTTTTATAGAGGTCTGCACAGCTGATGATGATCAATTAATCAAGGGCTGATGATTAGAAGCACGTGGCTACAACTTACCCTCCTAAATCCTGTGGAAGCAGTAAGGTTGTACTTGGTATTGCTCACCTGTTTCATTTTATTTTATTTATTTTACAAGAAATAATGGCACAGTGGAAAAAGCTGTTATTCCTCTATAGGTGTATTTGCCTAATACTAAGACTCATTATGACATTCAAAATGGTTTGTCTACTCTATGTTGCCGAGCTCCAATAGTGTTGACGTCCTGTACATTTATTGTAAATTGCAACACCATGTGAGGGCCAGAAATCTCCAAACAGTACTGCCTTTCCAAGTCAATTTTTCCCTCACTGGAATGATATTCACTTTTGATTCAATTGAAAAAAAAAAAGCATCTTAAGGGTTTAATATATCCTGACGTTGCTCACATCGCTCCTGAGACTGCTGAGCCCTGACTCTTAGAGGAAGAGGGTGTAATTACTGCGGGCACGCAGTGTGATACACTTTCAGGAAGTCTGGCGATCAAGTGTTCCTGTCTTATTGTTCTAAGGCCTGAGGAAGCTTGCCCCTCCCAGGCTTTCATTTTGCTCCCAGAAACCACGTAGGAATACGCTGTGGGTTAAGAAGCCTTACAGCACTGTATGTCATATTTATTTGTCTACTAGGCATTTACCCAACACAAAAGCTCTATTACACTTTCAATATATTTCTCCCCCATGAGTCAATTTTCCTCTGTTTTCATCTCATATATTTATAAAAATAAATTATTCCCCAACTACAGCAAACTGTCAAACTCCCCTCTGGATTTAAAATAATAAAATAATTTTCCAGTGTTGAGATATATATATATATAAACTGAATGTGTCTTATGGGATGCACCTTTACACACTGTGTTACATCTATAATGTCTTTATATTGCCTTTGTTTGAACTTTGAGATCTTCATCTTATCACCTTATTAGTTTCTCTGAAAGATTTTGCTGTCGAGTACAAAATCACATGCTTTAAAAAAAAAAAAAAATTATTATGCTAGTCAGTTACAAGCATTGGTCTAAGAACACATAAGGTGATGCTACCCAGTCCGCCGATCATGTGACAGCGGTACATACAGTAGAATCATACATATACAGGTCAGGAGCTAACCTTCACACCAAACACCAGAATGGGGGAAAAGTGATGTTGGTGCTTAATGAGCATGTTTAAGAGATCTCTTAATTGCTTTGTATTTTTTGTCTCTAAAGTTTGCACCATTTAATTATAACCTAATATACATATTTTTATTAATGAATTTTCTATACAAAATTATATACATTTAACATGATTTTTTTTTTTGCATTAGCATTAGACATGATCGCATTATGATCCCTGTATCAAGCTTCTCATGAGTGGCTGGCCTTCTACTGCTCCCTGCCTTTTATATGTGCAAACATTTAGAAATACAGCCCTATCACTTATTTCTCTAACATTTACACTGTGCTGATTGAAACATCCAGTTATTCAAATGTTTTGCTAGGCAACAGCCTGTCCCATTTTCACAAACAAGGCTAAGTAGATTGGGAGTAACCATTTTAAGAGCTAATTACAATAAATAAATCCACAGCATTTTGGATGACAAGACAAGCCAGATCATAACAGCTTGGGTGAGTTTATTATATCTAGGTCATCACCAGGGTGTGAAACACATTTTTTTTCCTAGATGCATTATTAGTATTAACGTTAGTTGTAACAGAATCACTAAAGAATCACTTTAGATCAGAGCAAGCTCATTTTTCTTCTGACAATAGTTCGAAAAGATGCTCATGCACCGTCACAAAGCAGCTGAATGTATATGTAGAACAGTAAGAACTGCTCTCTCCTGTACACATCAACTAACAGATTCCCATGTATAAATAGTGTCACTCTGACTAACAGTAAAGAGGAGAATGCTATCATTTCCACCAAGGTATGGATGTCTGGCTCAGGATGGCTGTGTCTACATCAAGATTCCAATGTGCAACCTCACATTATTAAAACATTTTAATGGTTGTACATTAAACCTGATTACATCACAGCACTGCTGGATTCCCATGTAGGATTGGTCAGAAGCATGGATATTGATGTTCTTGATAACAGCATGACTCTAACAGTAAAATGTACAGAATGGGTGCCAGGACCAGAGTGGTGAACCTGTGGACTAAGCCGATGTCTCTGTAAAATGTACATGACTTTTGTTATCTTAATGTAATCATGACAAGCCTAGAAGTTGATTGGCTTTCTTTTAATATTTTGTCATACCGCTTCAGATTTTTGCCATCTGATACCTATTGCATGTTGTCTACTTCCTGTTTTTGTACAGCCTTAGCTAAAACAGCCTCTATTCTTTCACTGTTTCTAGTCATGACCTCTGTTTCTTCTCCTTTGTTCTCTGGCCTTAGTTACAATCTCCACTTGTTCCTTGAACTTTCCCAGTCGTAGCCTGCAACTTCCTGCAACTGTCCTAGCTGCAGCGCCTTTTCCTCCGCTTATACTTATTCTATCCTATAGTCTGTCTCTGTCTTAGCCGATTCTTCTTCACTCAATCTAAATTATATCCTTTTTTTCTTTCCTGGTAAAAGTTCTAGCCTGTCTCCCTTCACCTGGCCTGGTCCTAGCCTCTTCTCCTTTATCTGTCCAAGTCATAGCCTCATGTCCTGCAAAGGTCTTAGTTGTAGGACCTTTTCCTTCACCTGGACCTCTTCTATCCTTTCTTCATTCTCTTGTTGCAGTTGTAGCTTGTCGAATCGTAGTCACACTTTCTTCACCTGTCCCAATCATAGCATTCAGCCCCTCCTCTCGTGCTCCTCACTTGTGGCCTGTATTCATTCATCAGCTTTAGACAATTTGCCTGCTTCATCTCCTGGAAATCTTTCTGTATGCATTTCGAGATCAGATTTTTCCTCAGTGCCCATTTCAGGCATTCAACCATTCTTGTCGTGCATCATATCCCCCCCCCCCTCCCCCGCAAGCGTTGCCCAGAGTCCATATCAGGCACTCTGCCATCCTCATGCATATCCCCTAAACATTCCCTAGTGTGCATCCAGGCATTCTGCCATCCGCGTTGTCAATTTCAGCTGCTGATCATGTGCTAGACTTTGCACCATGCCCTTATTCTCTTCCTCATTCTCATGTTTAGTTCCTGCTCCTGGTTCTGTACTAGACTCCTTTTTAGAATATTTAATTGCAGTAGTGCATATTATACAATAGAGTATTACACAATGGGTTTTTTTTTTCTTTCTGTTTTTGCACAGTGTTTGTGTTCTGTTTTAATTTTGGTTTTGTCTTATACTTCCTGTCCTCCTGTTGCACCAGCTCCACCCTGACCAATGTCTTTTGTTTGTTGTCTCAGGAGGAGAGTTTGTGTATACTGTACATCCTTCTCTTTTTGATTTCTTGCATATGTTGTTTGCAAGAAAGCTCTGATCCTTAGTTGCTTCATCCTAGTTTTCCTAGTCTTCCCAGACTCCTCAGTCTAGGTCTAAGTAAATGTGTTGTCTGATTTTAAATTTGAATGTCCATGATAATTCTTAATTTAACTATCCAATAAAAGTGACTAAACCCAACTCCCTCCCAACCAGCACTGTATCGTCCCTTTACTGTGTCTGTGGGAGCTGGCTGAGGACGAGGACAGGAAGGGTCCAGTTTGGAGAAACAGGAAACTGATGAAAGGAAATGATGCACGTCACACAGGCACACAGTGCTGTTGGTAAAATGTGAACAAGTCTTGAGGCAAAAATGGAGTTCTTCGTCAAATCACAGATGAAACTCTTACTTTTAGCAGGTAGGAGGCCTTCCTTAAAAACTGTATCTTTAAATGTGAATTTTTCTAAATGAATGGCAAATCTCTCAAAAAACATTTGAAAATCAATTCTGGTTGTTTTTTCCTCTCCTTAAAAAGTCTGGCTTTCAAGTAAGCTGGGTCAATGCGAGTGTTCAAAAAATTGCAGTCAATGTGTCGTCAACGCAAGTCGTATGGCCACTGGCTGTTGGTGTAACAAAGGATTTTCTGGAAATGGATGCAGTTTTTGTATAGGTGAGTGATTTTTCTTTTTGTTTCATGTGTGACTGCATTATATTTCGCCCTGACCTTGGGATGAATTGAAAAAAAAAAAAAAAAAAGATATATATTTAAAGTTGTGAATAATTTTATCCATCATTAAACTGATATGGAAATATATACTTTAAATAAATGATATAAAAATACATTTAGGGAAAATGGAGTAAGGGAAAATGCTGGTCTAAGCTGGTTTACGCTGGTAGCAGAATGAATTCAATGAAGTCTTTTCGTTCCTGGAAGCTGAGTTTCTGAATTTGCTATGACAAATGATGTTGCTGTGAATAATAAATGAATTTTTAGGCCTGTTACTGTCAAGATTACCATATGTAACATTTCTTGTGTTTACTTTTTTAAAATATTTTTATGGTATATTTTCATAAATTTGTAATTGGCTGTTTCCTTCATTTTTGTTTCATTAATGGGTGAAAATGTTTGTTAAAACGTTGATCCAAATTTAATATAAAATAACAAAATGTAATTACTAAGGAGCAGAATAAAAGAGTTTTTTTTTTTTTTGACTTGGTAAGAAAAACTATATAAATGTTCCAAAGTCACTCAATATCTTTGACAGCTAATAATATCCTTCTGGCTCAAACAGAATGGACAATAGAGAGCAAAGGCTAGAGAATTAGCATGACATGCAGGGATTGATTACCAGCCATACCTTAAAGTGACCTTAGCTTATGCAACCAATAAGCCGACAAGCTCTATGTTTGGATACTTTCATCCACGAACAATGGATGAATATATGTATCTCGATCATAAATGAAGCGCTAGGAAATCTGCTTTCCTCCTACAATTAAGAGGATCCCAGGAGGCTTAGGGCATGAGGCAGGGTACACCATGGACAGGTTGGGTGCCACTCCATCGCAGGGCATACACATATACACACACTCACGCACTCATTCATCTATTATAGGACATTACTAGGAAATTACACTTGGCTAGCAGGGGCTTAGCAGTCTTTCAGCAAGCATATTGTTTTTAGAAACTGCATTTGCTATTTGCAAATAAAATTTTATATAAACCCACACAGAGCCTGGCAATTTTTTTTTTACTTCAGGAAAAGAAAAATAGTATGATGTATATTATATAAATATACTAGTAATATATATAATCATGTGGCTGCTTGATGACAATTTACAGATAGCCAATGATCCACATTCATTTTATTATTTTGTATACTCTATGTAGATGATAATGAGTGTGTAAACGCCACTAACATCTGTGGGGATAACGCCAACTGCACAAACGTAATAGGAAGCTATTATTGTACCTGCCATGGAGGATATAAGTCGACTGGAGATCTACAATTTCAACCTAATGATGGAACATACTGTAAAGGTGAGGTATCATTTGTTTTATTTACATTTACATTTCAGATGTGTGACTACATATAAAAATCATTAGCATTTTTCTATATATGCAAAAAAAAAAAATTCAAAAACATTTTTGTTAGGCCTAGGGATCATAGTATGCATTTTTAAGTAGAAATATGAAATTGTAAAAAACAGGGTAGTTTTTGGTGAAAATTTGAGAAAATTTACCTGCTCACAGTACAATAGAAGTTCTGTATATTATTTATATTTGGCTATATTTAGCTGTATGAGAATTTTTTTTCGCCCAGGAAGAGTTCCTCATTTTTAGAGCTGGGATTTGCAGCCAAATAAGTTAATATTCTGATCTTTTCTTTTAGATTATTAAAATTGCTTTGTCAATTTTCAGATTTATTTATTTAATTATTTATAGTAGGAGCATCTGAGGCAAGGTTTCTCAAATGTGTCTTGACCATTTTTTTTCTTTCTTGTCAAATGCAATATGTGACAAAAAATAAGCAAGAAACAAATATTATTATATTTCCAATGTATTGATGAATTAATAATTGTAATTAAGCACTACACATTTATTTTTATTTAACAACATGGCAGTTTTCAGCAGCTTATAAAATAGCACTTGATCCAGTAGTTATTCATATATTCATTTTTTATGCAGGAAAAAAATGAATATTTAATCAACAGTGTTACATTTATGTATTTAATATTGACCTTTCATAGTTTTTTAAATGTAAATACAGGCCTAAATGTTCATTTCAGCATGAAATATTCTGATTGGATTAAATGGTCAGAGAGTGGTGTTGGATTTAGCACTCCTCCTCGCTCATGCCAGTATCATCAAAGAAAATGGGCTTAGGTTCAAGGTCAGAACTGTGCACAACTGAGACACATACTTTATACTCCTACTCCACCCTGGCATGTGCAATTCCTATGCAACTGTCTGAGTAGTGCATACCTATCTGGATATGCCTGAGGTCTGAATAACAATGTTGTAATATAATACTTCAGCATTCACTCTTCACAATGCACACATAACTCAACTCTGAATAAGGCCCATGAGGCTGACTGTTTGTGTGTAACCAAACATCGCTCCTGTGTCTTGTAGATCGTGATGAGTGTGAGGAAGGCCAGATTTGTGGGCCATTCTCCAAATGTCACAACACAAATGGCTCTTACTACTGCACATGCCAGAGAGATTACACAACATCATCAGGAAGGATTCGCTTTCGTCCAGACAACCGGTTTAAGTGCAAAGGTGACTTCAGCTAGCATGGTACTGTTTTATGCATTTCATAAATGTTCCAAAACTCAAAGATATGTTTTGATTTCTCAGAGGACCCAAATAAGCACTGCCATCAGGACGCGGATTGTAGAACCAAGACTGTTAAAACCACAATTAAAAATGTAAGTTTGCCACGATACATCAATGAAGTATGAAGTAATTTATTTATTATTTTATCATTTATATATATATATATATATATATATATATATATATATATATATATATATATATACACACACACACACACACACACACACACACACACACACACACACACATATATATATATATATATATATATATATATATATATATATATATATATATATATATATATATACATATACACACATGCATCACACATTTTAATACACTTATACTGAAATATAAATTATAAATATACAACAGTGTGAAAAAATTCTAAATTCAGCTTAAAAAATATATATATATATACATACATACATACACACACGCACACGCACACACACACACACACATCATTTTAATATATCATATACACAGAGTATATAAAATATTAAAACAGTGTAAATATTTTTTTTGTTTAAATAAATATTTTCAAATGCAGTATGAAAACTGTGTATGAAACAATATGAAAAATTTATGACATGATAAACACTATCACAGAGATGCAGTTTTAGGTTTTACATAATTTTTTGATAGAAAAAAAATTCTTATATATATCTTCAAATATGCTCTGTGTATCATGTGCTATGGTGTGGTCACACTTTTAACAAAACGAAACACTATCGTTATTTCTACTAATGGAAATATCACACTATATAAACAGTATTTCTCTAAGATTCAGAGCAAGGTTAGGTTTAGTTCAGAAGGATAAGAAGGATGAGTCCATTATCTACTAATACATGCATATAGATGATCAGATACTTTCAACACCTTTCTAACAGTTTTTCTTTTTTTTTTCAACACATTTTAATGCTTGACCTTGTTGGTCAGGTTGTGTTCAGGAAATAGTTGTTCATGAAACAGTACGTTTCATTATGATCTTTCTGGGAAACAGGGCTTGTTTTTCCAGGCAGGAATGAAGTAGGATGAGGATTTATTTATTTATTCCGAAAGTGAATCCAGTGCTGACCCTCCGGATGTTCTAATATCTGCATCTGAGGGAGAATGGTGCTCTCTGCTGGTACAACTGAGATGATACCAGCAAAGTTGCACAGTTAAATCCCGGTCACATTAACTAAGTCTAATCTAATATTTGTTGCTCTGCTTTTCCTCCCACCATTTCGCCGGCACTCAGAATAATCAATCGTTCTTTATAAGTTCTTCATAACAGCTTATATTTGTCCTCATAGGAAAGAACCAGTTGGGGGGGGAGGGGGAGATTGTTATATGCTGATGTGAAAATATCTTATCATAAAATATCCATATGATTACTCCAATCTACATCCTACAGAGTTTATGTAATTCTATTTATTTTTGCTTAAATATTTCATTGAGCTAGAGCATAATGAAAAATTGACAGTACATCTTAATATTAGAGTTTTCCATTTATCACAGTTTGTTCATATCTTCAAGGAGGAAGACAATGAATGATGTATGACACTGCAGTGGAACGAAATGTGTGCAAGTTTTTATACTTATATAGAAGTATAAAATATATATACTTATATATATATATATATATATATATATATATATATACACACACACTGTATCACTCACTCATCGTCTATACCGTATGCAAGGTTGCGGTAGGCCTGGAGCCTATCCCAAGAAACCTGAGACAGGGTACACCCTGGACAAGGTGCCAATCCTTCTCAGGGCATACACACACACTCACACACTTCGAGCAATTTGGGAACATCAATTAGCCTAATCTGCATGTCTCTTTACTGTGGGAGGAAACTGGAGGAAACCCACCAAGCACAGGGGAGAGCATGAAAACTCCATGCACAAAGAGGCAGGAATTGAACCCGGACCCTGAAAGTGTGAAGGTGCAAGGCGACAGTGCTAACCACTAAGCCACCATTCCACCTATATACACAAAGAAAGTAATTGTGTAATATATATTTAAGCTTCTATACAATTTCTAGACTGTTGTTTAAATGTAATATCTATCTATCCATCTACTTTGAAATGTGTTTGTACACATACATATGCTACTCCCAGATTAGAATGCCCTTGACTTGAAATCAGAATTCACGTCATACCTGCTGACCTGGTCTGTTTGGGCTTTCAGTAGAAAAAAGAAGAAGAAGAAAAAATAACGTCTACTGTATGTGGTTCACTTTGCAATTTAGGGGAGTCCCTCTACAACGTATTACTGAAATGCAACATTCGCTCTTACTCTTATTGCACATTACTTTAAGTGTGATTAGACATCAGAGGCAGTCAGTGAAGCAAAAATCTGCAATTGCTATAATTTAGAGCAAATGCAGTCGCTGATGGTTAATCAAACTACCGAATGGTGTTTAAACCCTCTTAATCTCTCATCTTTGTAGATCATTAACTTGCCAGATCCACAGCAGCAAATGGAGGAGATAAAAAAGCAAACATCAGGTGACCTTGCTCCAGTCGAAATAATCTCATACATCGAAGCCATGGAAGCCTCGGCGTTACTTTTTGCAAACAAGTCTCAGAAAGACAGTGTCATAAGTGCCACGATCAGGGTAACGTCTACACATTTCACCCGAACTGTGTTCAAAATGTACTTGCTAAATCAATATTTGACACTCTATTGAATCTTTACTAACACTAATAGTTCAGCTAAAATATTACGCAATATGTATGTATGTAAAGTCATATTCAAAAGTTAGTACCCCCTCTTTATTTCTTTTTTTGTGTGTGTGTGTGTGTGTAAAAAATCATAAAAATCGTCTGATCGTAGCAGGTCATCAACATTACATTCCTGCATGCCTTTATCAGTCTCTCATGTCATTGTGGAGGAATTTTGGCTTTGACATTTGCTTATGCATAGGTCTCTTAAGTTCCCACCACAGCATTTCAGTTGTGTTGACTTTGACTACTCATACTAAGATCTGCTATGGTCAGATGATTATGTTTTTTCCACACACACGCACACACACACACACACACACACACACACACACACACACACACACACACACACACACACACACACACACACACACACACAAATAAAAAATAAAAATCTGAATTAAAAGATGTGGTACTATCTTTTGAACATGACTGTATGTAAAGTGAATATTAACAGTCTGTCAAGCTTACAAATTTACAATTTAATGTCAATTTTTTTTTTTTTTTGTAGAGTTTAGTTCAAAGTGTGAACAACCTGGTGGAAAAGGAGGAAAAGGTGGCATGGTATAGAATGAGTGAAGGTACTAAGGACCATTACATGACTAAGTTACTACACACAGCGGAGCAGGGAGCAGTGGCACTTTCTCAAGGCTACAAACATTCAGCTGAAGTGGAAATCAAACAGGCTGACATGGGTAAGACAAGTGGAACAGTGAGTTTGCTTTATTAAAAATTCACAGGGTTGAAATTCACAAAAGTTCTCAAGAACTTCTTATATAAGTGTAATTGCTCAGAAATAGCCGTAGAAAATCTAATTCTCACATTTTATTTTTCCCCCTACTTCTGTGCAATTGAGAAAACAAAAACAAACAACAACAACAACAACGAAAAACAGAAAAACTGAGTGTCTACTTGCTACTTAATCCAAAATTAGCAAAGTTAGCTAGCTACCTAAACAAATACTTGTAATAATGTTGCCAGTTAAGTAGTAAGTGGATTTAGTTGCTATCCATGTTTGCTAACTAAAATGTTGTACAGCTATTTGGCTTTACTACTGTAGCTAAGCTAGCAAGATTTGCTAACAAATTTGCTCGTTAATGTAAGAATAATGTACTTACATCATTTAGTCATATCAGAGCATAAACAAACGAATAAACTAATAGTCAAGTTTAAGGCTCATTATAACTATTATATAATGCAATAGTACATGGCCATCAGCAAGATAACTAACATTAGGCTAAACAGACCCCATGCTGCCACATTGAATGGAGACTAGGTTAAAAGATTTTTAAAAGACTAAATCAGGTGCAGATATATACATTACATTTCTGGTTTTACTTTGGAGCTATTAGCTTTGTAAAAAAAATATCAGCAAGGAAATTGATATTTCAATTCAAATTCAAATTTTTATATCAAATCAAATTGCCAAAGAACTAATTGTTGCTGATTTGATCATCATGCATTTCTCTGTTTATAGAACTGAAACTCTACAAAGTTCACCCCCAGAAAAAGCAGAACCCCAGCATTTCAGCATCACTGGGTGGCGATTCTATTTCACTTAGTCTCACACATACAAAAGAGGAAAATACTAACAGTAAGATTTCAAAATTTAAGCTTTTTAATCATGGCTATTCCAATTTTATTTTTATTTTTTATTCTGCTTACACGATAACAGATGTTAATGTGTGATATGATATCTTTGTGAATTAGGAAGCGTTTCTGTTATATTCCTGCACTATGACAGCATTGGGCCTCTAATGAAGCCCATTTCAGACCCCGGGGTGAATGACTACAGTCGATATGCCGAAGCAGGAGAGATCACAGTAAATTCTCCTGTAATAGCTGCTGCCATAAGTCCACCGGATGTTTTCCCATTGGATCATGTGACCTTCACACTCAAACACAATGAGGTACTAGTCTATACTGTATACTGACAAACTATAATATGCCTTAAAAAAAAAAAGTAGATAAATACTGTATTACTGTATGTGTGTATGTATATATATATATATACACACACACACACACACACACACACACACACATATATACATATATATATATACATATATACACACACACACATATATACATATATAGACATAGTATCAGGTAGTAAACTAATATTCAGTATGAAGTACTAGGAAATATGTGACTTGTATTATACACGCTATAGACTCAAACTCTATTTTGATATGATACCCAGTACTTACAGTATTATATTGCTTTTCCCCTTAATCATGTTTATCTTCTGAATAAGCCTATAGACCCTGACATTGACGAGAGCAAATGTGCTTTCTGGGATTATTCACTGAGCAACATGAAAGGTCACTGGTCCATCGAGGGTTGTAAGCTCTCTCGTGTCAACAAGACCCATACTACCTGCTCCTGTAATCATCTGACACACTTTGCTATCCTCATGTCCTCTGGTCGTGCCAATGTGAGTTAATCAAATGTCAACAAATAAAGTCAAGCTCCATTTAATATTAAAATGTCTGATTAAAATGTCTGGGAAAATAGTGTATTTATGTACTTTCAGATTTCACCCTATTATTATAGCACATGTATCAACAGATTTTATTTTTCACATATATTTGTCAAACAAAACGTACAGTTCAGTTTATTTCTCTTGAGAATGTAGTGGAGAAGTTTAATGGCGAGTACGAGTTTTTATGGATAACGATAATTATAACATTTATATTTCGAATGGTTAGTTTTTATATTGAAGGGTTTATGATCTACATGTTGAACAACATACTGTACTGTAGATTTAAGTATTGAATCCTAGCAGGTAGGCTATAATCGATGCATGGAGTTAAGGGTTAAGCGAGAAAGTGTGTATCAGTGTAGGTTTAACATTATGTAGACTAAATTATTTCCTTGTTCAGCAGGAAACTGAAAAACATCTGTTTTTTAGTTTGCAAATGTTTTATTCATTTTTGTTTGATTCTTTTATTTTTATTTGATCCTCTTTAGCACAAATCTCATTCCATATGTGACTGACAACCAGATTTCCACTTCTTTTTTTTTTTTTTCTTTTTTTTAAATAACTGCTGTTTCTCCTCAGCTCGCTGCACACTACAATGTTCTGACTCGCATAACTCAGCTGGGAATGGTGATCTCCATAATCTGCTTGTTCATGTGTATCTTCACCTTCTGGTTCTTCAGTGAGATTCAGAGCACCAGGACAACCATCCACAAGAACCTATGTTGCAGCCTTTTCATGGCCGAGTTCATCTTTCTGATTGGGATCAATATGTATGCACACAAGGTGAGCTTCCATGATACTGTATTATATTGTTATACTGTTTATATTATTGAGAATGAGCAAATAAAAGTGAAGAATTGGCTTCAAAAATATAGTTCATTATTTATTTAGGTTTTTATTATTTTATTTTGTGCTCTGGTGCATTTATTACAGTTTTAAAACAATTCCACATATTAAATGTATATGCAATGACACAGCGAAACATCCCAGTAATCATGTGCGTATAGAAATAACCTTTAATAATTTGTGGTGCAAACAAAAATAGACATTTGCCATTAAAATATCTCTTTTAATCACAGGTTTGTGATTTTTGGTGTAATGTTATAAGCTGTACAAGATGTTGAAGGAAGTTGATGATCTCGGTTGGTCTAAATTGTTTTTAGACATAATTTTAAAATATGAAAAAAGTATCAATATGTGTTTCATTTGTATTTGTAATATGTATTTTCACCAATTAATGTGAGAAGCCGAAGGAACAAGTGTATTTGATGAATTTACAAAAATATTACATCTTAATTGTATAGAAAAAAATTTCTTCCTTGTTTCAGTTGTTTTGTTCAGTTGTTGCTGGGTTGCTGCATTATTTCTTTCTGGCTGCTTTCGCATGGATGTGCATCGAGGGCATACACCTGTACCTCATCGTTGTTGGTGTCATCTACAACAAAGGCTTCCTACATCGCAATTTCTACATATTTGGCTATGGCAGTCCAGCAGTTGTCGTCTTAATCTCTGTAACTCTTGGCTATAAATACTATGGTACAAATTCTGCGTAAGTATACTGCCCTACACAGGAAACAGGACACGTAATAATCGATAATTGTCACAATATACATAAAAATACAGTCAAAAACATGTGTTCAGTTTTCTTTACTTTTCTGTTCAATAGATGCTGGTTAAGCACAGAAAGAAATTTCATCTGGAGTTTCATTGGACCTGCGTGTTTAATTATTCTAGTGAGTCTTTCCCAACCCCTTGATTTCATTTATTTATTTATTTTTAAACAATAAAATAGGTAGCCAAGAGGGATTGCATACTCTTTCTCTTGTCATTCACAGTGACAGTATAAAACCTCGGGCATCTGTGAGATCACATATGAGAAAGATGGGAGATAGCACAAAAAATATATGATTGTCTATTTTTTAATATCATATCTAGGTGAATTTGCTGGCGTTTGCTGTAATCATGTATAAAGTATATCGTCACACGGCTGTCAAGAAACCTGAGATCAGTCACTACGAAAATATCAGGTACATATGTCATAATTTGTGAGACATTGAAAGATAAATATTCTAAACAAGAAATGATCAATCTGGCCATGATATTCATTTACTTGAACCCAGGTCTTGTGCAAGAGGAGCTCTGGCTCTTTTATTTGTACTTGGAGCTACATGGACATTTGGTGTGGTGCACATCCTCAATGAGACCACTCTTACGGCCTATCTCTTCACGTTTGCTAATGCCTTCCAGGGGATGTTCATTTTCATCTTCCTTTGTGTTTTGTCTAGAAAGGTAAAGATTATATCATTCAGTTCTGTTCACTTTCTAATTGTTTTAAATAATTAAAATAATATTGTTAAAATGTCCACTTCACCCTTTCAATAGGTTCAAGAAGAGTATTACAAAATGTTCAAGAATGTGCCATGTTGTTTTGAATTCTTGAGATAAGGAAAACACATCTTTGGATTGTCACCATCATGGAAGCTATATAAAAATATTTTACAACTTGAGACATTGTCACCTAAAAAAAATATATTTTTTATATTTCTACGTAGCAAATGCAACAATTGACGCCATCCATTACACTGAAATGAAAAGTAAAAGTAACATTATGTATTAGTGAACATATGTTTAATATGTTATTTTGTGTGGGAGCCCAGGAAAACCCCAACAGATGACACTGTGACTCAATTATGACATAAAACGAGCTTTTCTGCCTCTAACATTCACTTTGTTTTAATTGCGTCTGTTATATTCCAACAATGATCCAATATGGCTTATTATCCAGTATCTGAAAATATTCAAATATTTAAATTTGAACTTAAGTAAATCACCATTCTTACAGTATAAATGCTGGGTATCTCTCCGCTTAGTTCAGTACATTTAAGCACAATCATGAGGCTGACTGCTGACTTGACAGTTATCCAGTAGATGATCATCCACACCCTCCACAAGGAATGTAAGCCACAGAAGGTCATTGCTGAAAGAGCTGGTTGTTCACAGAGTACTGTATTGAAGCAAATGCATGTTACGTTGACCAGAAGGGGAAAATGTGGGCTAGGAAACAGTGCACAAGCAACAGGGATGCCTCAGCCTTAGGAAAATTGTCAAGAAAAGCTGATTCAAGAATTTGGGAGAGCTTTGCAAGGAATGGAGTGAGGCTGGAGTCAATGCATCAAGAGCCACCATGCACAGATGTCTTCAGGAAATGGGCTACAACTTTTGAATTCCTAGTATCAATCCACTCCTGAACCACTACAGAGACAGTCATACCTTTTTTTTTTCTTTTTTTTTTCTTTAGAAATTTATGTCCCACAGAAAAGGAAAAGACAACACAATGGTTAGGGGTGTCGTGCCATCTGCTGGCATTGGTCCACTGTGATTTTTTTTTAAGTCCAAAAAAAACAAAGTCAAGGAAGTTGAGAACCACCCATCCCAACAATACAGATGATCTGAAGGCTGCTATCAAACCAACTGGACTTCACTAACGCCTCAGCAGTGCCACAGGCTGATTGCCTCCATGCCATGCCATGGTGAAGGAACTTCGGTTGAGTTTTGTGTGCAGAAATGAACATACTTTTCATTGGACACTGTGGTTGTGAATTTTTTATTTGATGGATCTTAGGAAATATTCTAATATTTTGAGATACTGGATTTAACATCACAATTAAAACAAAGGCTTGAAATAGTTCAATTTACATGTAATGAATATAGAACGAGTCTTTATTTTTAAATTAAATTATCTAAAAAAAAATTCCCTCAATATTCTAATAACTTAAGGAGCACTTGTAATAGAAAATTTCACTACCTGAAGGGTTTTCCAAGGCTGCCACACATTTGTTGTTAAATGCATTTCAAACACATATTTAAAATAAAATTTACTTTTGCTCTTATGTAACAGTAAATGTACTGCACTTAAAATGTACAAAACCTATTATATACAGTTATTAGTTCATCTGATCATTTATTTACCACAGAGTTTTGTTTACACAGTATTTAAAGTTGCTGAACTCAAAATTGTGTTTCTGCCTGTACAAGAGTTGTATTCTATGTGTACTGTATAAATCATTGTTAATATTATTGTTAATAAGTAACTTTTTTGGAGTTTGGATATATTTAAATTTTGCCACTTTTTATTTGGTGTCAAAACTTGACTGTAGCAAGAATTAAAAATATATTTAGTAAAAAATATGAGACTGACTGTTTGAATCTACTGACAATGCCAACAGTTTTTAAGGCCCCCATATTTAAAAAAGAAAAAAATGTTGCATTACAGTTTATTCACTATTAACACCAAAGACCAAACAAAATTATACAGAATAGAATTAACCTATGATATACAGTATATATATATTTTTTTACATTTTTATTTCTTTTCCTTTTTTGTGGACTTTATTAACCAGAATTATTCGGAATTATTAAAGCATGCTAAATTAGTATGTTATTAAATATGTACTTAGTAGAGGTAAGACTGTTAAATCCATGGATACAAGTCAAGTCACTTTTAATTTTAAAGCACATTTAAAAACAAACAGCGTCTTTGCTGTAATATAAAAATCTAGTCGTTTAAATCAGTCGGCAAATCAAGTAAAGTTATAATAAAACAGTAAGTTTAAAAAATGGTCATCATTTAAAAGACAAATCACGGATGAATGTGACAAGAGTAAACAGAAGACTAATTACTAAAGATTCAGTTCCCTCTGAGGATAAATACATTTTAAAACGTTAAATAAATAAAAAAAGATGTGCTAATAATAACTATAGAATATGCTTGATTGTTGTGATGTACCTGTCTAAGCGAAGTGAAAGTTTTCATTTTTTTGTCTGATGTAGAGAAGATTTGGATTATTCCAATTAAGAAAGCTTAAACATTTCTCACTTCATTAAATGTTTCTGTATTTAGTTTGATCTATTACTTGCATCAAGTTTCCACTTGCAGAATATTTGCAATGTTGTCATTTTAACAAAGTGCTAAAATACACTTATAAATATAAATGCAGAATTTTTCTTTTAATCAAAGTGTCATCTGACTTAAGCAAGTGAACTATAACACTAAAGATAATATAGCAGTCCCGAACAATTATTTATGTTACACCTTTTTATTTTCTGGAATATTGATGAAGGCAATGGTATTATTACAGGTATTTTATTATTATTTTTTTTATTATTATTTTCTTTCTTTCTTTCTTTCTTTTTTTTAAAAATAAAATTATGGCCAAAAGCTAGATGACTGAGAGACAGCTGTCATGGTTTAACAGCTAAAGATCTGTGTGTATGACTGAAAGGTTAAGTTTAAATCTCAAGACAGACAGAATGTCACTGTTGGGCTCCTGTAACCCTCATCTGCCTCAGTTTATATTGATACTTTCTCTTAATTGTGAAAATGTTAAAGGCATCTGTAAAATTAATAAACTAAAATAATAACATAATTAAAGAACCTGTAAAATAAATAAAAGCTACATGGACATTTGATTGGAACTGATTTCTCTGTGCAAACAATGCATGACCCTTTCACAAATATATTTACAACGAATTAAATCAGAGTTTTCAGCTTCAATAAAATAAATCACAACATGTTAAGCTTCTACAATCTATTACTATGTTAAGAAAAAAGAGCGGCAGAGAGTTGAATGATCACACACTTTACTTTTCAGTGCAGTGTATTTGCAGGACTTGGTGACATTGTCAGCGGTCATTGTGGTCTCACACCTTTGTCCTTTTCCCATTGCCATGTGTGCAGGGAATTTTTTGTACAGTGATTTCACAAACAGGACATCTCCCTAAAACAAGCCATACTACATTAGTCTTACTTCTTAAACTAAGTTATGGATTCACAATTAAGATTTTAAAAGTTCAATCTGTGCATTTTAATTCTTTAGCATCGGTAAATATAATGACAACAGGTCATTTCATCTTAAGTCCAACAGATAAGATAGGGGGAGAGGGAGGATTATCAGTCATATATAAGGTTAGGCCTGATCAGGTGATTTTATTCCTGGCACTCACCATGCGGTGGCTTCTCTTCTTTCTCTTTGTGGCCTTGGCAGGTAAGTGTCCTTTTAATATCGGTGCTAAGTTATTTATATCTATATAATTAGAAGACCAATAATGGCACTTTGTCACACATTTGTACAAGAATATTTAAAGTAATGACAGCTGAGTGCACCATCACAGTCAGAAATGTTTTCAATCTTTGAATAATTAGATAAAAACAGATGTTAAATGTGTCTATTCTTCTTGTCATGATAGCAAGCCAGAGCCTGGATTATGGTAAGTAGCAATATTAACCTTCATTCAAAAATGATTTATTCAATAACCTATTATTTACAATAGAGTAATGTTTTGGCAGATTATTATAATGATGACAATAATGATGTTATTAGGACTTTTTTATAGCCATTCTTCTTCTTCTCATTATTATTATTATTATTATTATTATTATTATTATTACTGCTATTATTAGTGGTAGTAGTAATACCAGTACTGGTGAAGGTGCTGGAACAGAAGTAAATACTGACCCAATGTGTGTGGACCATTTTTTTATAGAAATGTGTCTCACATGGCCAGTTTGTCCACCCACTTTTGTAGGACTAGTTTAGCCACACCCACCTGTGTTTTGACTGGTCAGTGATTAAATGCTCAAGAGCTTTGCAAATTTTTGCCTAGGACCCCAAGAGACACTAATATACAATGCAATGTAGTCAAAACGTACTCAGATGAAATGTAACTATGTGTAAGAAGAAAGTGCTATCCTTCACTTTAGCTAACTAACTATATTCAGATGTGATGCTAGAGTCTGTTGGACCCTGGCCAAAAAATTGCAACCATTATCTTATAAATCATAAAGGTTGGGCCAGGCAGTTTGTCTGCGCTAGGTGGCCACTCTACTGGCCTGGAGTCCCAAGTATGTGCCTGCCTAGCTTGTTGACAAGCCACGCCTTTGACAAGATGGTCATTGAGTATAGTATCTTAAATGGAATCCGACTGACAACTATTTGGAAAGGAAAATACCTTTTTTAATGTCTATTAAAAATTACATGTGCATGGAATGTTTGAGTGGCCAGATCAGTGCTGTTCATTTGCAGAATGGTAAGCCAGCTTTTATAGAAACAATGTGGGACATCCAAATAGCGATTGAACGATGGCCCAGTTCTAGCCCACATTTACCACTTTTATCTGCCAACATAATCCCATAGCACAGCAGAAGCTCCACAGTATTGTTGGGTCAAATCTATTTGCTGCATGGTGGGGTAGACACTGGTTGTCTGGAATTCTCAGTGAATTCTCTAGGAATTTTTGCGGGAAACTAGATTTAATGCATGTGAAGAGTATGGATATGTTTAAAATGATTTACTCTTTGGTAGGAAAATATGCAACCCCGTTTGGTTGAAACAATTTAGGGTACATATTTTGTACTTTTTGTTTATCACTTCTAATTGGTGTATGAGGTGTACATTCTGTTTAGTTAATAAAGTAAGGTTTAAAATTACGCAATTGTGTACCTTATCTGTTGATCTTAAATCATTGTTACACACTGACTAATTTGTTTGTAAGTCTTAGATCTTCCTTCTATTTGCAATAATTTCAGAGCCCACCTTAAACCCCCAAAAGACATATGAATACAAATATGAGGGGATGGTGAATATCGGGCGCGGTAGACCAGATCTGGCTGAGTCTGGAGTAAAATTATGGTGCAATTTTAAAATCACTGGTGTATCATTGCAAACGTTTCTGTTTCAGGTATGCTTAATATGATAATAATCTAATCACTTTTTCTACACAGTTTAACCATAATAACTGTAAATTTATAATTAATTGAATGTAATATTGTAATTGTAATATTATAATGAATATAGTTTATTAAATATGTTATGATAATGATTAAAATATCAATAATTGGAATGATTAGCATATTTAGTAACTGAGCTAATTATATATGCATAAAAACATGATTTGTTAAACAATTAATTTGACTTTTGTTATCAATCAATCAATCAATTAACTAATTAATTAATTAATTAATTAATTAATATCCTCTGCAGGACCTGCAGTACTTGATTTTGTGTGTGTGTGTGTGTGTGTGTGTGTGTGTGTGTGTGTGTGTGTGTGTGTGTGTGTGTGTGTATGATTCTTGTTGCTTTATCAATACTATAGATTGCCAATGTAACCTTTGAAGAGTTTAATGGAATCCCAGGAGAAGACTCATTCAAAGTGTCACCTAATCTTACTAAACGTTTGGCAGCTGAACTCACCAAACCCTTCACTTTTGACTATACAAAAGGAAACGTAATTGATATTAAAGCAGGACCTGATGTCTCGAACGCTATTGTGAACATAGTGCGAGGTATTTTAAGGTTTCTGCATGTTACAGTCAAAACTACCCAGCGGGTTTATGAGCTTGATGAGGTACGAAATGTTCCTTTCATCAATATTAGATTATTTGACATATTTAATATTACACAGCTTTTGTTATTTCTTCGCAGATGGGAATTCATGGTATCTGTCACAGTGCTTATGTTGTTGAAGAGAACGCAGCGGCTAAGGAATTGCACGTGACCCAAAACATTGACATTAAAAACTGCCATCAGAAAGCAGAAATATATCAAGGAATGGCACTTGCTCATGAAAGTAAAAACAGCAAAGACGTGTGTATGCTTTGTTACCTTAAAGTATGGCAAGTAACTGAATAATATTGTTCTATTTGTAAGAAATACTAAACACGTCTTACATTTTAGAGAGGTGAAAATGTGGTTGCTACTGTGAAGTATGAATATACATTAAAGTCTGTGGAAAAAGGTGGCCTCATTACAAAGGCATCAGCACAAGAACGGCACTATTTCTCTCCATTCAATGTGAAGGGCGGCAACTCGAAGCTAAAAGCCACGTAAGTTACATTATGTAGAGTTGTAAAACATTAGTCTGCAAATTTTATGTCCACAAATGAAAAAAAATTCCTCAATGCAGATGGATTTAGCTGACATAACATAACATACCATAACATACCATCAGCCCATCTGATACCAGTAACTACTCCAGATATTGGACTTGGACAATAGCTCAAGCATTTGTCCTATATCTGCAGGAGTTTTTGGTTGGTTTGATAATCACATGAATGAGTAAAGTGATCGGTGACTGACTTAAAGTTTTTTCTTCTTGCCTTGTCAGATTTCACTTAATATAGTAATGCATGCAAGCATACGTGGGACAAATGCCTGGTAATAGGGATAATAGTCTTATTGTTTCATAGTACATATTGGATAAATTTGTATCTATTTAAAATTGGGAGATTTATATAATATAACTATAGTAATTTGGCATTGCAAATGAATTCTTATTTATTTATTTATTCCATTCTGTTTTATTTAAGAATGACGTATTGTAGTTTTTATTTTACATATAGTTGTATGTTATATGGACCATGTGATACAAGTTTTTCTTATAATTTATGTTACAGCAGATATAAACAGTCATAATAAATTAATATTTTAAAATAAGAATTTAAATCACCAATTACTTACTATTAAATTCAAGGGTGTTTTTTTTTTTTTTTTTTTTTACAATATAATTCTTTCAAGAAGGGAAAATATAACATATGTATTTTAATGTCAGATCCGTTACTTATTAATTTGACCAACAATGGAGTTATGCAATGAATTCTAAAATGAATGACACTATCCAGAATATATAAGAAATTGCATTGCATCCATCCGTCCATTTATTCAAGCCTACACTGCTAAGCAAGAAATTAGGGTGCCAGAACCCAAACCTCTGACAACCCACAAACACACACACATTCAATCATCAGAAAATGAAAAAATATCATTTTTGTTGTTTTTTTGTATTTTATATTGATATTACAACAATCTTACAAATGTGAAACTTTGTTCATTCTGTGTGTTCCACTTTACAGCTGGAATATTGAGCTACTCAGACAGACCAACAGTGTTGGCAAACCTGTGACAGGTCAAGTGAGAAGCAGAGGAAATCTGATATACAAAGCAGAGAAAGGTCTAGGGCCAGTGCCAGTTCTGATGATCAGTCTAAATAACCCAGCTCCTAGGGTTAGTTTTTTTTTTTTTTTTGTGAATGAGCCTAATAGTTCAACTATAGAAAATCAGTTCTTTTGACTAATTATAATTCCAACAGATTGCAGACATGATCAAACGTTTGGCTGAGGATCATATCTACCAAGTGAACGCTGCCAAGAGTGCTGATGTTCTTAAACTTATTCAATTGCTTCGTGCAACTAGTTATGAAGATCTCGAGCTTTTATGGAAACAGCTCTCAGGAAATGATGAGCACAGGTATTTACTTACTTTCCTAAAAGACCACTTGGTTCAAGTGTCAAGTGGATCAATAACACCCCTTAAATGTGTCATATTTTAGCATGATTGTGTTTATTAGCAGTTCATTTTACCAAACAAATAAATTTTTTAATGTGGCATAGATATGTCATGAATCCACACAAAATCTAAATAAGTGAAAGAAATGTAATTCATGAAAAAATGTATAATAAAAATGTTATTAATATCAATTAAAGTTGTGATTCAACCATTGCCGTGACATTTTCTTTAGCATACTAATAAAGAATTATACATTTATCAGCGCATTAATTTTATATATTTTTTTATATTTCAGGTAATTTATGGTCTATGATATGATTTTGATTTTATAAGACTGATTAATTTATTTTGTATTTCTTTTGAAAAATTTATTGGACTAGTGCCAGCCCACAGGCCATATGTTTAACATCCCTGCTGTAGATAGAGAACATGTAAGATAAGTTTGTTTATTGAAAAATCTCCTCATGCTTTCCTGACATTCTTATGATGGTAATTATTAGGAGGTGGTTTCTAGATACAGTTGTTGAGGTGACAGATGCCAGGGTGATCAAATTCCTGAAGAGCAGATTCAAAGCTGGAGACATTTCGGCAAATGAGGCTGGACAGGCCATTCTGGTGGCATTTAACCATTTATCTGCTGAAACTGAACTAGTAGAAATGGCCCAGGTAATGACTAGATAATGACAGGTACATACAGCTACAGTACAATACATCATAATATATAATAATGTTTACTGACCTTTCTCATGCCTGCCATTCTATTACAGGAGTTTTTGTCCATCCCATTTAGTAAGTCTAGTCTTATGCTATGGAAAAGCGTCATCCTTTCATACAGTTCTTTGGTTTACAGAGTCTGTCATCATGTGAACCCCTGCCCAGTCTTCACAGTGCAGGTTTGACATTAACTACTCTATAAAGCCACTCCTTATCAGATTGTCTGCTGGCGTGTTCTAATTACGTTAGCTGTCCTTCTCATTTTGCAGCCGCTGCTCGATTTAGCCACTAATGGACTCACTCAAGGCACTGATGAAGACATGGTGATTGCTCTCAAGGCCTTGGGAAACGCTGGACATCCATTAAGCCTTAAAACAATAATGAAGTTCCTTCCTGGATTTTCTGTCAAAGCTGATAGCCTCCCCACTAGGGTACAGAGTGTGGCTGTGCAGTCACTCAGACACCTTGCAATCAGAGATCCACATAATGTAAGAACCTCCACCCTTATCATTTGATTTTTGATTTTCAATATCACCATTCTTAGGCTCTGAAAGTAGAAGCACACTGTTTTTTTTTTTTTGTTGTTGTTGTTGTTTTTTTACTTTGAAACTGAGAGAAGTGGAATCTTAACCTTAAATCGTGCAAAATACAAAAGGAATTCGAGTCAAACCATGACATTTGATTGTGCAGAATAACAGAACACAGTTATGGAAGTAAAGACTACTGTATCTTTACTTCTCTATATAATCCCCTGCTCTGCTTATGCACTTATCCCAGCAATTCACTAGTGCTTGGATACCATTATGGTAGGAAGGTTTTTCAGTATACCAAAGCCATGATCAGACTACCTGCTTCATGTCTAAAAGGCCGGCCTCCCAATGGCCCAAACATTTGGGAATCGCTTGGAGCGAGGTAATGGGGATGTGGCAATTCTGGTGGCATTAACTCCTAGCTGAATTTCTGTAATGTGCAAGTAGTGTTCATGAATACAGTTCCCACAGACTGATGCATCTCTTGTGCAAGTTGGTGACAAGTTATCCATCAACTTTCAAGGATAAAGCTTTTCACTTGCTGAAGGTTGATGGGATCGACTGCAGTGGGCTCTGAGCTACCTCGGCCGGGATCGACATTCACAGACATATTCATTTCGTTAAACCTATTTAAATGTTTTACTGTGGCTAAGAAACTTGATCACAAGTACTGGTTTGACTCGAACACCCGTATGATTATTCTAATCAAATTGTTGGATGTTCAGTGCTGCCTTAGAGCTCTAGCGCGCCTCTAATTGATCCTGAACTCAGGTTACTGTCTAGACAGTTTTGCAAGTTTTGCATGTTCCCCTCATGTCACTGGGTTTCCTCAGAGTTCTGCGGTTTCTTCCCACTTCCAAAAAACATGCTGCTTACATTTCATATTTTTTTATTCAGGTCCAGGACATTGCCCTCACAATATTTGCACAAAGGACCGTTCCTGCTGAAATAAGAATGCTAGCTTCTATGATCCTCCTGAAAACCCAGCCATCTTTAGCACTGATCTCCACACTGACTGAGCTTCTGCTCCAGGAAACAGACCCCCAGGTTTCAAGCTTTATTTACTCACAACTCAGAGGCATCGCAAGATCATGCATCCCTGATTATCATTACCTGTAAGAGCACAATAATTTGTATTTAGTTTAGTAATAATGTCAGTATTAGCATTCAGGTTTTTAAAAAAAAATCTCTAAATGTTTGCTACCATTTCATAGCTCAACTGTTTGCAATATCGCAGTCAAAATACTTTCTCCGAAGCTCGGTTGGCTAAGTTATCAACTTAGTAAGGCACTACGCTATGACTGGTTCAGAGGTAAGTTGCATCAACCCTTAGAAAAAAATTGCATTGCAATTGCAACTTTTTTTTTTTCATTTCTTCATCAGTTACACGGATGTAGGAGATTTTTCACCTTACTGTATGTAATGTTGCATGCAATTATTAGTAGATTCGCATACATAACCTACGACCTGCTCAACATTCATGTTCCTTCATTTTTACATCATTATCATTATTATGTTCAGCATGATTATATGTCTTATTTTACCATAACACTAGCTTTCCCAGAACTAATTGGTGATATTGGTGAGAAGGTGTCTGCAACAGTGTGGTTCTGAAGGTAGAAAAAATGTTTGGGTTTTTTTGTTTTGTTTGTTTTTTTATGCAATGTAGTTTAATGGGTTTCTACCCTATTTAGTTGGCTTATTAAGGAAATTAACATCTAATGTTGTCAGGTTTGTTTGATTGCAGTTAAGACTTTTAATGTTAAGTAATCATAAACAAAGTTACACAACTGAAAATTAGACAGGACCACAAATCAATTACTAGTGATGTAATTATGACGCAGAAGCTCCAAAGTCTGTATCAAATGGAAGGAGGCGTGTCCAAGTGAAGCCTGAGTCACGTGACCAATAACAAACAAAGCCTCACGGTTGCCAGAATAACCTGACCGCCTCGCTCACCACTAAAGTAATGCAATTCAATAAAATTTTATTTGTATAGCACTTTTAACAATTGACATTGTTGCAAAGCAGCTTTACACAATCAAAAGAATTATATAATATTGTATGAGATGTGAATGTGTATGAATCTAAATGATAAGATTGTCCCTGATGAGCAAACCGAGGACGATGGCTACAGTGGCAAGGAAAAACTCCCTGAGATGGTAATAGGAAGAAACCTTGAGAGGAACCAGACTCAGCAGGGAACCCATCCTCATTTGGGTAAAATAGATAGCATGGATTGATCTGCATCCTACTGTGTGAAATTAGAACTTAAACACATCTCCTGTTATATTGAAGTTCAAATTGAGTCCAGTTCATTATTGGAGGCTCAGGTAGACTGTAGGAAACTCCAGTCCTGAACTATCGAGTGACTGAAGTCCTCAGAGAACAGCTGTCAGCATCAGCTGAGGCCAGGACCATCTTCGTGGAAAAGTGGAACCGTCCCCAGTCACCACACGCATCCCAGGCAGATCACACTGGGCATCCATGCGATGAGATCTCCAACCAGAAGCAGGACACCAGGACGAGTCAGACAGCTCCAGGGGGCAGAGGGGGTCTGGATCGCTGGCAGCTCAGGAGCGATATGTATAGTTCGACAGAGAGACAGGTAGAGGGAAAGAGAGAGGAGCAGAGAGAGAAGAGAAGGAGAGATGGCAGTTATGTATGGTCACAGTTAAACAATGTATAATGTCAATGTATCTTTAGTGCAGAGTGCAAGCAGGGACTCCGCGGCAGGACTAACTATGACAGCATAACTAAAAGGGAGAGCCAGAAAGAAACACAGACATGAGGGCTCCCTGAGATGTAAAGCGACCAATCACCTCACCGTCAACAAACCTGAGTGATCAATGAGAGTGGGGAAGACAGCAGCCACTTCATCATAATACTCTGTCCATGAGTCGCCCAGATCTGCTCCTAAATAAATAGATTTTTAGCCTAGACTTAAACACTGAGACTGTGTCTGAGTCCCGAACATTAATAGGAAGACTATTCCATAACTTTGGGGCTTTGTAAGAAAAAGCTCTGTCCCCTGCTGTAGTTTTCATAATACGCAGTAATGACAAGCAGCCTGCATCCTTTGATCTAAGTAGGCGTGGCGGATCGTAAGACACTAGCAGTTCACTCTGATACTGCAGCGCGAGACCATTTAATGCTTTATATGTCAATAGTTGTATTTTAAAATCGATGCGAAATTTCACAGGGAGCCAATGCCGTGTAGATAAGATAGGGGTGATGTGCTCGTATCTTCTGGTTTTAGTGAGGACTCTCGCTGCTGCATTGTTGACTAACTGAAGCGTGTTTATGCACCTAGTTGAACAACCAGACAGTAAGGAGTTACAGTAGTCCAACCTAGAAGTGATAAAAGCATGAACTAGTTTTTTTGCATCGTTTAGTGACAGTATAATTCTTATCTTGCTAATATTTCTGTGGTGAAAGAAAGCTATACTGGTAATATTATCTACATGTGCTTCAAATGAAAGGCTGCAATCTATAAATCATAAAATTTAACCGAGGTCTTTCACTGTTGCACTTGATGGAACAGCAGAGCCATTTAAAGTTACAGTGTGATCAGAAAGCTTACTTCCAGCTGCTTGTGGTCCTATGACTAGAACTTCCGTCTTGTCAGGATTAAGCAGAAGAAAATTAATTAACATCCAATCTCTTATTTCCTGCAAACATTGTTTAAATTGAGTAGGCTGTTTTTACTCATCTGGTTTTGCTGAGACGTATAACTGTGTGTCATCAGCATAACAATGAAAACTTACAAATTATGTTGCACAGAGAAGGCATGTAAAGAGAAAAAAGCAGCGGGCCTAAAATTTAACCCTGTTGAACACCAAACTCCACTTTAGAACATGCAGAATGGCCACCATCTAAATCTACAAACTGATAACGATCAGTCAAATAGGATCTGAGCCGCGAGAGGGCCATTCCCTTAATTCCTACTTAATTCTAATCTGTGAAGAAAAGCTGCACTGAGGTCAAGTAATACGAGTAAAGTAAAGTGACGCAACCCAGATCAGAGGCCAATAGGTCATTTACTACTTAAACAAGTGCTGTCTCTGTGCTGTGATGAGGCCTAAATCCTGACTGATACAGTTCGTTTATGCCATTCCTATGTAGATATGAACATAGTTGATGTGCTACTATCTTTTCCAGAATCTTAGAGATAAAGGGGAGGTTTGCTATTGTCCTGTAATTGGACAGCTGACAAAGGTCAAGGTCAGGTTTTTTAATTAATGGCTTAATAACTGCTCATTTAAAGGATTTGGGAACATACCCACTGCTGAGTGTTTTGTTATTGCTGGTACTATCTGCTTGAGAAAATGTGTCGGTATAGGATCTAATACACAGGTTAACGATTTTGAAGAAGACATGAGTGAAATTAGTGCACTCTCTTAAAGGGGAGTAAAGTATTCGAGGTTCTGATGTGATGTGGTTAGTTTATCATCTGTATAACTTAAATTGTCTGGTTTCAAAGCCTGAATTTTTTCTGTCTAATATTTATGATTTTGTTGTTGAAAAAGGTCATGAAGTCCTCACTACTGAATGTTGTTGTGGAGAAATCTGTAGTAGTCTTGTTTCTAGTTAATTTAGCTATGGTGTTAAATAAAAATCTAGGATTATTTTTGTTATTTTCAATAAGAGTGGAGCATTGCCTGTAGCATTCACACAGACATCTATTGTGTTGTTTTTGTGCAGAGAGTTATGAGGGAGGTAGAGCAAGAGAGGGAAAGAGAGGGTGTTGAGCTCTTAGTGAAGGTGAGGCAGCTTTGAGGTCAGTGGTCTGCTGAGGAGGAGAGAGAGACCCAGGAAGTCTCAGTGCAGCGTGATGCATATTGTTGATTGTGTGACAAAAGTTGATGGTTTGCCACTAAGTATATGTATTTATATATATATATTTATGTATGACATGGCATCATCATTAAGACCTTAAAATAAAAGTCAAGAGTTGACAAAACAGTGGTTTAGTGCTGATTGGTGATGGTATTTGGTAATCATTCCATAATTATTCCATCAGTTTGAGGAAACCAATCAATGATTGATTAATAATCAGTACACAGCATACAATGCTTCTTAGACTTTACGTTTCCTGAAAATCGACCCCACCACCATTCGCTATTATTACACCCAGAGTACATTTCACACACTTACATCAACTGGGATTACTTGCATAAGTATCAGTTACTAAATGTTTTAGCATTACAAACAACTTTCAAAGCAGAAGTACACAGTCACTGTAGACCTTCTATATATTCACTATACATTTAGTTGCATGGCAGGGGTTGCTCAGTGGTTAAGGCATTGAACTACTGATCGGAAAGTCCCCAATTCAAACCCCACCATCAAGTTGCCACTGTAGGGCACTTGAGCAAGGCCCTTAACCCTCAACTGCTCGGATATATAATGGGATCAAAATTTAAGTTGCTCTGAATAAGGGCGTATGACAAATGCCATATATATTGTATCATTTTTCTTAAAACCCAAGTAAGCTCATGCCTGGGAGTGGCCTTTTCCCGAGGAAAATTGTATAACAGGTCATTTTGAGATACATTGTTTGTCTGATCTGATTATACGCATTTCTCCTACACAGTAGTTCCTCAAGTGTGCAGGGGAAAAAAACATTCACTATGAAATGTTTTAAGAATTTTTAACAATTAAAATCAATTTCCATTTTTTATAATCCATTGCTTAAAATGCACAGGCAATCAACCAGTCATGGACTATAATTAATGCTAATGTTCAGAAATTTGGCATGCCTGTATATCTTGCCTTAAATTTAATACCGTATAAATTAATGATTAAAAATGTTTTTTTTTTTAAAAGTCCATAATTATCCATTATAGAAAAATAGCCAGTAATTATAATCAATATGGTTATCACAACACACTGTTGATTATCCTCCTATTACTGCATACCCCATAATGTTTTATTCCTTAATTAATAAATGTATCAGACTTTAAGACTGTATTGTGTTTTTCTCATTAGATGATCTTTTGACGGGAACATCCAGGACGCTGTATTGGCTAAAAAATAGTGCAAGTGCCTTACCAACGGAAATCCTTTCTAATGGAAAGCTTTACATGACTGGAAGAGTATTTCAACTTCTTGATGTAATTGTTACACATTTCTCTCTCATTTACCAATGAGTTATTCGTGTAAAAGTTGAGGTGACGTTATATTTATAATTACACAGCTTGGCATCCGTGTCGAGGGTCTCAATGAGTTATTCAGAAACATTCCTCGCAAGGATTTTGGAGCTACTGATTTTGCAGCTATCATGAAAATAGTAAGTAATATTCGTTTGTTTTTATGTTTGACTGTACCTATGTTGTATATGCATCATAATTTAATTTATTTCTGCATTACCATTTAAAGCTCTCAGATTGGCAGTCCCACCCTAAACACAAACCTCTCTTATCAGCATTTGTGAGACTCTTTGGGCAAGAGATTGCATTTTTTGATTTAAATCAAGATGCTGTTCAGAAAACACTAAAGGTAACCATCCTACATTTTTACATTTACTTTGTTTTGTTTTTTTACTGATTAGATAAATTTTTTTTGTATGGAACGATAGAAATTATAAAAATGAAAATTAAATTCTTCTTTCCAAAGTATATTAGTCTTACTGCAAATGAAGACAATAAACTCTGGCATCTTGTTCAACGACTACAAAAAGGAATATCATGGCACTGGACAAAACCATTCCTTATGTTAGAAACAAGATTTATTCAGCCAACCTGTCTTGGCCTCCCAGTTGAAATCAGCAAATATTATTCTACATTATCAGCTGTTACTGTCAACGGTAAACTATTCTCATCCTGCCAACTTACTAAAAATGTAATACAATGAATGGACATGTATCCAACTAATACATGTTTTTTTTTTAATTCGTAAAAAAAAAAAAAAAATTGCCATTTCAGCAAAAGCTAACATTAACCCACCTCCAAAAGAAAGCTTACATGAATTGATAAATGCAGACATTTCTGTGGAGACAGATGGATTTGCTGGGTATATATATATATATTATTTTTTACTTTGCGTTTTTTAGTATGTTTCAAGTGTTTGTCTTATTTCACTTGAATATCATGACTTCTTATTTTATTTCAGAGTGGAAATGGATTATTTTGTTTTCCATGGGATCAATACAGAGCTCTTTCAGTCTGGTGTCCAGGTAAATGGCAAGACAAGCATGTCTTTGCCTTGGAAAGCTGTCTTGAAAAAGAACGTAAAAGAGAAGAATTATGAGGTCACTTTTCCTCCATGCACGAAGCCCACAGAGTTCTTCAAAGTCAAGTATGTATTTAAAGACTTATGAACGCTGGCTCTCAATCAGTCCTTGGATTTGAATTCTCAACCTTGCAAATCGAATTCCTTTTTTAAACAGATTCGACATATATACAGTGTCAAGAAATATTGAAGATCTATCACTGGCTAAAATGACTCCTGTGATACCAGAGCACAGAAATCCTGAGCAAGATTTTGCCATGAAAGACACATATCGTGGCAAGGAATATCAGGTACATGTTTTATTGAAAAAAAAAGAAAGAAAGAAAGAAACATTTCATTTATTAAGTATATCTGCAACATCCTGTAATAAGGTAGTAACACTTCTGTGGACCAGGTAGAACCACTGGAGATTTATGAACCAAAACTGAGGTACTGTGCAGAATTGAGCGCTTATGGAGCTGCAATATGCACTGAACTGGAAGCCAAACGGGTCCAAAACCTTAAAGACAAGCCTCTTTACTACTTTTGGGGATACACTCAGTTTTCATTTAAACTTGAGCCAGGTATGTTATATTGCTAACTGCATATATTTTTTTTTCCTAGAACAGTTTGTGTGGTTTTATTCAATGCAGTTTTTTTTTTCATATGCAATGCATCTTTTAAAAGTCAAGTCTGCTAAGCCTGTAGAAAAGATCAAAATCCAGATCAGTGCTGGGCATCACAAACACATTTCAAACCACAATCAACTGATGTCTGTCACTCAGGAAAGTTCCAAGGTATTGTAACAATTTTTGGTTTTACTTTTGAGTCACAAACCATCGATCACATTACTAGACATTTCTTCTATGAGTTTAGGAAAGAAAAAGCCATAGCTTGATGCATCGAGTAAGAAAACCTAACGTAAGTTTCTAAATCTAATCAAGTCTAATTTGTATGTGTTTTATAGCACAAATATGTTTTCAGCCATCACTAGTTATAATAATTATAATCAAAGTAATAATAATCATACATTGTCATAACTCCATTTCAGATTCTAACGCATGTTTATAATGTAGGGTGTTGATATCACTGCTGATCATGTGATCGTCTTGAAAGTGCTGGCTCTCAGTCCTAACGTGGCACCACTGGGTTATGAAACCACTGTGTATTACACACCAGACACACAGAAGGATGCCATCGAAATCATTATATCTGAGGCTGCTGAAGAGGCAAACTGGAAAATATGCATTAATGCCGATGTTGACAAGATTGAAACAGGAGCAAAGGTAATGAAGTAGGAAGCACTTTATTAGATCTGTAGAAAATGTCAATGATCATCATTTAAATAATAATAATAATAATAATAATAATAATAATAATAATAATAATAATCATCATCATCATCATCATCATCTTACACTATTGATTTGTTTTTTTACTTTAGTGGAGTTTTAAATATTATAATTTTATTTTTATTACAGAGATGTAATATGTCACTTTCGGTTCAGATAAATACAGTTAAAACATTTAAAAATACAGTACACTGCCTGATCAATAATAATAATAATAATAATAATAATAATAATAGTAATAAAAAAATATATATATATTTTTTCATTTGACTGCTATTACCTTTGACAAATGGTAAGCAACATGGTGGCCAGTTCATTTGTGAAAATGATTCCCAATGCTCTCAGAACCATGCTTTTACAATTTAGGTCTTGGAATATACACGTGCTATCAGGGAAGAAGAAAAGATAATGACAACCTGATAATGTAATCTGATTATTAAATACATTCAGGTCATCAGCTGACTTGTGTCTTTTTTTAAAACCCTGACGCACTCTTTGCTCTGGTACAGGCCTCATCAGACCACATGCTCTGAAGTATGATTTTCAGCAAACTGACGCCTTTTTGTCTGATTAGTCTTACTAACAAGTGGACATACAGCAGATTAGGCTCTGTTTATTATGTGGCATTGGTCTTAGTTTTGTTGCATTTTTTTTTTTTTTGTTCTGATCACCAATTATATTTAGATTTTAATTTTTTTTAAACCACATTTTTTCAATAAAGTTGACAGTTGAGCACTATACTGTACTTCCACGTTTTAATTATGTGTTGAAGGGTCCCTAAACAAAAAAAAAATTTCGTTAGTTGTTTTCTTTCCATGATACAGGCCAATAATTTGACCTTTCTGAAGCAATTACTTTTTTTTTTGCCCAGGCAGTGTTGTGTAAAAACTCTATATGAGTATTATATATTTCTTATAGTATCATATATTTAGGTTCTTTGGAGTGTGAATTAACATTTTATTAATTTATCATTTAAATATAATTCCTGCATTTATTAATTAACTAAATAGTAACTCACTCTAATGATTTTTGTTTTAATAAGCTATATGTATATTATAGACCCACCTCAAATGGGGAGCTGAGTGTCAGTCGTATGAAGTATCAGTAAATGTTACTACCAGAAAAGAGTCAAAGCCCACTATCAAAGCTGATGTTAATTGGAGAGATGTTCCTGCATTTATCCAAACATTCAGCCAAAGGTATCACTTTCCCCAAATATTATGGATAATTTGCTCTATACAATTATTTAATATTATAGTCCCACATGTAGTGTAGAAAACTGCTAACAGACATTACATGTTTTCTTTAAACTTTATACAGCATTCGGGAGTATCTCCCAGGTGTATCTTATGCCTGGGGGTTCAGTCAGAAACATGAGAAAAATGCTGAGCATAAAGCTTCAGCAACATTCCAGGCTTCTGCTCAAGGAGGATTTGATGTTGAAGTCAAAATTCCAGAGGTAGCAGTGCTTCTTGTATGACTTTTCTTTTTAAGTGAACATCAGAGGAAACGTACATATAAATATCTTATCTTTGACTATGAATTCACTTATAATGCTTCCAAATACATATATCATGGACTTTTGCAGTACATGCAATATTTATATTTTTTTCTGAATGTTCAGTAAAAATAAGCAGATAAATTTATTTTCTTTTAAGCATTTTTTTATGTAAAAAACTTTTCTTTTTTTTTAAACAAAAAGAAAATCCTTGCTCTACAGCAGTTATTTGCATCCACTTAGGGCTTTTGCACAGTACTGTATATTAGTATGAAATCAACAAAATATTATTATTTTCATTGTTAGTGCCACAACTAAAAGCTAAAATTTCTCTCCTACAGCTGACTGTGTATCGCAAAGGAATCTCCTCTCCATTTAATAATGTGGGAGTTGAAAATGCAGGAAGATGCTCTATATAACTGGTATTGACCTTCTTGCTGTATATCACACTGCATTAATTAGAGTAAAATGCTCATATATAGGCAAATGGAACAAAATTTAAAGTTCCATCACCAGCTGTATCTTATTAACTCTAAGGCTAATACTATCATTTTATGTTAAACGTTTTGATTCTGATCATTTTGATGTAATTCATTAGATATCTCATTTCTATTCAAATGATGTTCACGATAAATAGCTAAGATATTTTCTTTAATATAATATTAACAGGTTAATAGATTAAAATGCTTCCTTTCATTTTGATGCATAGTAGCACAATTAACATTACAGATATTTTCTTTGAGCAATACTGGCAATTATTAATGTGCTAAAATCTTTCTGCCATCATTATGTACATCCTGATCATCAGGCCTCAAATATCTTCATTCACTTTATGAAGAGGATGCACCTGATTGCTCAGTGCAGAGAATGTAATGATAATGATTCAACTAAATAAATGTATGTAATCAAATAAATTTGTGTTGGCTCTTTTTTTATTATAGTTTAACATGAAGACCACTTTTATTTATTGTTGTCCATCCCACAATTCTGTCATTTTAAACTCATTTATTATTTACATTATATCTGACACAAACGCAGCATTCCCAATCCCACCAGCAGGGGTCACTGTGTCCTCTGGTCATAAAGCATTGTCTGTTTTTATTCCTTACATAGCAGAAAAAAACGTCAGCTTTTGCAGTGTCATGCATCACACCACAGCTTGTACCATTCAGAGGATGAGCTGAAAGGCTTTTCTAAGTGATTTTTTTTATTAATCAATTGAGTTTAAATTTAAATGTAATGCAACGTCGACCCCCAATGTTTTTAACCTGCATAACACTATGAAGAAAACCAGCATAAAGGGCTCAGATTGCTCCCTGAGGAAGCTCTAATGGATATCGATGTGTGACAGTGAAGCATTAGATGTTTTATTGTAAGAACTAAAAGTAACGCAGATCTGGTTTTATGAAGTATGAAGTAATTTTCCTCTTACATTTTGCTACTAATTTTACTACAAGCATCACAATTGTTACATACTGTAGATCAAAGGTAATTGTCAAAAAAGTCTGGAGTGTTATTTGTGACACAACATAATTTTTATGTTTGTTTGTTTTAGGTATTCCATCTAAGTCATCTTTAATAATTTGGTGTGTGTGTGTGTGTTGCATAACTGAGAATATAAAATAAACACTGGGAATATAAAATAAGAAAATTTAATAACTTTTATTCCCTTTGGCCTTTGTAGATTTCATCTTAACGGTTGCCACATCAGATTATTTGAATCACAAGTTCTGGCACAGGTTTTACACCGGATGCCCTTCCTGTCACAACCTTCCCATTTTCTAACCAGACTTGGGACAGGGACTAGGTCGTATGAGGTATATGATTAAGGGTCCCACCAGTGGTGAACAGGCAGTGGTGGGCTTTAAACCCCTGACCGTCCAATCAACATCCCAGAGTGTCAACTGCCGGAGCCATCACTGCCACTTTAATGTTTCATTTAATATTCTTAAACATGCCTGATGCCTGGTGTAGATTAAATAGATAGTTGACATTTTGGGGGGGGGGGGGGGTAGATGCCTTGTCTTTATGCAATCTCCACCTGCAATCAAGTACCCTCTGTTGCATCAGTTCCCTGTTCTCGGCTGATAGAAGTAAAACCCCATGTTCTCCTCTGCTGTTGTAGCCCATGTACCTCAAGCTTTGGCATTTTGAATTCAGAGATTTTTCCCCAGCAGGTATTTTCCCAAAATGAATAAGACATCAGCTAGAATCAAATCAAAGAGAAGCATAAGCACTTTGATGCATTTGATGTTTTATTCATCCAGCTTTCGGTCACTACAGACATTCACGAGAGGGAGGTGTTCAAAAGCAAAACATTCCCCAAAGCCCAGTGTGTTCATCATAAGACGAGAGAACATTCACAAATGAAGATGAATGTAAGATTGACTCCCATTGCTGTAGGCATCCTCCATCCTATAGTTGTGAACCAGTTTGAAAATTGAAAATTGCCCTGAAATGTGGAGTGCGTTGTAGACTGTAAAAAATAAAATAAAAATTATGTAAAAACATCAGATTTTTACTGCATTTACTACCTCTTAAAAAAATATTTATTTTAAAAATGAGTGTAAATCAATTAACTATTCTGAATCTTTGAAAATGTTAAAATGGAGATGTTTTATTCATAATAAAATATTTCATTCTAATCTAGCACTGTCTTATACTATAAGAGTTAAACCAACTGCTCACAGCATTTTTTAAAACTATTTTGTGCTTGTAAGTTGTCATGCCTTGGAAACTGAAAACAAGCAGCTTCTAATTTCACAAAAGCATATGCTTTTCGAAATGTCAAGAGGAACAAAAATCCCAGAGCATACGCATTTCAATTGTAAATTAAAACTCTTATTAAATTTTGATCCAAACTGTGTGTAAAGGAGGAGGGAGTAATTTCAAAAATCCTTGGTATCTCCTCCTAACTTTATAATATCATCATCAGCATCAGTTATGCCAAATCAGGCAAACATTTTGTAACAATTAACATTATGTATACATCCTTATGCCATTTACAGTGTTCAGTATAACATCACATTACTACATGCATATTTGATTGCATTTTTGTATATTTTATTCTATTTATTCTTATTTGTATTTGCACATATTATTCTTATTCTTAGTTTATGTACATTTAATTAATTTTTTCTATTTGCAAACATTAAAATAAAACCAATGTGGATTTGATTTACGGTAACTACTTTACATTTATTTATTTTTTTGAGTCATTGGCAAACATATAAACATTTCACTGCATGTTGGACTTGGTATGATTTTGTTGTGGCATAAAATTTTGAATTTGATTTTGAGATGTTGCCAGAGTTCGCCCATATGTACATATATCAGTGAAAGATTTTTATAAACGTCATGGTCATATATGCTGATGTAAGTCTTTGGCTCTCATTTTTGGCCGAGCTGTTTTAGAGGATTGTTTGTTAAGCAACACAGTGGCCTATGAATTATTCAAGCATAAAAAAACATCTAACGTAAGGCATAAACTAGTCAGAAACAGGTGCAGATGATCAGGTCAGTGATTAGTATACTGGCGATGCTGTGAATGCTGCGTGGCTGGAACAAATGAGGGGAAATGAGTTTGCTCCTGGGGTTCTTGCTATAAACAAGCAGTTTAAATTGTATGCTTTGGCAATGTGCACGTGTCACAGTAAAATATTTGTTCACATTTTTATGTAAATAATTTAATTTTTTCACATGAGAAAGGAAATTGACCTAAATGTACCTTGTTTTGCTAGTAATATTCTTTCATTTAAAATACTTTAAAAAAAATAAAATAAAATAAAAAAACCATTGTTTTTACTTAAGCTAATATTTTAAATGTGCAAGAAAAGTAAATAAATGTTATAAATGTAGATGTAAGCACAAAACCTTTAACTGGACTTCTCATATGACCTACAGTTGTTACCTCTCTTTTCATATTATACTGTATATTCAAGCTAATGGGCATGCTGTGCATTAACAGAACCCCAAACAGGTTTGTACACTGACCATTCCAATATAGTTCTATTTAAACTAAATATACTCTTAGCAATGTTACTTTTTAAAAAGATATTTAATGAAATAACTATACTCTAATATTTTGTCGGATCATATCGCGCATATTTGTCATGACGTAACCTTATGCACCAGCCAAGGGATTCATATTCTGACATGGTTAAATATATATATACAAAAAAGAAGATATTCACTGCATCAGTTAAGGTTAAAATAATTGTTACCAGCTGAAACATATAAATTACTGCAGTAATTATACAATCAAAGACTTAATTATTTGCTTATTTAAGTCAAAATGGTGACTTTCTGGGCCAGGCAGTGTGAAAAGATAAGAAAATTCATTAAAACAGCCTCATTGGATACATCCTGACCAGGACACATTCTCAACTGCAAGGCCAGTCAGACTGATGGTTCATATGGTTTATAATATTTAAAAAAAAAGTTTCTGCAAAATTTAAGCTCTTATGCAAATAGGGATTAAATGTCTAATGTTTCACACCGTATTGAAAACTTTTTCATTTGCTTGCAAGCAGCCAGATCACAGATGGTACATGGGTATCCATAACAGTCTGTCTGGCCTGTTATGAGTGTGGCTTTCAGGGGTCAGGCACATAATTTCCATAGTGACCTGATCATTTGAAACCACAGGTCTGTCTGATGCAAGGCTGATACAGAGAGCTCATCAAAATGATTAAGTGGCGGTCTGTTCAGCCAGAACTGTGCTAACACAGCCTGATGGATTATCTATTGTACAACAGTGGCTGCAAAAGACTGGAGCATGTGTCCTTATCACAGCAATGTTAAAGTTCAGTATAAATCTAAAGAAATTGTACATATGGGCAACGTATGGACATTTGCAAATTGCTCTTGTCCAACCTTTTGTAGAACTTCACCAGGGCCTGCTGTTTGTTCTGCCTCTTGTATCTGAAAATTAAGTGGTTGATGAAGTTCATCATCTTACACCGAGTTAAGAATTTCCGAATTATGAATCATTCTTTTTGTGCTTTCTGTGTGACCATGGGTCAAGGTCATTTGGCAAGGAAAGGAAAGCATAGGAATTCTTTACTAGGCCTGATGGAAAACAGTTTGGAGGTCTGGAATGTAAGAAAGTAAGATAATGTATGCCACTTCAGACATTTTGTTACGTAGTGCGATATGGAGAGCCGCACCACAGGATGTAATAAAATTTGTGGTCAATGAAATAGGAGTTGGTGAGAGTGCTTATGACAGGCACGGGGAGACCTTTCTGTTTGGAAATGGCGTGAGATTATTAATTAGAAAATTTAAAAGGAAAAGAAAGGAAGCTGAAAACACAAAATAAACACAGCTCCGCCGTCTACGTGAGAACGAACGGGGCTCTGGAAACTAAAATAAAACTAAAGATCCTCTCGGGGCGGCACGGTGGTGTAGTGGTTAGCACTGTCACCTTGCACCGCCAGGGTCCGGGTTCGATCCCCGGCCAGGCTCGATTCCCGTCTCTGTGCGCATGGAGTTTGCATGTTCTTCCCGTGCTTGGTGGGTTTCCTCCGGGTACGCTGGTTTCCTCCCACATTCCAAAGACATGTAGGTTAGGCTAGTTGGCGTTCCCAAATTGGCTGTAGTGTGTGAATGAGTGAGTGTATGTGTGTGTGTCTGTGCCCTGCGATGGATTGGCACCCTGTCCAGGGTGTACCCTGCCATGTGCCCTAAGTCTCCTGGGATAGGCTCCAGGCCCACCGTGACCCTGAATACAGGATTAAGCGGTATAGATGATGAGTGAGTGAGTGAGTGAGATCCTCTTGGGGCATATTCGCCCTTACTGAGGATTTATATTAGAGAATTTTATTTGTGCTTTGCACTATTAAACTGGGCGTGCACGCTCGCTCTCTCTCACTCACTCGCCGGTGTCTTAGACAAGCAGATGCTGGGGCTTTGCCTCTGAACAGCGCACGTTGTCTTTCTTTCTTTCTGTCTTTTATTTTCTTTTTCTTTCTTGGTCTTTGGCCCTAATACCTTACCGGTGCTACCTAATATTCGCACAAAGTGCCGACGTATCAGGACCCTTAAATAAAGTCGCCGCCAGGTGCGGCACGTTCACGTTAATTGCGGCGTTGCCTGGCAACAGCGTGTGTATAAATGGCCGCGCCTTTGCCTGTTCAGAACTCCGTGTGGTAGCAGCCTGCGAATCTGCCCGTTCTGAACAGTGCAAAGCATTTTTGCGCGGCACTGCCCCATCGTGAGACCCGCGTCGTTAAACATTTAGAGTTTTTTGTCTTAAGGCTTCCATATATTTAAAATTTAAGATTAAGATAATTATGAACTATGCGACATATTGTATTATAAGAATTCATAAAATTACAAATTATAAACCAGATTTATTTTTTATAATGTGTGGGTATTCAAGTCAAAGTGGAACTTTTTGTCTCATGAGCAGAAGAAGGAGGGCAATTTTTTTTTTTTTTTGACATTTACAGCACAGAAGACTTTTAGCACAGTATGGTGACGAGTAAACATTTCAATGGTGCAAATGTTTTAAAGAAGGCTGTATCTCCATGAGTTTTAATCTATTCTATTTGGAGATTAATAAATGTGAATTTTACTAGTGAACATTTTATGACTCTATCTTTAATTCACCTAAATTCAGATAGAAAGTACTTGTAATTCCAAATGCTTGCTGCATTTTGCATTTTCCCTCAATATCTGTAATGTCATCAATGTCATCAATATATCTTTTTTTTTTTTTACTTCATGTGCTTATTTAATCAAAGTATGGCACCATTTTTGGATTTAAAGTAAAGCCTTTATTTTGTCACATATACATTACAGCACAGTGAAATTCCTTCTTTGCATATCCCAGTGTAACTGGCCATGGTACAGAGCCCCTGGAGCAGTTAGGGTTAAGGGTCTTGCTCAAGGGCCCAACAATGGCAACCTGGCTGAGCTGGGAATCGAACCGCCGATCTTCCGATCAGTAACTCAGTGCCTTAGCCCTATTTACTATTCAGCTCGAATTATTAACAGTATATTTAAAACAAAACATGATAGCAAGAAAAATTTTTATTAATTAACTGTTGTCTTGTATACCCTTTTTTTTAAGTAACTGGGAAGCTGCATGAAGTAAATCAACAATGGTAAATAATGCAGAGTAAATATATACCCAATATACCCAATTGAAACAAATTACTTAATGAAATAATAATAATAATAATAATAATAATAATAACTAATAATAATAACTTTTTGTTGCATTTTTTATTAATGTATGTGTGCAATTTAGTTTTTTTATCAAAGTTTTTTTTTTTTTTTTCAAACTATACAAAGAAAACACAACGAAAGAGAACACAAAACCAACCCCCCCCCCCCCCCCCCCCCCCCAAAAAAAAAACCAGACAAACACAAGGATGCCATAACAATCTGATGTCCATAAAAAGATAAAAACAAAAATAATAATAACATATGTAAGTAATCTTCCCCACAACCTTCTTTTACAGTACAATATTATCAGTGTTCATGCCCTCAGCAAAAGTTAAGAAAGGCTGTCAAATCTTATAAAATGTGTCAGTAGACCCCCTAACTGATCTAATTTTCTCCAGCTTAAGGTAGTACATCAATTCCCTTATACAATGGCTACATGTTGGTGGATCAGGGTCTTTCCATTTAGTCAGTATTAGTCTCCTAGCCAAAAGGGAACAGAGAGCCAATATTTAAAATTTTCTTTGGTTAAAACTAGTGTTTTCTGGGGGCACACCAAACAATGCAATAAATGGAGATGGCTCTACTATCTTTCCAAATAGTTCAGAAAGGTCTCAAAGATATTAGTCCAGAATATGTAAAGTCTTGGACAAGTCCAAAACATATGCAGCAGAGTTGCAGGAGCCTGCCTGCATCTATCACATGTGCTATCTATATCAGCTTTGATCTTAGAAATCTGAGGCAATTGTCTAAGGCAAATGGAAGATGAGAAAATTCCCTGTATTATTTTGTGCCAGATTTCCTCTGAAATTGGTTCATCTAAATCTGTCTCCCATTTATTTCTGAGTAAATCTAAAGGTGTTGAATCATACATACTGAGTAATTCATAAATCCTGCGTATAGTTTGTTTTTGTACTGATTTACATTCACATAGTGAATCTAATAAAGAAAGTGGATGGCATGATGGGTATGATGGGAAATTATTAGAATTCAATGCCACAAAGCTCCGAAGCTGCAAGTATCTATAAAAATGTGATTTGGGAATATCATATTTCTGTATCAACTGTTCGAAGGATGCAAAATTTCCATCAATATAAAGTTCAGACAGTGAGACCAAACCCTTTCTAGCCCAAACTTCAAAAGCATTATCCATCATTGATGAAACAAACATGTAATTCTTAGCAATTGGGGCAGCCTGTGGTAACTCTTTAAGAGAAAACAATAGTCTGACCTGATTCCAAATTTTAACTGAATGTATAACAACTGGATTAAAGGTCAAACTAGAGACTGGTTGAACAAATGGTATTTTGGAACATAATAATGCTATTAGAGAAGTGGGGCTAACTGAAGCCCCCTCCAGAGTTGTCCAAACAGGGAGATTGTCATTATTTAACCAGAAACAATTTAGGTTTTTTAAAGAAAAGCTAAGTTGATCTTTATATATAATTAATGAGTTACATGCTTCCTGGTCAAAAAATAAATACAAATGCACACTCATTTGGAATGAGTGCACTATGCACTATGATTTCATTTAACCGCCTTTAGCTTTGATTTCAGCATTAAATGTAGTGTCCAAAACATACAGTATGCACTCTGGTCATTCAGTACATTCAGCTCTTCAGCTGACTTTATTTAATTGCCATATAATGTTGCTGAGCCTAGACCTACAGCAGACCCAGATCATAACACTGTTTACAGAGGCTTGTACATTGACCCTGGCATGTCTGTCACTCTGGAGTAGGGTCGGTCTGAACTCAGACCACATTGCCTTTTTCCATTGATCCAAAGTCCAATATTTATGCTCTTTATCAAACTGAAGCCTTTTTTTTTATTGTCCACAATATCAAGTTGTTTTCTAAAAAAAACAGACCAATATACACTGTGCTTATGCTATACTTCATATTGAAGCCATTCATCAAACAAACTGAACTGTTTTATTTACTTAGGTCAATAAGTCTGTTTGCTGAACTCTTCCAGTTGTTAAACTTGACCATTCCAATATTTCAGTCAAAAAAAAAAAATTAACTTTTAGAAATTGCTCAAGATGAAAGTAGAAACTGTTAAACTGACCCCCATTCCTGGCCCATGTATGCAAATCTAACCTAGAGTTAGTCTAAGCACACTCAAGTTTCAAACTGCATTATAGCCAGATTCATCCGGCAAAAATTCATCCCATATTCTTTTATGAGCATGATCACGAGTGGCTTCACTGTTCAGTTCTTCTTTGTAATGAGCACTTAGCTACAAACTGGCCCTTTCTACTGCATGAAAGCAAATTTGGCCGACACTTTATGAGAATGGCCAAGAGTGCTGTAAAGTAAATGGGCATTGGCGGGTGTCTATAAAAGTAATGACATGAGGCGCATCCAACACATAAACCAACTGATATTCTCAGTCACATATTAATCTTGTGCTGAAGCCAGGCTTTAAATGTCCAACTATAATTCAACAGGATGTAAAAATTTCATACATTATCCCAATAATTTATACATTCATACAATTTATACAACATTATAATTTTTAGAAGAAACAAAAACATATCGAAAGGCAGATACTTGGAAATGTTTGACACACGCACACGCACACACACACACACACACACACACACACACACACACACACACACACACACACACACACTATATTCAAATAAAGAACTTGAAGTCTTCACAACAGCACTATTATGGATCTCCTTTTAAGACCTTTAAGAAGACTGTATAAAACAGGTATCACTTGCATTTTAGTATTTGAGCAAATAGAGCCCAAATTCTGAGTCTTTATGATATAAAATATTAACTTATTTGTTTTATTTTTTTTTTACTATGACTGGTCATTATTAAAGTCCTTGATGTATTAAATTCAGTACATACTGGGAGCCAAATAGGGTTGTTAGGTTTAATGTTGAGAAAAAAATAATAACTGTTTTTGTCCATTAATAAAATAAGCATACAACAACTAGTAGATAAACCAGGTATGATAGTTTTTCCTCGCATATTCAGTTAATCATCCTGTGAGCACTACCAAACCATAGGAACAGCTGGATGTTTTGCACCATGCACTGCACAGTCAGGTATATTTATTTGTAGACTAGTATGTAACTGCATTCATACACTACTCAATACATCTTAAAACTATTTTGTTATTTGAGTTTTTAGGTACCTAATGTGTAATGCATACAACATAACGTTCATTCTTATTCAGTAAACACTGTAACCATGGGCATTGTTAAGCTAAATCTGGAGCCTATATTTCAAATTTCATACACATCATAAAGATGATCAAGTAATGCAAGCCAGCAGATTAATAAACAACACAAATCTCAGTCGAGTCTCATCCTAATCATCTTAATGTGTGACTGCACCAGCTGCACCCATGAAATTTGAGAGAATTTGCAGAAAGGCAGGCTACTGCTTAGGCCTACATTAAAGGTATCTCATGTACCTTTTGGCCACTAGTGCCAATGCCAAACACTATAGGATAAATAAATAAAAGTAATAAGCAGTCAATAGTAAGTGGACACCTATTCATCACACAGCTATGTGCTTATTGAAAATTCCCTTCCAAAACCATCAATATTAATATGGAGTTGGTCTCCCTTTAATGATATAAAAGCCTCCACTGATCAGGGAGGTCTTGCCCCTAGATTTTGACGCAGGCCTGTGGGGAGTTGTATGATTTTAGTGAGGTCAGGTATCTGTGGCAAAAGTGCTTGCAAGCAGTATGTCTTTTTGTAACAGGTTTGCACCTGTTAGTTCCAGTGGAGGGAACTCATAATTTTGAGGAAGACACACACACATGGAAATACTGCTATTATCAGGATGTGTAAAATCATCTAGTGTAAAACCTGTGCCAAATTAAAAATCTGAACCAACTGAACAATTGCCTAATAGAAACAGCTGAAAGAAAATCAACAGTGTAAAACAAGAAGGGCAGGAGGGGGGACTTTTCATGTATTGTTTTTAATGTGTGCCGGTAATTTTGAGCAAAACTCAAAGTCCATGCGGAGGCAAAACGTTCTAAAACATTTCAGAAACAAGTAAACAAACATTTTGAGATACAAACGTATTGTAAACATACGATATAATATGTTTACGGATGATTAAACTTTTTTTTTAAGTCTTTAATTTAATCATTAATTTTTTTGTTTGTTTGTTTCTTTGACACTGCATTCACACCAGCAGTCAACAGTCATTTGTCTTTTTTTTCTATGCATATGTGAGGCACAGAGCCATAATTTAGGTGGCAGAGTGAACAGTTGAACTGAATTTTTCAAATTGCTATACAAAATGTGTATTCAAATCTTTGGCTTAAATGATTCCTTGTACTAATCCTGTGGCGCATGTGGGCTGACATTCATTTCCCTACACACTTTAGCATTTTAGTTACTATCTTGAAACCCTTCTCATCACTGATAAATGCAGATATATGTAAAAAAAAAAAAAAAAAAAAAGTATTCTTAATCGAGTCATTTACACTGCATTCAGAAAGTGTGCGTGTGTAATACATTATATTTCATCGTATCATTCACAATTCAGGTCTTTTTGGATGTAACATGCACCCAGGTTTCAAGTTCTGAAAACCTGAATTGTGGGTTTCCATTATTCTTGGCAAATCCTCTGACGCTGAATATCTTATTATCTTAGCTTATTACACTTTTATCCATCAGAAAGTTTTATAAAGACTTTTATTTTGAAGTCCTGATCAAAATTTTCGGAATACTACCTCCTGAGAACACTTCCTGTTTCCAAAAGGAACTATTCATTAACAAATGTTAAGTCATGTTCCCGGCTATGTTGTCCATACAGTTCGTGTTTTAAAAGTTTTTGAGAGGTGAATTTACAGTATAGTTTTAACGTGTTATTGTAAATGATTTTTTACACTCCGGTCTAGTCATGATACCTCAGAGTAAGAGCTTCCTCGTGCGGATAGCTTTCTACTGGAAGCCGCTTTTTTCAGGGAAATACCTGTTAGTGACTAACATTGTGAGCAGTGGAGGCATGCTCGCTCTTGGGGACTGCATTCAGCAGACCAGAGAGAGGAGACAAACACCGGCTAAGACCAGGGACTGGCAGCGCACAGGTAACGACCTGACACGGCTCATGTAACATCACTCGTGATTTCATCACCAGTGTCACTTCACGTTATTGCGTCTTACACTTACACTCTTACGCTTAAATTACTGAAAGAACTGGCATGGTCTTTTTAAGCCCAAATTCAGAATGTCTGCTCACAATATAAGCATTAAACTGCATTAAACTTTTTAAACTCACTAACTCCTTTTTTTAAACAGGAGATTTAATCTGTTATTTTTTAGTATACAGTATTTGTGAGTTTTTATTTTATATATATATATATATATATATATATATATATATATATATATATATAAATTTTAGTTTGTTGGTTTTGGTGTTGTCCTTGTTTTTAACCTATACTCAATCCTCCTTCTGTTCCGCAGGGCGCATGTTTGCAGTTGGATGTACCATGGGACCGTTTCTGCACTACTGGTATCAGTGGTTGGACAGGGTTTATTCTGGAAAAATCATAAAAACTGTTGCTAAGAAAGTCTTGATAGACCAGCTTGTTGCCTCACCACTTTTTGGAGCATGGTACTTCATAGGTATGGACCAAGGTTTTGTGTCAAATCCTGATGTAATGCATGTTATGAATGTACAAGGACCGTTCAAATCAAACCAGGACTTGTGATGGAATTTCTCGTGAATGAAGGATTGACATTTACAGGAGATTCCTAGAACATTATGGTGATGAGACCCCGGCCAAGGTAACTCGGAGCCCACTGCAGTCATTCCTGTTAACATTTAGTGAGTAGAACGCTTAGCTCTTAAAAATTAGCATAACTTGTCGCCGACTTGCATTAAAGATGCATCTGTCCGAAGGAACTCTAATCTCAATCATTCACTAACACCACTTGCGCAGTACATGAGCTTGGCTGGGAGTTATTGTTAAATCTCCTTTACAGTTCTGACCTTGATTTCAGCCATTTCCACATGTTTCTTTGAGGTAAGCATTTTCACATGTTCCTGGGAGGTAAGCATTTCAGGCATGAAGCAGGCAGTTTGATCGTGGCTCTGGTGTACTGGGGAAACTGGGATAAGTGCATTATTGTAGCAAGGGATTATATAGAGAAATAATGGGAGCTTGTTTGATTAATGAGTCCCGGTTTGACTTGAACACCTCTTGTACATTAACATACCCATATTCATTCTAGAGACAGGGTTTCATTCTCAGTCAAAGTAATGACCTGTTTTTATTTGGGCCATAGTGATGTATTAAGGTACACTGAAAATTAGTGGCAATTAATGATGTTCTTCTTGATTATTAATGGTAACCAAAACAAAGTTTAATTTGAATGCAAATTGAACATGGCGAAAATATTTGTTACATCATGTTCATTTTTAATAGACCTGGGTGGACAAAGGAGTTAAAGTGTGCTAAACAAGTAAATAGATGTTGGCTACAAAGAAATATTTAACAAAAACATTCAGTGAATGCATTTTTGCAGTTAATGCATCAGTTAAATCCGAAAAGTCAAGGCATAATTATTGCATTAATAATTAATTGTTAACACACATAATATTCATTGATATTCATACTTTTTATTAAAAAGACCAATTTTTTTTTTCATAAATATAAAACTCAGCACGTTTTTTCTTCTTTGCTAGCAGCATATCACAGCAATCAACATAACTAGAGCTAAATAAAGTATACCATGATATCCCCAATTGCTTGATATTAAATAAGTAGCAGTATCAATGTCAGTTTCAAAGAGTACTGAAGTATGTGTTTCTACTCAGTCTAAAGGAACATAAAAATATAGTACGTATTATAGTATTGAGATTTTCATTATATTCATTATTGTTTCAGGTATGGGCATGATGGAGGGTCACGGCTTGCTTCATGGCTGCTCTGAGTTTAAAGAGAAATTCTGGGAGTTCTATAGGGTAGGAGCTGGAAAACAGACCATAATACCCAAGACAGAGACTCAAATTTTAAAAATGTTCTTGTGTTTCTTTGTTAGGCGGACTGGTGTGTCTGGCCAACTGCACAGATGTTGAACTTCTACTTCTTGCCAGCCAAATTTCGGGTGTTGTATGTAAATACAATTACACTGGGATGGGACACGTACCTCTCATATCTCAAGCACAGGGTAAGGCTGCTAAGACCAAATAAGATCAATTTGTACTACTTTTATGTGCATTTTTATTTTTTCATTTAACCACTATTGCTTAAGAACCTGTGTTACAATACAGTACAAATTCCGTACACTGATAGGCAAAAGTTTTAATGTGCTAGATACTATGTATACTTTCTATCATTAAAAAAAATTGGAAAGGCTTATGATTCAAATAACATTTTTTTGAACAATACAGTTTACTTTGACTGTCCCCCCCGCCAAAACAATTACGTATTATAAATCGTAAAAATTTTGATTTGTGTGACGACTTGCGTGGTCTGTAAATAGTTCCATATGTGTTATTTCATAATGGTACCTTCATTAAACATAGTAAAAATATTGAAAATAAGAATATTCATGTATAAATGTTTGAACAGCAGCGTGCCTGTGCTCTTGTAGGTGTTTGTAGCAATTTGCCCAAGCAAGCTGTCAGAAACCGATGTGCTAATTATTAGGTTTTATTATTTTCTTTCTTTTTTTTTTTTCATTCCCATAAACAACTATTTACCTGCACCTGAAATAAATCTTCCAGCTGTTTTTTAACTTTCAGGGCCTCCATACTTTTCCCCCATCTGTATTATCTGCATTTCTTTTCTCTTTCATTTGGTATTTTTGTTTTCTTTGTCATTTTTGTACAGGATGACCAGCCAGAGGACTCATCAATGTCACCTCCCTCAAGCAAACCACTGGATGATAAACTATAGGCTCACACCAATGTGAGCTTAAATTTCATATTTTAGATATTATTACTTAACACTTTAAATACTTTAATCTTTAATTGAATAAATTAATTATTTAAATCCATAATTCTATTCAGTTTGTCAGTGTAAACAAGTTCATACACCTGTACTGAGCCTTATCAGCTGTTCTCAAAACATTTCTAGATATGGTCATATTTTCAGTGTGCAAATAATACACTGGCCACTTTATTAAGAACTAGTGGGTAGAACATGCTTACAGTAGCTCTCAGGCTTTCAGGCTGTTTTCTTTGCATGCATTCCAGAAGATGTTAAAAGCATTCCTTTGAGATTGCGGTCCATGTTGACATAATTATAACATAAATGGTGCAGATTTTTCATTTGCAATTTTTAATTTCATGTTGTGAATCACTTCTACCAAATCCTAAATGTCTTCCATGAAACCAGTTTCACCACATAACAAAATCATGAGAACTGTCACTCATTAGTTTTTTGGTTGGTTGTTGTTTGCACCATTTTGTGGAATCTCTTTTTTTCTGAAATATTCAAACCAGCCAATGAGGTGCCAACAAGCACACCACGGTCAAAGTCACTGAAATCATATTTTTACTCTGTAAGTGGCCAGCAAATTTTATTTTATTTGTTTACAGGCAAAAAAAAAAAGCAGTGCGGTGAATTATTCTTATGCTGCCTTATACACATAGTTGAGAGTCAAACACACCTTACCATTCAGACTACCCAACAACACACATGTTTGCACTGAACTTTCTAATGAAATCACACTGTGAGAGCAGCAGCATTGCCAACATCCACAAAAATAAAATGAATGTTTAAACATTAAATAAAAACAGTCAATTTGCCGACGATATGTCACTAATGCAGTATACAGCATTAATACTTAACCGAGATGGCTATTCCCCTATAATAGAAGTCAAAATCATATCACCTGGTACTGACAGTGTAGAATGAATTAAACTGTTAAAAAGCTGTGACTTTTTTTTTTTTTCAACTTTTTAACTTCTGAAATGTAAAATCATATTCCATGTTCAATGAGCTTTGTCTGAAGTGCAGTTCTGTTACACTGTGCAATTTTAAGGAATTTCACTCAGTTACCTGAGTTAACACTCCACCACTTCTAGTTTGTTCAGGGATTTTTGCAAATTCTTGCTTATTTTTAATAATTATTCCTTTATTACAGATGACAAAACAGTTACATGAATTGTTAGTGTAAAGTAGTATTTTCGAAAATTTGTGTGCAAATGATTTATTTTTTTGCAAATGGTTGTTTTTGCTCCTATTTGTCTCCTTTGTCTTAATTTATACAATATTTACACCTTCACTTCATGCAATTATCCAATCAACCTTTGAGACACTGATCAAGAACTTCAGTTAATGTTTACATCATACATCAGAACAGAAAAGAAGGTGTGATCAGGATTTGGCAAGTTTTGCATCCTGAAATGCCTTTTATGTTCACCACAGTTGTAAGAATAACTCATTTGAGTTATTATAGCCTTCTTGTCAGAGTAATTCTATTTGACCGTTCTTCTCAGATCTCTCTCAAAAACAAGGTGATTCTGCCCACAAAAACACGTGAAATACTCAAACCGTCTGGCGTCAACAATCATGCCACAGTGAAATCATTGAGATCACATGTTACACATTTTGATGGGTGATGGGAACATTAACTGAAGCTCTTGATAAAATCTGCAGGATTTTATGCTTTCCACTGCTGCCATGTGATTGGCTGATTGGCTAATTGCATGAAAGAGCAGGTATAGCAATATTCCTATTAAAGTGGAGGCTGTTTGTAAATGCTTTGTGCCTTGACCTACATCTAGTCAGAAAAACTTAATTATTTATTTTAAGACATTAAATAGAAACGGTTCATATGCAGTCTGTATTAGTATTATTATTATTATTATTATTATTATTATTTCCTGTTCCCTGCATGAGATGATGCATGAGGTGACTGATGTTTATTAGAACTGCTTGAACTTTATACTGGTAACATTCTACGTATTTACAGCATATAAACTAACAGATATCTGTCCTGTACTATGTTCTAATGTACATTAGATCTGCTCTGGTTTATCTGTCTGTGTTTAAAGTTGTTTACAGGAATATTTTAACCAGAATTTTAGAATGGTTGAAGCTGTGCTTTACCAAAGATTTGTGCCATTGTAAATGTAATTGAATAAACAAATTATATAATGTAAATGTTATTTTAGGACTTGCATTTAAAATAATTATTCTGTCATTAAAAGTTCTTCAGAATGATGGGATCATTGGTTATTTATGTTGCTTACAACTACATGGGGCATTCAAGTCAAACCAGGATTTTTGATTGTGCAGAATAAAAGGACACAATTATGAGAGTAAAAACTCCCTTTACTTCCTTTATTGCTACATGAATGCACTTATCCCAGCATTTGTGCTGGAAACCCAAATGTATGTGTGTGTATCTCTTACACAAGTTGGTGACAAAGTTTCTATCAATTTTTAAGGAGGAATGACTGCAGTGGGTTTTAAGAGACATCTCTGTCGGGATTGTCAATCACAGACATATGACCGGTTTTAAAATGCTTGCACCATTGAAATGTTGTACTGCAGCTAAGCATCTTGTAACATCATTGAAGTCTTCTCTAAATGTCAATTGGCTAAACGCCTTAATTCATGTGACCTGATTTGATAGGAACACTCGTCATTGGTATGTGTACGGCTCTACGTTAAACATTTTTACTGCACTTTTAGTAGGATGGCACTAATGAATCGATCAGAGAAAATTTTTAGAATTCTATCATTTTGAGTTGTGATGGGTTTTCATCTCTTAAGGTTAGATATGTTTAATTTGCAACTATAAATACTTAAACTTTATTTCTAAAATTCTTCATGTACTCAGACATGATTTTACACATCTTTTGTTGTGTTCCTTAAACACTTGGTTCCACTGGGGATCGAACCCAGGACCTTCTGCGTGTAAAGCAGACGTGATAACCACTACACTATGGAACCAGCTGGGAAAGAACTACTTGAATGTGAATGCATGTCATGGGATATGGTTAATTGGCAGACAACTAAGAGCATCTCGAAACAACTATAAGATTAAGTAGTTGTTTTGTTACACAATTTTTTTAAAAAAGCATTAACATAAAAAGTTTTAGTAATGTGCTTTTAGTAAGTTTGCTTTTAGAGAAATTTCACATTGCTGTTTAGTTGACATGACATGTACCCAGTTTAAAATCTCAACTTTTAATTGGTTGTGGGCTTAATTCTTTATATTTCTCTAGGGTTGACTTGGGTTGAGCCCAACTTTTCATCTACTCAAAAAGGTCAGTTGTCTTCCATTATGGCCCATTGATGTACTGTAGTTGGTTCAAGTAAAGTTTTTCTATATAACCAAATTGGCCTAACAATACCCCAACAAAACACTTTAATATTAGTTAAAACTTAAATACTTAAATATTATGCTATTTTTCCAAAAGTTTAAACAGTGATTTGCATAAAACAAGAGAATACAGGTTCTACTTTGTTTAAAGGTCAATAAAATACCTGAATAACTCGAGATGCTTACAAGTAACTTACTGATACAATTTCATAACCATTTTTAAAAACTAGCAATGAATACCATTTTCCCCCCCCCCTAATGTGTCAGGCACGACAAAAGATCAATGACAACAAGACTTTGTTTCTCAACATATGAATCTGAGGGGAGCATGTCTCTCCAAGTCCAATAGAAATGGTTTGAATGGCTCCAAAGGTGTCTGTCCAATTCTTCTGGAATTCAGCCTACAGAGACCAGACCTGACCAAACATCACTCCTACAGCTGCTATAGAGTCACCCATGTTCCAAAGACTATTACAGCTTCAACACCTTGTTTATGCTCCTCCAGTAGCTACTAAAGGCCATCTGTCACCCCTCTGACCCAATCATCCACAGCAGAGTTCTGGTTATAGAAGAAAGACAAATATGATACATTTAGCAGAATATATGGTTATGTTGAAAAAAAATATTTTTTTTTAAGTAAGATATTACTAAGGCTATACACTACCAGAGTGTATAAAATAAGTGTTTCTGAAATTCTAATGATGGGTTAAAGCTACGTTTTGCTTCATATTTAAAGGGGTTTGATATTTTCTTAGGTTTTACTTTGTCATTCTCAGGAGTAACTCCATGTTTGAAGTGATGTTTTAAATTAACCGGGTTTTACCCAATTCGGTTTTCATACAAATTAAGTTAAGCATTCATGTGGCCGTGTGCTGGGGTGGAGCAGGACGCTTTTGCTGGGCAAACGTCAAGTCAAAGCTTACAAAACACTTGATTGCATCTCAGGGAAGGTAAATTGCTGACTCAACTAGATTTTTTTTTTGTTTGTTTATTCAGTCTGTGTCTTCACATCTAATTACACTCTAAAGTTGAGCAATAGCAGAAACAAACCAGATCACCACACAAGCAACAATACAAGATGTTCCAACTGCACATTATTACCAACCAATACTGGTAACTGCCTCCCTTTGCTCTTACACCAGCCTAAATTCTTCATTTTTCTGTTCTACCACATACCACAGAATTTAGATTCAGTGACTGGGAAACAGCTGTGTGTGAAAATCCCAGCTAGGAGTATACTGTTGATTTTGCATTCATTTATTTTATAAACTAATCTAATCACCACAACAGTTTAAGATCATGCCTGCATTTTGTTTCTATAACTTAGAACTTTTTTGGGTTGTGCATATTAAATGAAATCCAGTTCTATGTCTGTGAATTCCAGTTCTAAAACCAGCCTTATACTCTCTTTGTAGTGTTTTTAAAACATGGTTCCACTGGGGCTTGAACCCAGGACCTTCTGCGTGTAAAGCAGACGTGATGACCACTACACTATGGAACCAGTTGCTTTGCCATGTTTGTTGTTTAGTTAATCAACCCTACTGAAAGTGAATACACACCCTTATTTTCTACATATGTTCTACAATGTCTTGAACAAAGATTCTATTGCATTTGAAACACAGATTGTAAACACTTTTGTTTCTTAAGGTTTTTAAAAAAGTGTTATCTGTTAACACCCTGAAGTTGAGGGTTGGTTGGAACAACAGCAGAGACAAACCAGACCACCACACAATCAATAATACAAGGTGTTCCAACTGCACTTCATTAGGGACACCAATACTGGCTACTACCTCAAACAAGATTTATACCTTCTTTGTTCTGTTTTTTTTTTTTTTTTTTTAACGGTCAGTTCCTCTGAGGATTGAATCCAGAACCTTCTGTATCTCAAGCAGACACGATGACCACTAAACTACAGAACCAGTTATATGGGTACGAACCTGTGGAATATAATCACTGTCGAAAATAATTGTGCATAAATCGATTATTTTTGACAGTGATTTTTATTCCATAATTTGATTCCATATTCCACCACAAGGTTCATTTGAAGAAGCTTCACACAAGGGCTCATTGTACTGCCATCTAGTGGACACATTTTGTGTAGCAACTAGATCATAACATCGTAAACTTCACAACCAGAATAATTAAGACATATATATGTAGCTGCACTGCTCAAATGTTTATGCACATAATCAACATCTCTGAATCTTGCACGAGCCTTTACTTTAGTCGGTCACGTGATTCCGGCAAAGGCGAGGTTTCGTGAGTCATTGGTCACATGACTCTCGGGGACCGGACAGACGGTTTGAAGCAGGCCTTCATTTGGACGATACAAGCTTCGGAGTTTCTGTCATAGTAGTACATTAAGGCACGTCTGTTCGTTAACGTAATGTGCGAGTAACAAGTCCAGTAAGCAACGTTAACACAGTCACGTCACTAGCAATGAGGACATTTTGTCCGCCACTTCATACAAAATTTCCTCATAGACAAAGACAAAGTCTTGAAAAGACTTCTGTAAATGTTAACTAGGTTTTACGCCTTTATTTACACGAAATTCCATCAGTCCCAGTTTGACTTGAACGCCCCTCGTGTCTACGGTATAGTTCTACGTTTATACTGTAATTGTAGTAGGATGATGTTACACAATATATGGAAATACGTTAACAAGCTTTATTTCTAAAGCGCTTTGTGTACGTACAGTATAACGGGGTCACAAAGACAAGATTTTACACATCTTTTGGTCTGTTTAGTAAATGGTTGGTTCCACTGGGGATCGAACCCAGGTCCTTCTGCGTGTAAAGCAGACGTGATAACCACTACACTATGGAACCCTCCTGCATGTTGGAGGAAGAAAAGGCAGAAGAGGACTTTGAGGATTTGCTTTTTACGCGTTAATTCAATAGAAATTTTACTGCAAGCCCAAGTTTGAGATTTACATAATTCTTATATTATTTTTCATATCTATACTATATGTATATATGCTGTTTGGATTTGTAACAAAGTTGTACATGGCATGTACTGTATGTATTTTTGTAAATACATTTTATAAATAAATAAGTAAACATCATTTGCTACTCTGTTGGTTCACATTATGTTTTGTAGAAAAGAATAATAATCGCAGAGTATCTATCAGTTATTGCAGCCTGATTTACCTGATTGTACAGCGTTAAGCTGAGTTGACTTTTGCTGTAAGTTTTGCTCTGGTGCTGTGCCACCTGAATTTCCCCTTCAGTACTCGAGGGCAGGATGGTGAGTTGGGTAACGTCCCCTTCAGTGCCCCACAAAAAAATTGCTTTAACTTTGCTAACGTTTTGACATGACATATTGGAAATGAAATTTCAATGTTGCAACAGCAAGGCTGGTTAACAAACATAAGTGTTATATTTGCCCTATTTTATCAAGCACACAATATTATAAATCAGATAACATCAGACATATTTTTTTGACCATAATGACTTTTGACCTTTTCTTGATTCCTGATTACTTATCTACCATTTCCATGTCTAAAATGTATCCAAGCAGTTATGCTAAAAAACACAATCTTATCATTCTTTGTTGTTTTCATAAATACTAGCATGTAAAGTAGACTTAATGAACACTACACCATGAAACCAGCTGATCAGCTGTAATGACTTGCATATCACAGTTAGTGGGGGCATGGTGCTGTAAGTGTTTGTACAGTTGCCTTGCTCCTGAAGGTCCTAGGTTTGATCCTTGTGTCAGGTCTGTTTGGTTGTGCTTGCTGGGTTTCCTTTGGATTCTCTAGCAGTCGAAAAACTGCAGATGATTCTAAATGGTCTTCTCAAATTAGTAGTGAAATAAATGGGAGTAAATACAATGGTCATCATTCTCCTTTATAGTGATTCCTAGATGGATGGATAAAAATCTCAGTAAATAGGATACTGTTCAAAAAATGAAACTAAATCTTATCAAGCCTGAACTAAAATGTGTTTCTTTTTACAACTTGATGATGTATTCTCAGAATTGTTCTTGTAATCATCTAAAATCTCTTCGAGCATTCGTCCCTGAAGGGACTTTTCCCACTCTTTGATTTGTTCTTCTAGCACATGGTTCCACTGGGGATCGAACCCAGGACCTTCTGCGTGTAAAGCAGATGTGATAACCACTACACTATGGAACCAGCCACAGGATAGTGTGTTACAGTTTGACAGTTTACAACAGGGGTCTCAAACTCAGTTCCTGGAGGGCCGCAGCCCCACAGAGTTTTGTTCCAACCCTGCTCTAACATACATACCATGTAGTTTTCAAATAAGCCTTAATGACTTGTTTAGTTGGATCAGGTGTTTTTAATTATGGTTGGAACAAAACTCTGTGGGGCTGCGGCCCTCCAGGAACTGAATTTGAGACCCCTGGTTTACAATATAAATTCCGAGTCATAGGCATGCTCGACCACAGAGAAGAAAACAGCCCCACCTCCAGTGAAGCTAAACAGAAGGAATACAAGCATCTGAAGACAGCTCTTAAGTCCTGCTGATATCCTACGTGGGCTTTTAACAAAATAGCTTCCAGATCCAACAAAAGGAGAACAGAGACAGCTGAGATCCGCAAATAAAGGAAAAACATGGTTGTCCCTTATGTGGTCAGAGAAGCTGAAATGGATTTTTGGAAAACACACACTTCAAACCCACCGATACACTAAACCAGAGACTCGTCCACCCAAAAGATAAAGTACAAATCCTGGACAGAGAGGATAGATACTTTGAAGGAAACAACTTGGTTCAACTTTTCTCCAACTTTTCATACTGGCCTTTCATCCATTCATCTTCTTCACAGGTCCACCAAGAAAGCCACACAAAAAGACTCACCTTACTCTCTCTAGTTGCTCCATCTCAATGACTCTCTCAATCTCTGTCTATTTCTGAGTATTCTCAACAATTGTCTCCCTCCCCTGTTCTCTAACGACTCTCGCTCCTACTCGCACCTTTTCCGTTTTTCATGCAACAAGCCCATTCAGGCACAGTGTAGTGATTAGCATTGTTGGCTTGCACCTCCAGGGTCTTGGTTCAATTCCAGCCAGGTTTGATTGCTGTCTCTATGTGCATGGATTTGCCTGGTCTTCCTGTGCTTGGGAAAACAAATAAGAGCACTGCCAAATAATACATTTCTTATGTTTTCTTACAGGTGCATGTACTGGTAAGACAAACAGTTTTGTTTTATTTTTCCTAAATTCAAAATATAACTTGTTATTTAGAGTGTATATTTAAAGAAAATGACATCACCACAGCATATCAAAATAACCCAAGATCATGCAGTATTTTCAGAGCTTTAATAACTCATATAAACAAACAAAATGCAAATTATTTGTAAACAAATTGTCATAATATATAATTAACTAAATAGACTAACATTTAAGAAATCAGTATTTGGTGGAATAACCCCAGCTTTCATGCATTTTGGCATGCTCTCCAGCAGTTTTTCACATTGCTGTTGGGTAACTTTATACCACTCTTATTGCGAAAAAAGCAAACAGTTCAGCTTTGGCTGACGGCATTTCATATGTTTTGTTGGTGGCCTAGAATATGTTGTTGGTATTTCGGCTGCTCCTGACAAGGGGTTGCCACAGCGAGCCATCTGGTCCTCACATTAGCTCGGCATGGGTTTTATGCCAGATGCCCTTCCTGACACAACCCTCCCATTTTATCCAGGTTTAGGACAAGAACTGCATCCAGTGGCTGGGGTTATAATAATATAATAATAATAATAATAAATATAAGGTAATACTACTGACAAGTCTACATACATATATATATATATATATATATATATATATATATATATATATATATATATATATATATATATATATATACATATATACACACACACGTGGACAAAATTGATGGTACCCTTCGGTCAATGAAAGAAAAACTCACAATGGTCACATAAATAACTTTAATCTGACAAAAGTAATAATTTTAAAAAATTCTATGAATGTTAACCAATGAAAGTCAGACATTGCTTTTCAACCATGCTGCAACAGAATAATAAAAAAAATAAACTCATGGACCAGGCCTGGACAAAAATGATGGTACCCCTAGAAAATACTGAAAATAATGTGACCAAAGGGACATGTTAATTCAAGGTGTGTCCACTAATTAGCATCATAGGTGTCTACAATCTTGTATTCAGTCAGTGGGCCTATATATAGGGCTCCAGGTAGTCACTGTGTTGTTTGGTGACATGGTATGTACCACACTCAACATGGACCAGAGGAAGCGAAGGAAAGAGTTGTCTCAGGAGATTCGAAAGAAAATTATAGACAAGCATGTTAAAGGTAAAGGCTATAAGACCATTTCCAAGCAGCTAGATGTTCCTGTGACTACAGTTGCACATATTATTCAGAAATTTAAGATCCATGGGACTGTAGCCAAACTCCCTGGACGTGGCCGCAGGAGGAAAATTGATGACAAATCAAAGAGATGGATAATCCGAATGGTAACAAAAGAGCCCAGAAAGACTTCTAAAGAGAATCAAGGTGAACTTCATGCTCTAGGAACATCAGTGTCAGATCGCACCATCCGTCGTTGTTTGAGCCAAAGTGGACTACATGGGAGACGACCAAGGAGGACACCATTGTTGAAAACAAATCATAAAAAAGCCAGACTGGAATATGCCAAACTACATGTTGACAAGCCACAAAGCTTCTGGAAGAATGTCCTATGGACAGATGAGACAAAAATGGAACTTTTTGCCAAGGCACATCAGCTCTATGTTCACAGACGGAAAAATGAAGCATATCAAGAAAAGAACACTGTCCCTACTGTGAAACATGGAGGAGGCTCTGTTATGTTCTGGGGCCGCTTTGCTGCATCTGGCACAGGGTGTCTTGAATCTGTGCAGGGTACAATGAAATCTCAAGACTATCAAGGGATTCTAGAGAGAAATGTGCTGGCCAGTGTCAGAAAGCTGGGTCTCAGTCGCAGGTCATGGGTTTTGCAACAGGACAATGACCCAAAACACACAGCTAAAAACACCCAAGAATGGCTAAGAGGAAAACATTGGACTATTCTAAAGTGGCCTTCTATGAGCCCTGACCTCAATCCTATTGAGCATCTTTGGAAGGAGCTGAAACATGCTGTCTGGAAAAGGCACCCTTCAAACCGGAAACAACTGGAGCAGCTTGCTCATGAGGAGTGGGCCAAAATACCTGCAGAGAGGTGCAGAAGTCTCATTGACAGTTACAGGAATCGTTTGATTGCAGTGATTGCCTCAAAAGGTTGTGCAACAAACTATTAAGTTAGGGGTACCATAATTTTTGTCCAGGCCTGTTCCATGAGTTCATTTTTTTTATAATTCCGTTGAAGCATGGTTGAAAAGCAATGTCTGACTTTCATTGGTTAACATTCATAGAATTCTTATTTATTATTACTTTTGTCAGATTAAAGTTATTTATGTGACCATTGTGAGTTTTTCTTTCATTGACCGAAGGGTACCAACAATTTTGTCCACGTGTGTATATATATATATATATATATATATATATATATATATATATATATATATATATATATATATATATCTTTGAGTTAAAATTACTAGCTCAGCCATGATGAAATTTAAGTTGCAAATCCGAGTACCTATATAATATCACTGCCAATTTAATATTTCCACTACCATTCTTAAGAAATGTGTCATATTGAAATAGTGTACACACCTTTATAAGGAATTCTATGCATAAATTCATTCAATTAACACCTTCCACACTTGTTGAAGTTGAAACAGCACTTCCAGAAATGCCAAAAAGGTGGAATATCTTAATACAGAGAATAAAGGGAGCAATTAGATTCTCCCACGTTCTTTGGAGACAATGTTCACACACATCACAATGACATGGTGACCTTTTTCGGGGGGGGGGTGTCTGTAAACTTTGGAGAAGACCAGAGACCATTTGACCATGTCTAATGGAGCTTTGGTCTGAATACTAAACCTTCTACAGCACTGCATTTTAAACCCAAAAACCTGCATATATTTTAAAATATTTTAACCAATTAATGTCCATGAGCAGTATAATGACTCGTTCATATAGCTCAGGACTGGAATTTCCTACAGTCTACCTCCAGGAACAAACTTGACTCCATTTAATTTAAACACATCTCCTGTTGTACTGAACTTCCAGTCAATCCCTGTCATCCGTTTTACCCAAATGTGGATGGGTTCCCTGTTGAGTCTGGTTCCTCTCAAGGTTTCTTATCATTTTGATTCATACACATTTCATACAAACTTAATTCTTTTGATTGTGTAAATCTGCTTTGCGACAATTGTTAAAAGCGCTATACAAATAAAAGTGAATTGAACTGAATGAATGAGGGGGGGCATTATCTTGCATCAGGATATTAGGAATCTGTATGATTACTGGGTTTTTAGTCCTATTACCCGAAAAAGTAACAACAATTTAAATACATTTTAATGTAAATAAATCATATACATTCATGTATGAATATTTATTTGTTTTTAATTTTTATTATTTAGACATCATAGATTATGAAATTATTTTAATAGACATTCAACAAAGCTAAAAGCTATAATTATTTTTATTATTTTTGCTACTACTAGTACATCAAGTCTAGGTTTCTTTATATTTTCATTATAATTCATAGCACATGCCTACCCACACACAAAATGTCATAGCAAGTATTTATTTGTGCTACTTTTTTTCTGAAGAAATTCAAGCCTAAATTTGTTGTAGTTCTAGCAGAAATCGAGCAATTAGTTTATTTCAAGTATTTCTTTCTACAAAGAAGCAAAATTATCATATTATATAACAAAACCATTTTAAACTTGAAACATGGGACTACGTCAACAAATAAGCTTAATGGATTTATAATTGTTGTATTATTATTTCAAAAATCATAATGAGAATGATTACATAACCTTTCCTTCACTTGCTGAGATAACCATTCTTGCAGTATAATCATTTATGTTGAAAAAAGGATTAATACAAAAGATTTGTCTAACGGATAGCAGGTTTTTTTTTTGTTGTTGTTCAGAGCAGCATGTCTTGCTATGCAAGGTTTGTTACCAGTTATTGGGCTTTGTTTAGATTTTTTGCTGTACACCCCCCCCCCCCCCCCCCAACTGTACCCCCTAACTGTACCTGCATCACATAGAAGCAATATTCAACAATATTCTTGTTCAATGTGTCCATAACTGGATCAGCCATAAGATAAACATCACCACCAGGTAAAGTGAACCAAATATATAAAAGCCAACTGGTGACAGGATCATGGGTACCCAAGGCCCAAGAATGCAAGTGGGGACCAAAAGACAGTCCAATCCCACAGAAAAGCCAATGCAGTACAACTCACCAAAATATCTATGCTCTCCAGGATAGATAGGCACCAGAGCAGTGTACTACAGCCTGCCATGTATATGGACCAGCAGGCAAAGAGCTCAAGATCACCGAAGCCTCCAAACTCCACAGATCTTAATCAATCAAGCACCCATGGGGCAAACAAATCTGATCCATGGAGGCCCCACTCCACAGCCAAGAACATTCAATGAATCCGCTGCTGTCATCCTGGTGCCAGACACCACACCACAGCACAGGAGGCCCTGCAGAAACATGCCCCAAGGAGCCAGAACTGCCCTAGTGGCACAAGGAGAACCCAAAACCTAGGTGGTTTTAATGTTAATGGTTTTAATGTTATGGCGAACCGATGTATTTGTTCTGTGCAGTTGTCTGCAAATATCCACATCCTGTTGAAGGTGTGCTTCCAGTCCTGCTGTTTGACATGCTGTTTTATTATGCAGCTGCAACAGCCTGGCTAAAGTATTACATGTCATTACAGTTTAAATCACTGTTTTCAGTATATGGCAAGGTAGGCCTGCTGAGTATTTCTTATTATTTCTTATTATGTGACTGATATACTGCTTTTGGACTCCACAAAATAAGTTGCTTGTGAACATGCCAAATGCATTATTATTGTAGAAAACCTTTTACATTGTATGAATTTTGACATATGCCTGTATTTGTGATGCTGTGCATGTATGACATTGCTTGATCAGTGATGTTTTTCGTTATAGGGAATGTTATTGTTGTTGTTGTTACTTCACAAAAGTAAATCCGCAGTTTGAATTAGTCCTAATTAATTAATTACTGTTGGCCCGGTGGCTTGCACCTTCAGGTCCTGGGTTCAATTCCCCTGTTGGATCTGTGTGCATGAAGTGTACATGTTCTCCCTGTGCTTGATGGGTTTTCTTTGTGTTCTCCGGGTTCCTCCCACAGTCCAAAAGCATGCAGATAAGGCTAATTGGCATTTCCAAATCGCCTGTAGTATATGAATGTCGACCGGATGTCCTACCACAGTTGTATAAATGTGAATAAATACAATGGTCACCATTGGCCTCCACAGTCCCTAGATAGACTACAGAGGTTGATGGATGGATGGATGGATGGATGGAATTAACTACCATTAAAAACTATATTATGCTATATAAATTTCTGATATATAAATCTGTTGCGATTAGATTTATCAACAGTGTCCTAAAATTATGTCCACTGTCCAAAAATTTCTCTTTACTTTTTATTTTAAACGTATTTACATCAGCACTAGCACACGTAGGCCTGTCTAGCATGATCTATTATAATAACATAATAACATGTTCTGTCTTATAATATAAAGTGTAACAGTGCAAACAGTGACTAACCAGCTTGTTGATATGCTCTTGTTGAAGAAACCACACCTCTGCTATACAGCCACATCCTGTTAAGAGTGTGGTTTGTGTCATATCAGCCAACAATCTGTTTCATTGCTGCTGCTGCTGCTGCTGGTGTATATCAGCTATTTTCACTTAACAACATGGCTAAAATACTACAAACCATGACAGTTTTAACAATAGCTTTCAACATCTTACAAGGTAAGCTTGCTGAGATATTTTTCATAAGTTCATGTGACTCTTCTACTGTTTCAGAATTCTGCCAATCAATAATCCCATGCTTGACTGCAAAAAGATCAGTGTGTAATAGTGTAAAAATACATTTTACAATTCTATTGTTCACCAATTTAGGTTTAACCAACTGGTTAGTTAGTTTAAAAGTATTTACCACACTGGAAATTTCACTATCAATACTCAATATCAATATTTTTACAGGCCAGTTTTCTTTTCGGAAGTGATTTGCATAATACAGAATGATGTTACAGGCAAGGAATAGAAAGTAAAACATAAATAGTGTGCTGTTATAAAAACATAAATATTCACAACACATTGCTAAATATTGTACTTTTTTTTTTAAAAAATAGCTTTTATTCCCCAGCAATTTGTTTGCCAACAAGTACAATTTTGACTTTATACATAAAAGACATTTTCATGTTTTAAAACATGGGTTTGGTTTGTTAAATGATGGACATCCACAAGACAAGTCATTTCATTTATTCATTAGCTATGAAGGGCATTCAAGTCAAACCGGAACTTGTGATGTAACTGTAAATATCCTTGAACAAGGTTATGGGCAGTGAATATTTACACTTATCTATTGATAATGCTATGAAATCGACACTTACATTGTTATAATAGGAAAGATCATTTGTATGAGAGGAATAAGCCAGTATTATTTGGCAAATTGAGTAAGAGATATGTACAGTACATTAAGATACAAAAAAACAGTACCAGATTATGTGTGAAAGTGAATATTGTATAAGTGAATGACGATCCTGGTCGAGGTGGCTCGGCGCCCACTGAAGTCATTCCTGTAAACGCTGAGTGAGTGGAACAATCTTAGGGGTAAAAATGCTTGGTTTGATCACAAAAGGCATTCTTTTATTTCAGAACAATGCAAGCAATTTCCATATTGTTTTTGGCATTAAAGGTTGCCATTGTTTCAGACGTGAAGCATCCAGTCCAATCATGGCTCTGGTGAACTGTGAAAAAATTCTACACTGAAATGCTGGGATAAGTACATTAGTGTATCAGGGTATTATATAGAGAAATAATGGTAGTTTTTACTTTCGTTACTATGTTTTGTTATTTTGCACAATCAAAAGTCCCAGTTTCACTTGTATAAAACCTAACCCCTTACCAATCCCATTCTCTTTCTCTTTTGATATTAATAAGACACGTGACAAGAAACAGGAACGTACCTCTGTGCAGAAAACTGACACTGGAGACTCCTTCCATAAAAGTTAAATAAACATTCCAAAACATGAAAGCTTTACTGTATACCCGATGCTACATTTTCTTTGTGAACCATTAAACATTATGGTATAAAGCGAGCACATTAAAACTTTCTTCTTTAGCTATAACTGTTGTATCATACACTTCAGTGACATGTATTAAGACTTCTGCTTAATATAACACTGACATTTTTAAATCACCAGTATCAACGACTGACTGGACAACGACAGTTGGGAGACAAACTACCACTGAAACGCACCTTCCATCCAGCACAGAATCGAGATCCACGGATTCTACCAGCGTGATTATGCATGCAAGCACACCAACTTCAGCTTCGAATGAAACACATCCCACAAACAGGACGTCTACTGAAACAAGCCTCCATCCAACATCCACATCTTCACAGTCACACACATCGTCATATGACAAAATCACCAGCACTGATCAAACCAGAACAGATTTAGTGTCCAGTCACAGTAGGGGAACCACTACATTAAGGTCAGATGAATTTGTTTCAGTAACACCTAGCCTATCACATACTGAAGAACCTGGTAAGACTGCTGCTTCACCAGAAAAAGTGAACACAACCCAGAGTTACGTTACTGTTACAGGTAAGTTTTAATTAAGACTATAGTGAAAGTAAAACATCTGGACTATAACTGCTGCTACCACAAAGTATTACGAACTTTATATTCTTATATTCTGACACAGCATCCAGTAATAAAGGAGACAGCTTGGCGAAGAACCCAGGCCTTGTGGCCATCCTATGCATATTCTTTATAATTTTGGCTTTGCTGTGCGTGGTTATGATCGCCAAGCTCATCAGCAGCCAAAAAAGCTCGCAGTTTGAAAGGCTGGATGAGGTACCTATGGTGAGGTTCTGATTGCTTACACCGTAATATATAATCACAAATGTGCAAAGACATACATATTATTCATTTTGTCATTAATTTTTTCCCTCCCAACAGAACAAGATGAACGAGGATGCACCATTTGCTCGATACCCTCCAAAATAGACAAGACATTACAATGTGTAACAGTCGTTATGGATGGAGTGCCAAATGTCCTACTTCATATCAGACATGCATTAAGATAGATTAAAAATTGCATATTTTGTTATCTGAATAAGTCTGTTGAGTTAATTCAAATGATCTAAGGAGAGTACCACCATTACATGTGTGCTTGAGAGAGAGAGAGCGAGAGAGAGAGAGAGAGAGAGAGAGAGAGAGAGAGAGAGCGCGCATGGGTGTGTGCATGTGTAGGTAAGCATGTGGGTTAACAACTGAGTCATTCCTCTTTATTTTTTTGGCTTGACTTTTTGCCCACTCTACTGTTCATTCACTAACTGGAAACTATTTTGCGTCATAAGTGCAAGAGCTGATGAAACTATAAATAATATTGCACATGCTTCACCACAGCTTTGATGACTTTTATGTACTTTAAACCTAGTAAGAAACTATTATTTCTTATATGATCAATAATCAGTATAATATCATATACTAATCATGTAATAATCAATACATTATTTAGGGTGGTATCACCACCTGACATTTTTAGGGACCCTGATTTCAGTTTACTAGCTCTGGAGATTATTTCATGTTCTTACTATGTGCGCATGAACTTCCTCTAGGGGGCTCTGTTTTCCTCCCAGCTCATATAGAAATGCCAATAAGTGGATCGATTACTCTACATAACCCCTAATTATGAATGTGTGTGCATGGTACCATGTAATATCCCATCCTCACCTTACACACAGCGTCCCTGTGATAGATACCATCGTCATCTCAGTCATGATTAGGACACATTGCTTAATATAAGATAAATGAATGAATGAATGAATGGTTGCATATATAGGGGACCAAAATGGACAATGGAAGCATATTATGTAAGCTCTGGGACTGATATTCATCATAAAAACACTACATTCTCTTCTGGGCATAATAATCATTTATAATATACACTCTAGCGCATTGGCAGTACAGTGGCGTAGTGGTTAGCTCAACATCCTCACACAGCCAGTGTCAAGGCTATGCTCCCATCTCAGGTCTGTATGTGTGAAGTTTGCATGTTCCCCCTGTGCTTGATGGGTTCCCTCCCATAGTCCAAAGACCTGCAGATTAGGCCAATTGGCATTGACAAAAAAGACTCAACTTATTATTATTTCTTTACTTTACTCTTGTTTGCTCATTATGCATTTATGTTTATGGCATTTATCAGACACTATTCTCCAGAGCAACTTACATTTTTATTCCATTATGTATCTGAGCAGGTAAGAGCCTTGCTCAAGGGCCCAGCAGGAGCAACTTCATGGTGGTGGATGGTGATGCCTTAAACACAGAGCTACCACTGCACCATTTGCAAATGTAAATTTATATTTAAAAATAATATATTCCTTTAAAGGAGCTTTATGACATCTCCATATAAAAAAATAATTGAACTCGGAAACAAGAAAACAGTATAATGCAATTTTTCTGAGAGAGCCTAGTGATACTATATATAATATTCACAAGCCCCCTAATAGGAACACATTTACAATACGTATTACTAAAGCAATCATGTGCCAGTCATATGAAACTATGGTTTATCAAGTACAGTGGTAGTTCAGTGCTTAGGGCTCTGGATTCCTGATCAGAAGATCAATGTTAGGCCCTTGACCCTGTCTGCTTCACTGGTGCTGTATCATGGGTGACCCTTCCTAACAACCTGAGATATGCACAAAAAAACTGTGTAAAAACTCTCTCTTTGATTTTGACTGTTGCATGGTTTTTGCTTCCGGGATTTTCACACCCAACACTCTGTAGATTCTAAGAAAAAATAAACCACCACCACCAGTCAGCAGTTCTAAGGGCAGAAACATAATGTTGATGAGATGAGCAGGTCGAAGGGGAATGTTCAGACAGTTTGAGCCGACAGAAAGGCCTTTAATTTGAGTAAACATACTTTGCAACAGTTGCAGCCTTAAAAACTAATCTCATGGAGCACAACAGCAGGTGGTGGTGGTGGGAAACCTTGAGGTAAATCAGCTACAACAGCAAAAGACCACATTTATTTCCACCCCTAGGCAATTTTGTTGTTAGTCTTTCAACTGCTCCCGTCGAGGGGTCGCCAAAGTGGACCATCTGATCTGCACAAAAACTTGGCAAAGGTTTTACACCGGATGCCCTTACTAACGCAACACTCCCATTTTATCCAGGCTTGGAATCTGCCCTGCCCTAGGGAACAATATATAAATAAAATAAATAAATAAAGGCTGCATGGTGGCTTAGTGGTTAACACCGTTGCCTTGTGCCTTAAGGGTTGGTGTTCGATTCCCACCTCGTAGTCTGTGTGAATGTTCTCCCCATGCTTGGTGGGTTTCCTCCTAAATTCTAAAGACATGCATTAGGTTAACTGGTGTTCCCGAATTTCCCATAGTGTGTGAATGAGCATGTGAGCATATGTGTGCCCAGCGATGGACTGGCACCCCTTCCGGGGTACTGGTCTACCCCACCTCATGCCCTGGGATATGCCTCATGTCTCCTGGGATAGGCTTCATGTCCCCGCGACCCTGTATACAGGATAAAGCCAAATAGAAGATGAATGAGAGTGAAATACGGCAGCACAGGCACAGTGGTTAGCACCTCCAGGACTTGGGCTCGATTGGAGTTTGCATGTTCTCCTCATGCTTGGTGGGTTTTCTCCATGAAAACATGCAGATTAGGCTAATTGCCCATTGTGTATGAATGAGTGTGAGTGTGTGTGTGCCCTGTGATGGATTGGCTCCCTGCCTTGTGTCCTAAGCTAACTGGGATAGACTCCATGCCCCCTGCGACCCTGCACTGCAAAATTCCCAGTGTTGATTTAACACCCCAAGTGTTTATATATGACCTAATGGTCACGAATGTACTCTGAAAGTGTTAAATCGACACTCTGGGTGTTAATTCAAGACTAAAAATTTTGCTGTGTGAATACAGAATAGACGATGAGTAAGTATATGAATAGTTTTTCTAATTTATGGTGTCAATTTGGTTTGTCTTAGATAGTCAGCTAATTAGGGCGGCATGGTGGTGTAGAGGTTAGCTATGTTGTCTTGCACCTACAGGGTCTGGGATCGATTCCCGTTGCTGTGTGCATGGAGTTTGCATGCTCTCCCTGTGTTTGGTGGGTTTCCTCTTTTCCCCCACAGTCCAAAAACCTGCAGATTAGGCTAACTAGCGTTCCCATAGTGTGTGAATATGTGTGTGTGCCCTGCGATGGATTGGCACCCTGTCCAGGGTGTACCCTGCCTCGGGCCCTAAATCTCCTGGGAAAGACTCCAGAACCCTGAATACAGGATAAAAGCGGTATAGACGATGAGAGAGTGAGTCAGCTAATTAAGTTCCTTACTTAGTTTCTGTTAATTTATTTTATATGTTTGTAACACCTTGGTCCTGGAGGAACGTTTGTATACGTATATGTTTGAAATGAAAATAAAAGCCTGATTGATTTAAATTGCCCTGACACACAAACACACCAAATAAACAGTCGAAAAGTTTAGAGGGCAAAAAACATAAGTGGCACGTTCAGAAAAGAAAACTACTAATCTATAGCTTCCCCTTGTCGAAAGTAATGTTATATGCTGAGCTACTGGATTTAACTTCAAGCGTGCTCGCAGCGAAAGATCCAGAAAAGGAACAACCGTCCGCGCCAAGTAGCGCGTGCGCTTTGTTTACATCTGGAGTTACTCATTTCCTGCCACGTGACCACAAACTCGCGCGGCAGTGAACTTTTGCTTCGGAGTTTGAAGTTTGACAGCGAGGAACCGCGGAGCGTAACAATGTAGCCAGCTGTTGTTCAGTCCGTGTGACTTCCAGATAGACTGAGTGGAAATCAGCGTCCCGAAAGAAAGAAACAAACAGAAAAAATCGACCGGACTGTCGCGCTGCTTTCATCCAGACTTTCATCACAGCAGCAAAAAAAAAGAGAAGAAGAAAGAAACCCAGCCGAAGACTTTTAAAGTAAGTTCTTACTAAGTAAGTTTTCTTTGAACTCTTGCATAGTTTGCTTTGTATTATTTAACGGAATGTTACAGATCTCAGAAAGCTGATGATTCATCTTGCTGAAATTTAGCGTCATTAGAAATGCATTTCCTTTCGATTAGAAGTGCGATAAAAGAAAAATGTAAAAAAAAAAAGAAAAAAAAACTTTCCTGTTAGGAAATATCTGCTCATTGCATTGCGATTGCATTGTCCCTCTCTCACCTTCATTCATTCCTGTTTTGTTATACCCTTATTTGGTTGGATCCTTTTTGTAATTCCTAAATCAATATGCCGTTGTCTAACTCCCTTTCTAAGAAATGTTCAATGGAGACCATCTGAGCAACACTTAAGTGTACAGCTTTTAGCCAATTCACAAAAATCACTTCCAGTGCAACATCTGGAGCGATGCTATTATGACCAGGAACATGGTTGTTTAGTGTGCAAGTGAGAAAGCTGGAATCAATTCCATTGAAAGAACATCCTCATTTGCAAAAATAATAATAAAACAATTCTAACCCAGCATTCAGAAATGCATCCTAGACATAACCTGGCTGTTATCGAAATATGTAGTTTGGTGTGTAGAAACATATCCGAACATGCACTAGAAATTATACTGGCAAGGTTTTACTTTACTTTTACTACAGTCTGTTTTGCTGTTTGCTCCAACATTGAGGGGGGGAAAGAAAGATTAAGTGAATGCTTTGTTATTTCCTCCAAGCCGAATATCAGCACCTTGCCATAATGGAAAAAGTAATGAAGTATCTGTTTAACGGAGGCCCATTAAGCGATTCGGTCAAAGACTCTTTAAAAGGTTCCAAATCACTGCACTCAATTTAGAAGACATTGTGAGTGCAAGCCGGAAACAGGTCAAGCACTTATTCATTCGGTGTCCTAATTGAGCCGCCTTGATGAGCACAGCATTGTGCATTCAATATTTTTCACATTGCATTGTCAGTCTCACAGGACTGCTCAGCCTTTTATGATTGTCTTGTCTGGTGCATACTTTTACTATTGAACAGTGTGCCTTTTTTTTTTTTTAATAGGTTGCTTGATTTGTATGACTATTATGATTTTACAAAATAACTTAACATAATTGTAACATCTTTCACTTTCTGAAGCAGTTGGAGTCTGTTCTGTTATGAATCAGTTCTCTTTTTATTCCTCCAGGCAATTGTATTAATCTGCGTCAGTGTGCAGGACACTTCAAACGAAATCATAAGTGTACTTTATGACACCCAGCGATAAGTGATAACAGTTTAAGGCCTTAGTTCATGCAATGGGTTACTATTACAAAAGGTGTATTCATACGCTTTATTTCTTTACATCAATAAAGTTGTGTTTAGGTAAGCTTGCTGGGTGTGCACATTTTGGCTGTATGTTTGAAATCTGACCTCTACGATGTGACTGATGCATGGTTATTCCTGTAATTCATACTCTGCCTTTATTGTTCTTAGTTCAGACAACATACAGGAGGAATTCCATGTCGATGTCTTCCCGTCTGCAAACAGAGGTAATGCACATCTCGTAAGACCTTTATCCATTTTGACCCACTTATCAATCATACAAATCATCCTGAAAGCACAATGATGGAGTGAGGATTTAAATAAAATGATTGGCAAATAAAATGATTGTATTGTTCATCTCATAAATAGAAGTTGGTCATCAACAAGTTGACTGTATCTTATAGAGGAAATGGTATATGGAATAGATATGCACATGAAGCATGTAGTAGGACTTTGCCCAAATAAAATAACATTTTACTACCTGAAATCAAAACTGTAAAGTGAAGAATTCTTTTATGAGTGCAAAGAGCGACTTTTTGCTTCAGACATGTATGTATGTAGGTTGCTGTAATTGTAGGTGGATGGTGTCATGCTGTCGTAAAGGCTTATCTTACACATATTAGGGGCGTACACACAATCACATCTTCTATACAAACCAGTACAGAGTATATATACACACACAGACACACACACACACAGACACACACACACACATACACACACACACACACACACCGATCTGTTAAACTTGCTAGATTGTATGAATCACTTAACCTGGAATTAACACTTCAAGCAATATGTCATGTTGTTAGGAAAGTCAACACTGAATAATTAGCGATTGGAGAAGTGTCAGCTGTTAACTGATGAATTATGCAGCGGAAATCCTCAAGCAGATTCTAAGGTCTGCCCAGCAACTTTTTGCTTTCGTCTTAATAACATATTGGAAATTTGTCACGGTGTCAGGAAGTTGAACAGAGCGGATTCGAAAGAATATGTTGCTTCTGCACTCTTCAGGAGAAATGAGTCATGTGTACGTGATATGAACATGCAGATACAAGAACAGTCTCACTCGTTACACATTATGACAAAGGTCTCAAGTTAGCAGCCAACACCTACTTGCACTTTATAGGTGTTGCGTAAATGGAGATGTAGATTATTAAGTCATTTGATTCTAGCCAAGTAAACAAGTTAGGGGAAAACGAAGGAAAAGATTTACGATGTGTTAACAACACATTTAGTGCATTAGGTGCAGCAGATGTTCTTTTACTATCACGATGAACACTTCCAAGTAGTGTGGATTACTGTGGAATTAATATTGATCATTATTAAACTGACATCATTACGTTTTCCTTCTTAAATATTCTCTAATACAGTAGCTTGCCTGATACTATAACAAACATTAATTCATTTTAGATCTTCCAGATATATTTTGCATTCTCTAAGTTGTAATAAACAGCCTCCATTCCACCATCCCACACATTCTTTGTAATGTAAAAGGCATCCGAGAATATTTGTCACCTTTCGTTTTACCTTATGCAGTAAAACCATAGGATGAACTATTAATATTTGTTTTAACAAGACTAATTCAAATAATTGAACAAATAGGATTTAAAAATGTTAAAATTACCTCTTAGTCTCTGGGAACTTTCTTGTGAGGGGTGTTCAAGCCAAACCGGGACGTTTGATTGTGCAGAATCACAGAACAAGGTTATGAGATTATAGGCTTACTTTATTTCTTTCTATAATCCCCTGCTACGCTACACTAGTGCACCTATTCATTGGATACCATCAAGGTATAAGTTTTGACAGTATACCATGCTGGCCTCATGGGAACTTTTTTAACAGCCCAAATATGTGGAAAGCTCTTGGATCGAGGGCAGGACTATACAGGGGATGTGGCAGTTACTCACAGCCGAGGTTCTGTAATGTGCAAGTGGAGTTCATGAATGATTCACATACATTTCCCACAGACAGATGCATCTCTTTCGCAAGTTGGTGGCAAATTTCCGTCAGTTTTCAAGAATCAGGTTTTGCACTCAATGAATGTTCACAGGAATGAGTGCAGTGGGCTCAGATCCACCTCGTATGTTGTCTTTACAATGTTTGCATCATGCAGAAGTCTTCTGTAAATGTCGATTGGTTTTACACCTTCAATCACAAGTCTTGGTTTGACTTGAACACTCTTAAAGACATCTTTATTTAACATTTATGAATAGAAGTAGTCGCCATGTTAAGCACATTGTAACTGGAAACATGTTTTCTGTAATGGCAAAGCTTCCAGAGAGATTTTTTGTGGGGGGGGGGGGGGTTTGTTATTTTGTTATAACATCAACTTGAACTATAAAATTTTAACTATGACAAATCATTTTAATACAAGTGGAATGAAATACTCCCAGATGTGCTCTTATGAGAAAATAATTTGGTTACAATAACTCAAAATTTTGTCAGGCCACATCATGGATCTTGCTGTTGATAATTTTTCTACGACAGAATTCTCTGTTACGGTTTATTCCCCACACAATCCATTATGAAGGCAGTAGAAATGTGCAAGTGAAGTACAGAATAATCAGCATCAATAATCCAAACCCTAAAAAAAAATGTCTCTGCGGGTAATGAATGTAGTAATCATACACAGATATACTTGTACTTGATATCAGAGGGACAAACGAAACAATCAGATTGATGTATGTTAATTAGTTGTTACATTGCATATCTTTGAATATTTTGTTAATAATCATTACAAATCATCAAACACTCATAAGGCTTGTTTTTAATCAATGTTAATCTACTCTGTAATGGCATTCATTTAGTCTTTAATCAAATCCGTTTTGACTGTGACATTTAATGAAGATCCTTGCTGATGTTCCCTGAGGAGCAGAGTTCATGAGACAACTTACTGTCTTGTTGAATTCGAATGGAGATATAGAGATGTCATGTCTGAGTTATTTGACTCATAAAATAATTAAAACAGTAGTTTGTCTTCATAAGTGGACCGCATATTCGGGCCCTGTCTGTTTATCCATTTTTGGCTCAAGAAAAAATAATAGATGCAAAATACATGTTTATTGTAGTGTTTGGGTTTAAAACAGTACAAAACCCTCTTGTTTCCATCACGTCATCTTGAATGTCCCTGGATGTGGAGTGTATCAGTAATTACTGGGTCACAAGTAGCAAGAACGAGTACGAATGAACAGAAAATGGTGAATATTTTTATTTTCAATATGGATATTTTAATTTATTTACATGTACTATTTCCCCTACTTTAGCGTGTAAAAAGCTGGGTTTCTTTGTTTTCCAGTTTTTACGCTCAATTAAAGCAACATACATGCCTCCACTGCCTACTCTTTGAGTTTTAACTCATAATATTGTAACATTGTTTCTGTCTTAAAATGTGATCTTGTGTACTTATAGTTTGTAGTTTGGTGTCAACAAGATGCCATTACTTATTTCTCCATGTTTTGCTTCCAAAAAGTCTCACTTTCTTTTGTTAATGTAGTCTCCGGGAATAGATCTCCAGGCTTCCTAAAGCACTTTTTGGCTCTGATTTTTGGCAAGTTTTGGCTCTCATTTTTAGGCCGGCCCCTGTACCTGACCAGTTTCATGATTTTGAGTAACTTCAGGCCAATGAACTTGAAGTTGCTCATTCTCTCACCAGTGTCCCATTGATTGTGAGAGCTGTGCATTTCCTTCACTGAGCCCCTCCGGATTATTGACAAGAGGTTGTTGGCCAGGCAACACTGGGATCAGACCTACTAGCACATTGTCATCTGCAGTATTAATTATATTGAGAGTATGGGAATTGGATAAAGTTGGGTAAAGCTGCCCATTTTCTCCACCTGTGGCTGAACAATTAAAAAGTCCAAAACCTGACCCCAGAGTGAGAAGCACAAGGCCATCTCCCTGAGCTGCGCAAGGAGGACTATTTTAAATGCTGCACTACCATCAGTGAACATATTTCTCACGTATTAAGGACATGGGAGATGGTGCCATCTATGGACCTATTTGAATATTTAATGAGCTGGATTGGGTGCAATAAAGAGGTCTTTCCTGAGGCTATATCCACACATAGTCGGGTATTTTTAAAAACGGGAGGTTTTTCTACTTCCAGAAACATCAGTACTGGTTGCGCTTTGTAGAAGTCCGACCAGGTCTCATCCAAAACCGCCGTCGCTGTCTCTCTGCGGAGTCTGTATTGTCTGAGCTTTGCATGTAGCAGCAGTGAGCTTCGTAGACAATCAGGCACCTCTGTTTGTTAACATAATGTTTGAGTAACTGCGCGTGTATGTACACGCATGTAAAAAGTCCAATAGGCAACGTTAATACAGTCACTAGTTTACTGTATGCAGGTCCACTATTGCACAAAATATCCTCATAAACAAAGCTGATGTCAAATCAAGGAGACTAGCACACAGATATTGACATCATCATCATACAAGGTGACGTTACAACAAGCCACAATCTCTGTTTCACCTGTCCACACAACACCACTGAAAACAGAGCTTTGGAAAATCCTGACTTTGGACAGAGTTTTCCAAAAAGCTTACTTTTCAACGACCAAAACTGCTTCTGCATGTGGACGAAAGGCCAAAATTGCAGATAAAAATCTCAGTTTTTAAAAATACCCAGCTATGTGTGGACATGGCCTGAGTCTCTTGAAGTAGAGAGGTCAGGACCACTGGACAGTAATCATTCAGCTTGGATGAAGTGGATGCCTTGGGCACAGAAATGACAGAGGACCTCTTAAAGCATTCCCATGAAGGGAAAACAGACAGTGTCTGGGAATTTAAAATAGTAGTAAGCAGTGGTGACAGATGGTCAATGTATCTTCTCAGAAGCTTGCTGCCTTCCTGTCTTTCCTTCTTTAATTGGAAAAATCTAGTGGCCTGCACATAATCACATCCCCTGAATACTGATGAACTGGAGCACTGAACCGGACCCCCAAGTCCCCTCATGCAATAACAGTCTCTCATGATACAAGTGCTCCTGACTGGCTGAATGATAACGAAACTCCACAGCCACACTATCTATTCTTCAGTACATATAGGTTTGATTGGTGTTGTATTTCTGTTTTTCAATCATCTCCTTTATTTCTACTTAACTACTTCTTTGATTCTTTGGACAAAATCATCATTGTCTTTGGGACGGGAAAGCTTCTAGAATACAGAACTTCCTCCGTAAGCCTTTATTACAGAGATATAGACTCAATGGTTGAATTAATCTGCCTAATTTCCAAATATACTACTTGGCTGCACATATCCTAAAATGTTTCTGGATGAACTCTTCAGGACCATCTTACACTGATGTTCCAATCAGACCTGCTCCATTAAATAAAATTAATTTGTTTCCCCCCGTCACGTCTAGATTCAGCTTTGTTATTATGGCATGACAAATGCATCAATCATTTTTAGAATTTGTATGAGTCTTGTGTATGAGTATGATGTTTTGTTCTTTTTACATTTGAAGTCCATTAAGTGTCCCTCCATCTCACAGTGGATTAAAGATTTATTACTTTATCTTAAGCTGGAGAAGATTAAATATACACTATGAGGTTTTAGTCATTAGAGACATTCTTTAACAAATGACAACTGGTTATCTCTTATTTTTATGAATTTATAGGCATTTCCTGATGTGGTATGTTTGTCCATTTTTTTCTGTTGTTGTGGAAAACTTGTATAAAAATGTATACATATTGTACAGGTAAAATAATTTACAAAAAAAATAACACGTGGTATAGTTAAAGGTTAACTTAAATTTGTGTCAAACTTTTACAAAAAGGTAAATTCCTGTGATGCTGTTAATGTTTTGGTACTTCTATATAGACTACGTACTAGAGCAAGCACATTCATATGACTCTCTGCATTGGTTATTACAGAAAAGCACCTCCTGACCTATCAGGTTTCATAATTCAACAGTGTAAACATTTGTAAGGGGTAACCTTCTGGAAAAAGTACAGATTTGCTTTAGTCATTGGCCTCTTTTTTTCTTCTTTCTTTTTTTTTTTTTTTGGGCAGCCCCAGGTGTCCTCCCTGTGTCCTCCACCTCCCACGTAAAATCAGCCATGGATGTTAACATTAAAATGAATGTTGCCTTATCTTGCGCCTTATTGCGGAGCAGATGGAGGCACAGTCAGACCTTACTCAAATTCTGTGGTGACTCTTACACAGCAGGCATTGTTACAGAAAATCGTGCTGAAGGGAGGCATTAAAGTAGGTCAGACCTGAATATTTAATGCTAATACTGACATCTTATTTATAATTACAGTGCAACACAGATTTAACATTTAATGATTTAGCATTAAACTGTACCGTCAGTTGTTTGCCAGACTCTGAGGTTGCCTTTTAGTGCTTTATGTCCAAACCATAGGGTGCATAGAGGCAAATCTGTCTTCGATTTGTTCAGTGAACATGAACACCAGGAGACTTGGATACCCAGACCTTACCAGAGCTTTCCGATAGAAATCATAGGTCTTTTTAACAGCAGGTGGGAAACCCTAGCTGAGTACAGAGAAGGGTAGAGTGGGCTAAAATTGACAGGAAGACACATGAAGACATGGCTAGCATTCTTATCAGACAGGATTAAGTGTTGCTAGTAAGGCAATGCGAGATGAACTCATATTAGCATAGCCAAGTTATCTGCTTGCTAGCATGCTAGCAAAAGTACTCAAACGCGGACGATTAAATAAATGCTGCTGAAACATGTACAAATGACTTCATTAGCATACTGGTGTTCCACATAAACAGTTAATTTTTTTTCCACATAATTTTTTTCAGACGTTTTTTTTTTTTCTATTAGTTTTGTGGCTGTTTTTATGAGCAACTTGTTCCAGCTTGTAAATGTGCTTTGTGACAGAGTCACTGTGCTGCATAAAGGGCTGTAACATAAATCCACTATTTATATTTATAACTCTATCTGTATCTATTTATTTAGTGTTCCAGTGAAGATTGGAAACACTGAAACAGAAATGAGTCTGCAAAAACTGAAACTGAATGAGAAATTTCAGCACTCTTTGAATTCTGGCAGTAATAGTTTCTTTAAAAAACATCAATACTATTGGTCTTAATTAGATAACTCATGCAGATATGATTTTTTATTTGTACCTGCCTATGATGTATTTAAATGAATTCATTTAAGTATATTTATTTGAATAAGCATGGTACATTTGTATCTGACTGCATATGGGGTAAAAAAGTCTTGTTCCATGTCAACATCAAGGCATACCTCCTATTACTATCTGCTGTACAATATTTTTGGGTATGACATGACGCTGTTCATTCTGAATAATGTATTCAAATTTAGATAACTCATAGTACAATATATATTTTTCTGCTCTGCACCCTGTCTGCGAAGTTTGTCACCTGGACCCATGAGTGCATAATAAGAAATAGGGGGCCAAATTTCACAACCTTCGTTCCGTGCAAAAATACATTCCAAAGTTCACCTCGGATGCGTATTAAGCTTCTGCAATCCCACTGAGCTAAAGTGAGTTAGTGTCTTTCAAAGTTAAAGTGTGTGTTTGGTATAAACTCCTCTTCTTCCCCAGGAGATTGAGCATTGAAGATTTGAAAAATACCAATTAGATTTCGCTCAGTTGGCCATCGAGTAAGGGTTGTGGGATTTCGCCCCGATTGCTTAGTTTACATGGTGCCCATGTTCCAGATGTTCATGTTCAGTATGCAGAGCAGGAAAACCTTTAACGAACAAAACCTGTGGTAATGTTTTTACATTCACCTCAATATGGATTAGGCCTTGACATTTATTTATTTTTTATTTTTTTAACAGATTGATTAGTACTGGGAAAACCCATTCCAATGATTAAGCAGTGCATTACACTAATTAGATGGTACCAAGAGTAACGGCAGTAGACAAAGGCTAACATTTAAAATCTACATTTTTTAACAAGCAGAACTACAGTAATAGAATCAATGTGGGAGAGCGCTCCAAGTACAAGGCGGTCTGTTATTCTGTCATTCGAGGTCACAGAGATGTGAAGTCATGTGCTGTCAAGTTAGGTTTCCTGAACTTAAACCAGAATGTTGGGTTAATATTTTAGTTGGCATAACCTGCCTATAATGTTTTATAACAACAAAGGATGGTCTTGTTTCTCACAATATGTAGCTTCATTTTGAGCCACAATGACTGATTAGGCAAGTTCTAAGAATGAATGAATTAATGAATGAACGAACAAATGAATGAATACTGTCATTGCAGGGCTGCAATCTTTTATGTTAATCAATTTGAGCTTTCTTTGTCTCATGAGTTTTGTATCAACAGCTCACCTCAAAGAAACAAGGTCTAAATCCACACCTCTAGACCTCATTATAGAAAGCTTGTATTTGTTTTTAGATTATTGTTAGATTATCAGTTCATGTAAATGAAATGGTCTATTTCAGTAAATGAAAAAATAATGAATTTTTTAAATAAAAGAGAGTCACATTATTTTAGCTGTGTTGGATGGGTGTATAGTAGACTTTAATGAAAAATATCCTGAGCTCTTCTGATAGAGTAATGCTTATATTTGTTTTATGGAAATGTTTAATGATCAATGCAGTTTATGATTTAAAAAGATGGATTTTTTTTTTTTAAAGATGGCTCTTTAAGATGACCATCAATAATAACTTGTTCTGCAATTATATTATTTCTATTACAACTCTAATATCTAAAGGCATAGAAAAAGCCTTCAGTTTCAAAAATGTTCTTCTGCAACAATTCTTAGTACACTTCAACTGAACTAACTGAAATGAGAGACAGACAATTTCTGTTCCCTTTCAGTGCAAAATAAATGTCTGATTAAGGCAATTATTCACAGCCAGTGATTAGCCTACTTCAGGATACCGACTTGCAATTAGAAAAAAAAGAAGAAGAAGAAAAAAAAAAACAGTTTTGAAGGATCCTCATGAAGCTAGTTTTGGTTAACAACCATAGTCTGTTCAGATCTCTCCTGTAGGCTTACATGTCAACATACCAGCTGTAGCCAAAATATGGTCGCACAGCTTGCTTGGCACATTTGAAACCTGAATTCTTGTTTTTTGATTCAAAGAAATGAAAAATTAAAACCTCTTTTTCTTTTATCAACATAAGTTACTGACAAAACAGACAGAAGTTGCAGCATGTGACATGTTCACTCTTGTGCTAGATGACAGTTAATCCATCACTGGAGTATCTCGCTAATAAAATGAGACAAAGTGTAAAATTAACTTTTGTAATATTTGAAGAAAATGACCTGTCATGTCGTCATCTGGTGTTTCTTAGAAATTAATGTGTTTGCAATGTAGCTTTAGCACTTCTAATAGTTTGACACCTCTCAGGCCCACAGAGACGACACAATGTGGAAGAGAAGGTTAGAGCGTGGTGTGTGTGTGTGAGTATATTTGCGAGTGCGAGTTGTGAGTGTGTATGCCAGTCGGAACTGCTTTATTTATTTCCAGGAAACTGTGATCACACAGTTTTTATGAAGGCAGGCTGGGCTTGGATTTAACTGCGCTGGCTGTAGAACTATACAGGTTATTGCAAGCAATGCAGATAAGATGTCTTTAAAAAAACAGGTTAGTCATATGAGAAAGATATGTGAGAATCAAGTTGTGCTCATTGATGACAGTCTATTCTGCAATGTCACTTAATTATGATGTTAATTATACATATGTTGCATTCTAGCATTTTAATTATGTTTATTTGTTTATTTGTTGTTGTTTTTTCATATTGAACCACACATTTCTCTCTTCGCACTTTCAGTCTACAGTTCTTATATATCAGTCATATCGTGTGAATAGATTATGACACAAAACTAGAATTTCTTTAATAATCATATGTGAAAATGGCAGTGTTACTATGTTAAGTAACACTGTTCGGAAATCGAAATATTCATAGCTACACGAGTTTATCTAGAAGGCCAAAGCACTATCAAGTATATTAGTAAGGTGTTGGGCCAAAACAAGCCAGTAGACCAGTTTCAACATGTTTGGTCTAGATGACACACATCTTTGGACATCTCCCACCGTCCAAAGATATTTGAAATGGTGTTCCCAAATTCTTCCCGGTTGTGTGTGTGTGTGTGTGTGCTTGTGCCCTGCGATGGACTGACACCCCATCCGAATAGTGCCAAGAGTCCTCTGGGATAGGCTTAACGCCCTGTGTGTGCCCTGTGATGGATTGGCACCCTGTCCATGGTGTACTTGTGCCCAAAGTATCATAGCCTAAGCTTCACGTCCCCATGACCCTGTGCAGGAAAAGCAGTATGGAAGATGAATAAATGAATGAATAATCTTAATCTTTTTCACTGTAATCTGATTCATGCAAATTCTTAGAAAGCTAGACTGAGCCTGAATATTCAAGTTTACAAGTTTTTTCATGTGCATTCCTAAACAAAGGTTAATCTAGAACTCTGGGGGAATTCACATTGTTTTAGTATATATAGAGGCCTTATCAGAAATGGTACAGAATAAAACCCTTTCATGGACACCTTGAGGAAGCTCTTTTCTTTATATTCTATAACTTGTAATAGAAATATCGATCTATAAAACTGACCCAAAGACTCTTCGGAAAAACGAACTGACAGTTACAAAGCACTGACATTGGACAGTCATTCCATTAATGTTAAATAAATGGCTTATAACATAAAGCTTCATCATCTGTTACAATATATATTGTTCTGTTAAAGACTTTGATCCTATAATTATTATTAAGTTTTGATTATATAGACATTTGTGAATAAGTGTTTACTACTAGAAAATATCCTATGTTAGAATGACCACATTTAAGGTAGTTCATATAAACAAGTCTTTTTTAAATAATATAATCAGAAAGATATTTTGCCACTTACACATAGTCCTTTATGATCACAATTCTAATACACATTGTTTTTGTTTGTGTATCTGTTTACATCTGCAGTGGCGGCGTGACTCTCTGGGTTTTTGTGCACCAGAGTCGGTGCCCAAGCCAAGTTATGCTGTTCGGCGAAGATTCTCGGGGCCACTACTGCTGCCTCCACTCTCCCGTCGCCACTCCATTCTGGACACCAAGAAGCTGCTGGACTTAGAGGCCCTGTACAAATCAGCTTTGGCAAACCTTGAGACACAAGACCTGAATGTTATCAACAATGAACCCAGGTCAGTGATTGTCCATAGTTCTAGACATAGCCTTAACTTTAAATGGAGGTAAACAGTGAATGCTGGCGTGGTACAGTTTTATGATTTTTTTTGTTTTTTTGGTTAGAGGTTTTTGAAGGTTATGGCATATCTGATTGAGCCTTCTTAGGTTCTGAAAAAAACATAGAATGAAACTCTTAAAATTAGTCAGATAACTGATTAAGCATCCAGATGAAATGTGTGTCTTCACCACAAATTAGGTCTGAGTGTGACACGTAGTAGCTAGAATTACTTAAAACTTCCTAGACATGACATAGAGCAAGGGTTTTCATGGGGCACCTTTTACTATGAAACAGATTCCATGGACATTATCAGTATCAAATAGCAATAGTAATAGTAAGAGTATAGTAATTGATATTTTGGATATCAATTAAACCTTTAGTTGTTTATTCTTCACCTTTGGACACATTCAAATCTATATTATTTGCAGTCATTATTGTTTTTACTTGTTTTTAACTCTTTTTGGAGTTTCACTTTGTTCTCTTAATGTCCACATTGATTACCTCAGTGTTCTCCACTTCACTTTCCTTCACCTCCTGAGGTGTATTGACTCTGCTAAATTGGCATTCAGTGTGTGTGTGTGTGTGTGTGTGTGTGTGTGTGTGTGTGTGTGTGTGTGTGTGTGTGTGTGTGTGCGCGTGTGTGCGTGTGTGCATGGTCCATGGTGCATGGTGATGGACTGTATCCCATCCAGGGTGTACTCTCTGTTTGCACGTAGTGTTTCTAAGATTCAACACTATTACCAAAGATGAAAGAAAGAATCAATGAGAAATCAAATGAATAAAAACACAGACCCTGGTTATGCTTCACAAACCCCTGGGGCACTGAAATCCAGTTACCATATAACTTATTCACTTATGGAAACAAAAGGCAGGATGTAGTTTTCAAAATAGAATGCCAGAACCAATATCGGTTTTCAGGATATACACTCAATAGACAGTTCTCTTCATACAATCTTTCTAAATGTAATTTTATAAACACATGAATATGAATACAAGTCCAAATATCATTTTGTATAGGTATTCATTTCAGTACCAAGCTCAGTGCCAGAGAGTAACTGTTGGCAATATCAGCCAAGAAGCAGTTGGGTCACATCCACCAACTGTTGCCGTCTCTCTCGCTGGCAGAGATTATGGGAAATCAGCTCCTTTATTGTGCTTTTTTATGCATGCATTCATACATCACATTACTCAGCATGGCTGAAATTCGCTGACTCAAAGCAGCCATGCTGGAGTCAAAGGCTAGTGGCTGTCTCAGATGTAGATACCAGATCAGAACACACATCAGGAAGCCTGAATGGCTTGTTTTGCAGCTGCTCTCATAACTCTCCATCCGGGCCCCCTCCCACTCGACTGAATGTTAATTGGTTGTCGGATCAAATGGCAGGGAGATTAAGTGGAAGAAAGGTCAGCAAGACAGTTTACAAGGTAGCTATGCATCTCAGGTGCATTGCGTCCACTCGCTCACTGTGTCTGGTTTAGTTTTTCCTATAGCAACAGTATCAATCCAGACACAGTGACAGGGTACACTACGTTCTCGCATCTTTATTTCATAGTATACAAATCCTAACATATGCTTTAACAGACAAACAGCATAATGTTTATTTAATGCCTTTTTTAATTCTTAACTTTGTTTGTCCTTTTTTAAAATAATTTACTACAAAATAATACTTTATAAATACTATTATTTTGTTAATAATACTACTTTAACATTCATAAATTATTTTGCCTTGTGTAGTTTTCACATTTAGATATTATGTCGATTTTACTGAAATAAATTACTGAAATTAACTTCATGGATGTACCCTAAACATGCTAATTATTATTTTTACAATTGTTTGCCATTATTTATTTTTGTTCAACTTACATAGTTTACCTGGGGTGGAAACTCTGCTCTTAATTTAAACATATTTTAAAAAATAATCATCTTTGTAACTACTCTTTCTTGTTTTAGTCCTTTTAGTTAAGTATTGCATACAGTCTGCATACTACTGATTCACTGCTGAGGACAGAAGGGCCTATGTAGAGCCATGTAACAGAGTTTCAGGAAAGGAGAACAACCCTTTTCGGATCTAAGACCCCTAAATAATTCAGTGAGCATTTAAAGAATAAGAACCAAAAACCTTAAACTTCCAAATAACCGTTAAAACCATTACAAAGCTTATGGAAATACTTTAACCACAACCACATTTCTTGATATAAAAGCAAAGGTGCTGCAAAAAGGTCCTTTAGACCTTGTTGTTGTTGTGGTTGTTGTTGTGGTTTATGTTTTGTTAAGAACCTTTTGATTAATGGGTCATTCTGGAACAATTCCAGAATGATTATTTAGTTTTTTATGACAAAATATGACTAAAGCATCAGGGACCAAATGCTTCTTCAAGCAGCCTAGAAAGGGTTGACACACATTCTAGATTACACTTTTTTCCCCAGGAGCATTAAGACAAATATTTTCACTCTACAATGTAATGTTTGTCAAAATGACAACTGTGACCTACGTTCTTAGGGAAAAGGGTTGTTTGAATTATTTATACATCCATAAATCTATTCATTTTCTTTTGTCTCCTTGATTTATTTCAAGTTGTTTATACGGATTTGAGTTAATGTAGTGTTCTTTGCCATAGTTGATCATAGGCTACTATACTATACTTAACCTGTCTGTGTTGCACTTAACTTTTTTTCCCCCCACTCCACTTTGCTTCTAATGCATGTCAGTGATGCACTGCATACACACCGCAGTGAGAGCTGTGGGTTTTTTTCTTTTTTCTTTTTCTAACCACACACACAAACACACACACACACACACACACACAGATGGAGTTGGGGGTTAGTGCGTGCGCTGATGTAACGCAGGCTGGGCGTGAGTTTGCTCAGACTGATTCAGTTCCTGCAGACAGGAGGACTCAGTTCAGCTCTAAAGCAGAACAGCAGCAGCATGGACTGAGTCGGTTTGCTGACTGAGACATTATATATTTATGTACAGGTGTTAGACGCAGTGTGTTTGCTTGCAGATCAGCTCGACTTTAGTTTTGGACAACTTTTCTTTGCGCCTTTCAGCACCAGCCGCGTGTGAACAGCTCCGTGCGTGGCGATCGTCTATTCAACTTCGTCCAAAAAACACATCCTAGGTTTAGCCAGTGTGCGTGTGCGTGCGTGTGTGTGTGTGTAGCTCAAGTGCGGAGAGCATGGAGTGCGCGGCGCTGACTCGCGAAGGCGCCGGTTTCGCCAAACCACCCAAACATTTGTGGAGACAACCGCGGACTCACATCCGCATCAAACAGCGCTACCACTCAGACACCGAGCGCTACCTGGGTCGGAACAAAACTGTGGAGAACAACCGACCCGGACTCAAAAAGCCGCGCATGTCCTGGCCGTCGTCTCTGCACAAACGGTAAAATTATTCTTCACTGTCCAGTGCTTGTAGTCTTGAAAGAATTACAGTACAGCGCACAAACCCCGTGTCTCGTCATGAGGACAGAACTCCACCTGCTATATTAGACTATAGCTATTGCACAGTTCCATCATTCTTTTCACTATGATGCCCTCACGCCTGAACAACAACATGTTGAACTAACACTTGTTTAGATATAAATATCTTAAATGTTTCCTTGTTGCTCTTATATTGTTACATCCTCAGGTTTCCCTGATTTGCATGATTGATGATTGTCTAAGCTTGATTTCAAAATATCCCTCACAAATCCTTTACTAGTTACAAACTTACCATTAATTGCAAATTATATCTAAAAAATACTATTAATTCTATTATGCAATGCCACAACATTATTATTATTATTATTATTATTATTATTATTATTAGATCTAGCATAGGTTTAAAGTTATGATGACTTTACACTTCACCATAAAACACACAGCATCATATGCCACGTTGATAAAATATTTAAATTGCATCATTACCAATATTATTATTATTATTATTATTATTATTATTACTCTTCATTGTACATAGAATTGCACATATCTTCACTTATCTCCACATACAGTTCATAGTTTTTTTTAAATAGCTTTTACTGTTTATTCCTTTTTATAGTCATAAGAAGCATTTTACTGCATAATAATGTGTATAGTTGTGTGTGTACAATCCATAAAATTTAATGTGATTTGATTTGAAAACATGTATTCTAAGTGTTCTAAAACTGTATACCTTTGAAGGTACAATACCCCGTGAGCAACAAGGAAAAGTACCATTTACTGTAAAAACCCTTTTGTTCCAGAGAGTGTAAATCCAGCTGGACACAAACACCGGGACTGATAATTCAACACTAGGGATTTGGCGGTGATCATAACAGAGTGAGACAATATTTGAACATTACAAGACAACAGCGGAAAGGAGAGCGAGCATAATAGAAGCGTGTGCCAACCGCAGCCATTTAGCTTTGCCAGACAGTGCTTCTGTTAATTCGATTGTGGCTCACATGTTTATAAGTGCCGCTTATTATTTTTCTCCTTGGTAACACTTTCGCCGTACAACATAAAGCGCTTACTTTTACCCATGAAATAGTTTAGTGCATCTGTGCACCATTAAATACAGGTTATGCAAATTGTCTTTTTTTTTTTTTTTCATGTGATGAAACCTGGCAGTGCTGTTTGTTTGGCATTGAGTTTTGAATAGCATTGAATCACAGAGTGCCAGAGGTAGGTGTATGAATATGACTCACAGTGCTCTGTCTTCATTTATTTATGTACTTTTTTATTTTTATATATTAATGCAGAATTCCTATAGGCCCATGACATTTATATCCCCCACACAAGATGACTCAGTTCACATGGACAAGGTGTGGGAAATTTGAGGTCACTCAACATATGTGTAATGCATCATCAGCTAGCTCACTTTAGTCGCACTAATATACAATATACAATATTGGCGCGAGTATGTTATTAGGCAGATAGTTATTCTAAGTGAACAGTTCATTTAATTGTAATATATTTTCCATTCTTTTGTTGAAATTCACTGTTCTGTTGGAACTCAACGATCCTTGGAATTAGCACTGCGTTAGAGTTTTTCACCCTCTCCCCACATTTCTCCTGACATGTTGAGCAACACAGATCTTTTCAGATCACGCACAGTAGAAACATGAGTCCCCCGGTTTCTCTCCTATAACATATTGAGCAGTAACACCACATGGGGTCCTCACTTGAGGCTACACTTTCCAGATAGGCAGGTTTATACGAGGCTCCTCTCCTCGTCTTAAAGCTTGCATTTGTCCACTTCACTAAACTCTCACTGCAATATATTGCAAAGATCAGGTACAGGTGGTGTGGATCTGGAGCCCATCTGTTTTCTAGGAATAATTACATAAAATACAGTCACGCATAGACCATATTTATAGTTTGCATCATGTTTTGGGAGATGTTATATTTTCATTTCATGAAACATCATTTTTAGGCTAAATAAATATTGTTCTGTTTATGCAGAACACATGCCTGTAGGCTGTTATTCTAAGCAATAAACAAAGAAAGACTAATAGCTTTGATTAAATCAAGATGTGGAAACAACAGATAAATAAATTAAACAATATGAGATCTTTGTAAAAAATTATGCCATTTTTCAGTATTACCCCACACGAAATGACATTATTTAAAAATTATGCTAAGCATGATGGAATAAAAAATGGGCTTAATATAATGTATATATGACTAAAAGACAACCACACAAAGAAATTGCAGAAGTCTTATGCTTTTGCTTTGCCAAGTGCAGGCAAATTGAATTGGAAACCAAGTGGTGAATGTGGGTTTACTAAATTATTTAGGGAATTTATCAAAATAAAGAATGAATTTGGATTTCCTACAATAATGTAAATAAGCTCAAGACAGATAGTTTAATCTCTTAGCCCTTCACAGAGAACAAAGACGAAACTTTGCAAATGGCACCAATTTCCTATTAACTCCTCTGCATGTGTTTCTTATCTATGCTAAGAGAATGAAAGAAGTCATAGAGCATGTGATTTAATATTGACATTATATTAATATTTTATTAAGAAGACAACATCAGTTAGTGTAATATAATCTACTTTCTAATGTGATCACTTAAAAAAAGACATAAAGCGAGGTTCTGGTAGGACATGAAAATGATGTCCTGATTTTTATTGGTCTGTACTAAATCTGATGGAAAATCAAGCATACACAAACAGCTTGCAATATATTGTAATTGATTGACACCCTGTTGAGGGTGTACCCCGCCTCGTGCCTTAACTCTCGTGGGATAGGCTCCAGGCCCCCTGCGACCCTGTACACACCATAAAGCGGTACAGACGATGAGTGAGTGAGTGAGTAAGTGAGCTTGCCATGTATGTACAAGCAAAGTCAAGACACTTGAGAATGAGATCCTAATTAATGCACGATCTGAAATTTGAAAATGAAAATCAATATTAATATCATCATGCAATGTAGGTAATACATTTAAATGTCAAAAAGTAATTTGAGAATGTGATTCAACATGCAAAGTGAGTAATGGGTGCATTAGTGTACAAGACGAGTTTAGCTGAGGATGTGCATGTGTACTCCAAACTTAGACTGGATAGGATTGTGTGTGTGTGTGTGTGTGTGTGTGTGTGTGTGTGTGTGTGTGTGTGTGTGTGTGTGTGTGTGTGTGTGTGTGTGTGTGTGTGTGTGTGTGTGAGAGTGTGTGTGTGTGTGTGTGTTTTTTACATTTCAAACTAAGATGTAAAGCTAGTTCTTTTAGCTTGAGCATGCTGTTAGGGTTTTTCTGACACGTTTCCTAGACTGTGAAATTTCCCAGACTTTTCTTTCTTTCTTCATCCTCTGTTAGTGTATTCTTAGATTCCCCATAGATGGTGTTAAATCCTTTCAAGCACTTCCTCATCCCTTATATGGCAGTACTTCCTATAGCCAGTGTCCGGATGCATATCCATGAAATGTTCTCTCCCTTTTGTTCTCCCCGGAACATGTTAATTACATTTGTATGTTTGAGGCAACAGATGTATGTGATACAAATGTATGTTTGGTTGAAAACTTAAATGCTGTCTATCCTGTAAATAAAACAGAGATCAGTCAGACAATGCCGTGCATGCTGTGTGTATACAGTGTGTGCGTGTCTGTGTCTTTCTCCCAGGTAGTGTGCTGAAGCCGGTTGTTAAGCGTATTGAGGCAGAGCAAACACATAATCCGGTTTTTGCTCATTGAGTCCTGTTCAACTTTTTTTTACTTGACACTTGCTCTTGGAGATTTCTTGGCATCCTGGCAAGCTGAGTTTCTTTTTCTAAAGAGAGAAAATAAAAGGGAAGTTAAAGAGAAAATACTAGGAACTAACTTGTTTTGTGTATGTTCCAGAACGTTGAAGATATTGTTCGTTTTTGATCGTCTGTGATTACATTACATTAGAAGTACAGTACTGTATATCAGGGTAATTTGGGGTGTGTACATAAGGATTGGGAGTTAGGTTTCACGTAGCTGAAGCAGATTCATCTTTTACTCTGAATTACAGTACAGCATGTTGTGATGTCGTGCTCTGGTTTCTACACATCAGTAAATAAGGGCCATAGTGAATGAAGGAAGATGGCATTTATAAAGATACCTTAAGCTTGCTGAGAGGGAATTGCTTGCTTATGGAGCCTAGTCTAACTTTTATTAACCATAAATTATGGTGATGTCTCTTTTTATTGCTTCTAATAAATTTCATACTCGATTTTTTAAAACCTTTAGCCAACACCTTGGGCTAACTGCTGCATATTAATTCTAGTAGATGTGATTAAAAAGTTTATATAACACCCTGTCAAAGGAGTTTCATTTTTAAATGAGCCATTTAATAGATCTTTGTGAGTTGCTTAAGAAGGATTTTATTCCTCTTTCAGTTTAATTATGCTTCCCACGTTTTGAATCAAAGACCTTCATGTGCTTAATATAAGCAGCTCCTCAAAAAAGTGTCAGTTTTTAGACAATTGCATCTTTGAGGCATTTCAAAAAGCACAAATTTATTACATAGTTTCCAGTCTTACAGTATATTCCATGTGTCAGTTTGAATGCGTATGTGAAAACTTTTTTGTATTATTAGTGTAGTGTATTTCAGTTGTCAGTACAGTAAGTTCCCAACAAACATTCGAGTTACTTAAGTCTAAAGTCCGGTATATTGTATGTGTGTGCGTGTGGGGGGGGACTCGGCCTCACCACTTTCAATGAATCAGTCTGGGAGCACGATGATAGAAAATGGTTGTCCTGTAAAGCTGTACCTATGGTGAATTATTCTAATTATGGAGAAAAAAAAACCTCAACGGGAGTGAGTCCACAGGCCAAAACCCATGGGTGAGATAGGGGTGTAAAACTCACTTTGTCGGACTTACGAACGAATTCAACTTACAAACGTGCTCCTGAAATGGAACTCATTCGTAAGTCAGGGACTTACTATATATGTAAAGAAAATTTTTGATTTTACATGTTTATAAATATAAATGAACCATTATTTTAGACGTTTAGTGTATTTTTTAATGTTTCCGCTGTTGTACTGTGCTCACACGCATCAGCGATTCTTTTGTTTGTCTGTGCAAAACATTCAACAGACTGAGAGAACATTTTGCTCTGCAAACAAGCACACTCACTATTAAAGCCCATTTGCCTTTTATTCATTTTCCACCCTGCTGTTCTTTACTAAATTATTGTCATGATTTTGGTTGAATTGAGTCTTCTCCACAGCTCTTTAAAATGTCATAAACAAATAACAACCTCAGCTATACTCACTGGTCATTTTAATAAGAACATACTGTATGTACACATGTGCCAGCAACTTATATGAAGCATGAAGTCATGCTAATATGAATTATGTTCAAGTCAAACTGTTATTTTGCAGAATCAAAAGTCCTGGTTTGACTTGAATGCACCTCGTAGGTTAATTCTGGTCAACAGAGCGACCATGGTTGTGCAAGGAGAGAAAGTCAAACCCAAAATATACCAGACCAAAGCATGAACTGCCACTCACTAATATTTTCAGTTTTTCTCACTGTTTCCTATAAACTTTAGAGAGTGTGTGACATTCCAGCCATTTGAAAGACCATCAATTTCTGTAATACTCAAACCAGCCCATCTACCACAATCAACCGTGTCACATTCAAAATCACTGACATCACGTTTGTCCCTGAGAGGATTGATGAAAACATCAACCAAAGCTCTCCACCTGTATTTGCATGATTTTATGCATTACACCGCTGCGCTTCTACCTGATTGGCTAATTGCATGAATGAACATCTTGAAAACATGTTTACCTATGCAGTGAATGGTGAGTGTAGTGTTAAAATTGATGTTAAAAATTATAAACATGCAAAAGGATATATGCAGCCTTATTAAAGCACAGTGTTCTATTATTTTTAATGTACATATTTTTAACTTGTGTTGTATTGTACTTTTTTTATTCTTCTTGGTCATAAAGGTGACATGAATCACAGACATCCTTCTTTCCATAAAAGTATTTTCTCAGCCTGAAGTAGAACCATAACAGAATGAGCAAAGGCACTTTGTTGTAAATCAGAAAGATACAATATTGTGCTGGCTCTTCGCAGACAGATAATACAGAAGACTAATCGTTTTCAGCAATGTATCTGATTTCTACTGATATATGCTGCAATGAAGATACTCATCTGAACATTTGTACCACATCCCCATCCTCCACTAAAGAAAAACACTTCCTCTTCCTCTGCTGCATCATCTAACATGCCAGCCGCTGCCCTGTATTTGAAAAGATATTTCTCGTCTATTTTCTTGTAAGGAGTCTTTGATACATGGCCAAGACTAGAATGGCAAAACTGAGGACATAGCCATCCATTACGGCTCTGTTTGATAGCTGATCAAGTTTATTTAAATGAGCCAGCTGTACCCTGCCATCCGAAGATCAGCTTGCCTCTTTCGTTCTTTCTTGCCAAATACATACATCTGTTATCTCTTGTTATCTTTTTATAAATGTAATTATTTATCAAAAACTATATACAATGAAATTGGAACCTGTGATGGCATTGACACGGGGCTTTTTTTTTTTTTTTTTTACAATTTATTCACACAAATGGGTAAATAAGAGTTACCCAGCTCATATCAGATAATCAGCTAGCTGTATTGTGGGCTGCTTCTGTGTAGACTACTCTGAGCTCTGATTTTTTTTTCCTGTTGTAGTCTTTTCAATCTGAGAAAAAGTTTATTGCGATTAACATTAATAGACTTATGTACACTAATGAGACTCTTAGCTGCAGTAAAACATCTGAATGGTGTAAACCTTTTAAAGAAAGCCATAGATTGGTGAATGAAAATCTGAGGTGGCTCGGAGCCCTCTGCACTCGTTTCCGTGAGCATTCAGTGAGTGAAACACATGATTCTTGAAAACAGATTATCGCCACAAGTCCTGACCTTTCTCCAAGCCATCTACACATAATTGGCAGTTTCAGACGAGAAGGGTGATGATCATGAACATCATGGTGGTCAGATCAAAGCTCTGGGATATTTAGCAAACGTTCCACCTTGATGGCTTTCCAAGCACTAGTGAATTGCTGTAACAAGTGCATTAGTGTACTAGGGGATTATATAGAGAAATAAATGTAGTTTTTACTCTCATAAATGTGTTCTGTTATTCTGCACAATCAAATGTCCCGGTTTGACTTGAACGTTCTTTGTAAAATTATGTACATTTGCAACTTTAATTTACTGTAGTAAAATAGACATGATATCAATATTTAAATGGGTTATTGGTCATAATTTTAATCAACTTTACATGAGCAAAAAACAAACTAGGAACATTACAGAATGCATGATCCACCCCAGTGACAGGTAATATATAAAAGTTTATTAAAGCCTACGGTGTAGTCCTATTGAACACTAACTTGTAGAACCCTTAAAAAGCTTTTCAGTCTTTTATTAGTAGGTTTCCAGGAATAGAATCACAGACAATTATTGATCATCAAATTGCCTGCTAAAAGCATTGCTTTTATGTATCATCATCTATAAGCCTGCATTATACTTATTTGCTGATGACTAATATGGCTACTTTGAATTATTCATATTTTTATCTTATATTTAATTATCCCGGCGGCACGGTGGTGTAGTGGTTAGCACTGTCGCCTTGCACCGCCAGGGTCCCGGTTCGATCCCCGGCCAGGCTCGATTCCCGTCTCTGTGTGCATGGAGTTTGCATGTTCTCCCCGTGCTTGGTGGGTTTCCTCCGGGTACTCTGGTTTCCTCCCACATTCCAAAGACATGTAGGTTAGGCTAATTGGCGTTCCCAAATTGCCCGTAGTGAGTGTATGTGTGTGTGTGTGTGTGTCTGTGCCCTGCGATGGATTGGCACCCTGTCCAGGGTGTACCCTGCCATGTGCCCTAAGTCTCCTGGGATAGGCTCCAGGCCCCCCGTGACCCTGAATACAGGATTAAGCGGTATAGATGGTGAGAGTGAGAGAGAGATTTAATTATACCGTAAGTAACACTAGTAGTAGTCGTCATCGTTTCAAAAGTAATCAAAGTAGTACTAGGCATATGTTTTGTATCTAACATGTCATATCTATCAATAGCTTGGCAAGTCAACCACTATGGTTAAGCAATGCTTTATTTCACACATATGGCATAATTAAAACAATATTCAAGAAAATCAATAACAGTGTTGAAGAATCTTTCAGGAAGGATTCACCACCTCTCTCTCACTACGGAGAAGCCATTTTATGGAACAAGAAAGATGTAAATGAATTGGGAGGGATATTAGAAAAACAGGCCTAGTACTGGCTAATGCTGGATCTGCTTACATCTCTGACCTTGATGTGTTTAGTATCAGTGACACATTACACCAAAACTCAATAATTACGAAAAGCTCATATAATACGGCGTTTAGAAAAGGCAAGCTTTAGCAAATAAACTTTAGGAGATCAAGATCATACATTCTGAAACTGTTAGGCAGCTGCGCTTATGATTTACCGCATTCACAATGTATAAACACTCATCGATCAAAACCAAAGAACATTAATCTGTGTCTGAGATCAGCCCTTTTGGGTAAATTGCAATTTGATCGGCCAGCTTGTGGGCAGGATGTCGACTTTTAGCTCAGGCATGTGGGGGACGGGGGATGATTCACCTAATTTGCGTTCATTACACCTGTGACTGGCATTTGCATGTCTCTTCGCAAGCGCTGATGATGATGATGATGAAGATGTGGTATTAACTTGTCAGTAACATGGGTCAAAAAAACATGAACCCAAATGAATATGAGCCCAAGTACAGTATCACTGATGAAAATGTTGTGTGATTGCATATACAGGCATGTTCAAAAGTAAGCATTGAAAATTGAAGTAATTTCAATTGTATGTGTTTTTGTGTAAAAATAAAATAGAAATCTGATCGTAGGAGTTCTTAGTATTAGGCAAATACAACCTCAGATGAAACATAGAGTAAAGGATTTTTTCACCCTGCCATTATTAATTTAACAAAAAGGGCATGATTTAATAACTTGTACATCCACCTTTAGCATCAGTAACTTGAAATTATTGTTTCCTCTGTGACTATCAGTGTCTCACATTTTTTTGGATGAATTTTGTCCCATTCATCTTTACAACATTGCTTCAGTTCATTGAGGTACATTTTGACCATTGTGCCGTTGTGATGTAGGTTTACTGGTGTGATGTAGATTTACTGGTGTGCTTCAGATCATTGCCCTGTTTCATGACCTGTTGCATGAATTTCAACGAATTTTTAGCTGGCAGATAGATGGTCTCAAATTTGCCTCTAGAAAACTCTAGTATATAAAGAGGCGCTCATGGTCGACTTTTTGACTGCAAGGTGTCCAGGTCCTGTGGCTGCAAAACAAACCCAAATAATAACCCCTTCACCGCGGTGATTGACAGTGGGTATGTGATCTTTCTGTTGAAATGCTGTTTGGTTTTCCCAAAACATTTCTCTGGGCGTTGAGAACTCTTGGGTCTCATTTGTCTGGAGGACAATATTCCAGAAGCATTGTGCTTTGTTCAGATGCAGTTCACTGAACCACAGTTATGCTTCCATGTTTCTTTTAGAAAAAATTTTTTCTCCTGGCAACCCTTCGAAATAAACTGGACTTGTTCGGTCTTCTTCTAATTGTGCTGTCATGGACATTATCATTTAATGTGGTCACTGAGGCCTGTAGGGTCTGACATATAACTCTTGTGTTTTTTTTTTTTTTTGTACTTCTCTGAGCATTGTGTGGTCTGACATTGTGGTGAACGTGCTGGGATGTTCACTCTTGGGAAGATTGTCAGCTGTCCTGAATGCTTTCCACTTGGGCATAATCTTCTCACTGTAGATTGTTTGGAGATGGTTTTATGACCCTTTCCAAATTGATATGCAGCAACAATCGTTTATCCAAGACCTTTGCTTATTTTTTTCCTTTTGGCATTCACACACACACCTGAATGCGCCAGACAGGCAAACTGCCAAAACGTCTGCTTTTATAGAGGTCTGTACATCTGATGATGATCGGTTAATAAAGAGCGGACGATTAGCAGCACCTGGCTGCACCTCACCTTCTTAAATCTTGTGGGAGCAGTAATGGGTACTTAGTATTGCCTGCTTGATCTGATGATTTTTATTATGTTTTTACCAAAAAATACCTATTGAATTAAAAATAAGTGGTACTAACTTTTGAACATTGAACACTGTAGGCCAGATAATTGGTAGATTTGTAGATTTGTTGCATTTGGTTTGACAAAAGAGAAAAATAATTTTGAATTATTTTTTCACCTAAATATTTTGTCAGCAGCAAATTATTTGAAGCGAATGCAGAAACCAGATTTTTCTTTAATGCTCTATTGTTTACAGCAGTAATGACGGTAGCTATAGTAGCATCTGTGTTTATTTCTCTCCTCTGTAGTGTTTGAGAGCACTCACAAATGGCTCTTTAACAAGAACTAAACTTTTGAAAACATTATCATTGGGCTGACGTGAATTAGATTATTCACGTCAAACTATGAATAATCTAATATTTTATAACTGTTTACTATCTGTTTACTTATATTGAAACATTATGCATCTGTCTAAAGAAGGACTAAATATGATTGCACTGAAATTCATTTCCACTATGAAGAATAAACAGCAATGAAATCAAGTATGTTGGATTGTATAAGACAATGTCAAATATTTATCGTCATTTTAACGTGATTGCTCCCTGATAAGCAACTGGGGAAACTGATGTCTTTCCTATTCTAATGTCAGGAGTATGCTTTGGATCTGCAAATTTCAGTTATTAGGTTATAAGGGTTACATAAAAGTTAAGCCATTGTAAATCCATCTTGTATCGTGTCTCCAGTTACTGCAGTACACGCCTGACTACATGGTGCAGACAGAAATGCTAAAAGCAATCTGTGTGTCTCCGAGTCTCCGGGAGCAGGCAGTGTTAATGAATCAACATCACACCTGACATGCTGTTCAGAAAAGGAAGAGCCTCGGAGGCTTATATAAAGCACCAGTTAGTGGCAATCCAAATTTAAATTGCCGTTATTTCTCACTTTGATAGTGGGACTGTTAGCTAGCGGCGAGTTCGGATTTTACAAATGTAAATGAGTTTGAAGTTCCCATGGTATGATGGTGAATATTTCCAGCAGCGGAACAACCTGTGTTTATGATTACGTTATATTTTATTTTCTCACAGATGTTATGAGATCAAGCAGATTGCTTGGGCAGGCTGGAAATGTAATATGCACATTTTAAAAGGTTTCCTCTTAGAAATTCTCCAAGAGTTTTACATTAAATACCAAATATTACAAACTAATTTGAACTCCTCCCACCTACGAGGGGCATTCAAGTCAAACCAGGACTTTTGGTTGCGCAGAATAACAACAGAAAACAGTTTACATTCTTAAACATTTACATTACTTTCTTTATAGAATCTTTAGTGCTTGGATACCATCAAGGTAGAACGTTTTCTCAGTACAATGGAGCCATGATCAGACTGCATCTGAAATGCTAAAAGGGAACGACTCCAGAGCCACCACAGATATTCATAGATGTACGGCCTTCTTTAAAAACTTTATATACAGCGTTTAAATGTTTTATTACAGCTAAGAGTCCTATCACTTGATCATGAGAATGATCTCATGATCATTCATGAGAAATTCCATCACTAGTCTCGGTTTGAGTTGAACGCTATTTGCATTATTTTCTTCCTTTTGTTCCTTTTTTCAAGGTTACTGTAGGAAATGGACATTAATATTCAATCTTCAACTGAACATTAAAACTGTTCTAAATTTAATTTGTTTAGTTCTCATTTCTCATGTGTTTTAAATGATACATTTTAGTTTTTTTGGATAATAATGTATTTTTCATTATAATGTATCCTGTCGTTTATCTTAAATCTAGATAAAAAATATCCATTTGCTTTTGAGGACTTCACTTGCTTCAGAAAAATAACTCCTGTAAACTCCTGTAAAAATAGATACAGAGACATATTCTTTCTGCGCTGACCTAAACCGAAACCCCAAACAGTAATTCCCATATGATACCCAGCTCACTGATACACATTAAGACCCGTGACATGACCAGTCACAAGGAGTGTATCCATGTTCAGTGTTCAGCTATTCATTTTTGTACTTCCATTAAATAACCCAGATCTTCACAAAGTCTTGCTCCAGCACAATACAGTCTGATCCAAGAAAAACAAACGTAAGCCCTTATCTACAGTATATCATTTCTGGAATAAAGAATGGATTGTTCAGTATTTTAATATCATGTCTAACACGGTCATTTGTACAACTAACATCCCATTTCATAATAGTGCTCTATGTCGGTGGATTTTGGAAACTTGAAGTCAAGAACATAATGCTTTACTTGTAATAGAGACCTGTTTCGTCTGTTCCACCTGTCTAAACAGCTGGAGGCAATGAGAGTCATTTGCATGTGTACAAGTATGGCAGTTCCTTCCACGGAGTTAAGGAGTGACTGTACAGCATGGGATCTGATAGAAAACTCAGTTCTGTTGAACAGTATGTCACTCCCCAACATATCAGCCATGTACTGTAGCATTCAGAAGTCATGCACTGCTTGGCTCATCAGTCAGATGTCAACATATATTCAGTTATTCCTACCATTTCTGAGCCCTCAAGTGTGCTGCTCTATTGCAGGAAGTTTTGAGGTATCAGACGGTGGCTAAACCAGACAAAGAGACACACCATTGTCTTGGTTACAAGTTCCAACTCGTTAAAGATGCAAGCGTTTTCTTCTTAAAGGGGTCCGTGTGGGTGTCGTGTGACAACTGATATTACAGTAGATAGTCACCATGGACACCTGCCTAGTAGGATTTTGGGCTGTGGTGCCACTGGAGGCCCTTAAAACCGCAGTGTGAGAGCAGAACAAATCAACCAGCTGAAAAGCAAAGCATTTGATCCTAATGAAAAAGTACAAAAAAGTAGGAACATCTGTTTTATACACTTTAGTCCCTACGCCTCACAATTAATTAAAGAGCACTTTCAATCTTTAGAATTCTTTTTAATTGGTACTGATCAAATCCTAACTGTTATTTATTCCTTGCTTGGAGAATAAAATCTGTAGCTTTTAACATGCATCCAAATAGTTCTTTACTTTTCTATGAAAAAGTAGGACTTTTGATTGTACAGAATAACAGAACACAGTAAAAATTTCCGCTGATACACTAATGCACTTATACCAGCGTTTCATTAGTGCTTGGAAATTTGAAAAGGTGGAAAGATTTCTCAGTACACCAGAGTCATGATCAGACTGCCTGCTTCACGTCTGAAACCCTGGCCTCCCAGGAATTCCCTTAATAAACGAACATGTGGAAATGGCTTGGAGCTTGGACAGGATTGTATGAAGGATTTGGCCGAGTTTCTGTAATGTCCTGTAAAGTGGTGTTTGTAAATGATTATGTGTTCAGTTCCCACACACAGATGCATCTCTTCTGCAAGTTGGCGACAAGTTATATATTGATTTTCAAGGACCGGGCATTCATGGGAATGTTTACAGCAGGCTCTGAGCCACTTCTGCCAGGCCTTCTTCAGAACGTTTTCACCATTCTATAGAATCTCATCACCGTACTGGGCTTGACGTCTTCTATAAATGTCAATTGGTTTTCTGTCTGAGAAATTTCATCACAAGTCTCGGTTTGCCCTGATTTAACATGCTTGCTTAAGATGTTTTTTTTCCTGCTTCTAAGAATAATTATTTCTTATCTTAAACATAAATACTTTGTATTGTATTGATGTACAGATGCTTCGATATTTGGCAAAATAATCTTGTCAGACAAGGGTAACCTTTACTAAACATCTTTATTCAAAGACATACCCATCTTTCCTTGTGTGTGTCTTGCAAGGTGTTTTTGTTGTTGTTGTTGTTTCTTCACTGTGATGAGTGATGTATCATTTGTCTCCCCTGCACTGTTTGACTTCAGTCAACATGATGTTCTTGAGAGATACTGACATGCTGTTTGTTAAATCATGGCTTGAGAGGAATTGATTGCAGACTTCGCTCTCAGCGGCAAATTTGTCACAGCACAGATTTCAGTCTGCCTTATTCCTCTCCCCCTACCTACAGGGAAGAGACGTGACCGGTTTAGTGGTACACAACTCTTCTTGAAGGCATTGTATTGTATGTGATTTAGCCTTAATCACCCACAAGAGGGCAGTGTTTTCCAATAATTGCAGCAAATTTGTTTTTCATTATTACAATGAAACGTTAATAGGTCACAGATGGACATAGAGCTGTATTAACTTTTGTTAGGAAAAAAATTTGTCCTCAGTTTAAGAAGGGCAACCTTATGGAAGATAATCAATCAAATTAAGGTTTTCATAGACAGGATATTATATATTATAATATTATTATAGATATTATAATCACCCACAGTTCTTCTTTTTATTATTTTTTTTCCCAAGTTCCTCCCTAATTTAGTCGTGTCCAATTCCTCCCCGTCACTAGGGGGCTCCCACATTAAGGCTACTACTACCACTTAGTTGGGAGGGCCGAAGACTATCACGTGTTTCCTCTGGATGAAAAAACTGCTCGCTCACGCACCGTTGGGGGCGGCGTAACCCACTCAGACGACAGCACTAGCCGCTCCTTCTGCTTGCGTGAGTTCACAGACGCCCCTGATTGGCTGTAGAGCCGTGATTAATGTGGGAGCACCAAGTACCACTCATCACTCCCCTCTGAGAGAGCTCGGCCAATCAGCTCTCTCTAGGGCTCCGGCTGCGAGAGGTTACAGCATCACACGGGAATCAAACTAGCGAGATCCAGTGGTTGGGAGTTTGGGTAGTGGGTGGGAATTGAACCAGGGTCTTCCACATGGCAGGCAAGAAATCTACCACTGGGGGCCTCTGAGTGGCGCAGAGGTAAAGCACTCACCCTATCACAAGCTCGACTGCCCAAACCCCCAACCACTGGATAAAATGGAAGGATTCCGTCAGGAAGGGCATCCGGCGTAAAAACCTGTCCTAAGTTATTGTGCTGATCGGATGGTCCGAAAGACTAGCAGCAACAACTATAACAAAGTTTGTATTAAAAGGCACAGGGTTCCTAAGACTTTTGCACAGTAGTGTAGATGGGCACAAAAATTCTTCAAATTGGGCTCCATACCCAATCAGATTTCACAGCAATCAAGAATGCTGTATCACTAGGTATTACAGTTTTTTACATTTGCTATGACAGTTTTTTCAATACATTTAACAAGTTTCCTAAACTTTTAACGCACCAACACACCTAAAATACACAATTAGCAAAACAGTTAATTTCATGCTCAAAATCACACATTGCAAACTAAACCCCAAAACTCATTTTCAAAATACAATAATAAACTAACACAATACACTATGTCTAACAAAACACTGCAAACATGTTTTAAAATCAAATAATTATTCAAAACACTAACACATGTTCTCTTCCAACAGGAACATTTTGTCAATCATAACAAAATGACAAAAAAACACTATCATCAGCTGAAATTACAGAAACTGCATTATTTTATGTGTCAGGTCTGCCCTTATATTTGAAGCCTCTCTACATTTTTGTTTTGTTGGGTTTAGTAAATGCATGCATTTTGTTTCTTTTGCTGCAGAAATTCAATACAAAAAATGTATGACCATCTCAGAATAGCTTTATAAATTGTACAGTTTAGGTAAAAAAAAAAAAAAAACAGACACAGAATTGCTGCAGTACAGACTTTATTTACAAAAGGACATTACTACAAGATATACAAACACAAAAAGCACCGGAATTATAATAAAAAAAAAAAAAAAACAAAGTAATCTTCTATTCTGCCCGGTCTTCTGCATTTGGCCACATGTTCTCATCCACATCACACCTGATATCTTCTCTGGCAAGGCATCGTGGGAAGAATCTTTTGGCATGCCTTATCCGCCCCTGGCAGTGTTCAGCTGTGATGTCTTGACATGCAGCATCCATTGCATCCAGGAGGGACATTTGGTCATGTGGACGATGGTCAAAAACCTTCCATCTCCAGGCTGAGAAAAACTCCTCAATAGGGTTGAGGAAAGGGGAGTAAGGGGCAAGGAAATGGGACATCATCCTTGGATGGGTGTCAAACCAGGCTGTGACTGCACGGGAATGTGGAATGCCACATTGTCCCATGTGATAACATATATTGGCAAGTGGTCTCCCACCTGTCCCCTTTCTACCTCTGGCACCTTCTAACTTTCTTTCTTCCTTTTTTCTTTTCTTTCTTCCTTTCTTCCTTTCTTTCTTTCTTTCTGTTCCTAGAAGGGAATCAGCTGTGATTTATATACTGTATTTGCAGTAATTATTTTGGCAATGGAATAAAATACAGGGAATATATTTGTGTTGCAATTCACAATATGAACAGCTGTTCACTTTGGCTTTAGCCTATACAGTATAAGTTATGTTTAGAACATGATGTTATCTGTTCTGACATACAGTGTGAAAGCATTTGTAAATTTGACTGTAAAATTACATTGTTTGAGTCTTGGTTGACCTTGTGTGTAAAAGAAGTTCAAGCATTTTAAATTGGTGTTAACTGTATGCATTTTGTATCAAAGCAACAAAAAATGTGTTAATTGTATAGCCTACAAAGACGGATGTTGTGCTAACTGTGTTAATAGTTTAGGAAACTTGTTAAATGTATTGAAAAAACTGTCATAGCGATTGTAAAAAAACTGTAAGTGCACTGAAATGCTACCATTTCTACTATTGCTAAATAATGATTGCTGTAATATATTACTACCACACACAGATTAACTCTGAAAAACAAGAATAAATATAGTTGCAAGCAACGATGACGGGCCCAAGCACCCTGCGCCATTCCCACCCCGGACGCACCGCACAACCTGTGTCATTCGAGTGTGTTAAGACCTCGAAAAAGCCATCGCCACTCAGTTGCACCTCACAACCTGCACACATCACACACTATACAGGGCTAATGTCAGTTTGGGCCCTAAGTATTTGTTGAGTGCATTAGTGTGTGTGTGTGTGTGTGTGTGTGTGTGTGTGTGTGTGTGTGTGTGTGTGTGTGTGTGTGTGCGCGCGTCATGAGAGAGGGGTGTGTGTATGTGTGTGTGAGTGTAAACATTTGTAATATGGGTGTATGTATGTATGTGTGTGATGTATGAGTGTGTTTGTGTGTGTGCATGCAGCATGCCTGCGTGTGTGTGTGTGACGAGTAAATGTGCTTGTGTTTGTTTGTGTGTATGGTTTCAGTCTGTGTGTATTAACATTAGTGATGTGTGTGTTTGTGTGTTAAAACAGTGCTAATGTCAGTTTGGGCCCTAAAGATTTGTTGAGTGCATTAGTGTGTGTGTGTTTGTGTGTGTGTGTGTGCGTCGTGAGAGAGGGGTTTGTGTGTGTGTGTGTGTGTGTGTGTGTGTGATGTCACAGAAGGTGTCACTGAATATAATGTCACTCAATATAATGCCACACAGAATAATTTTTCGGCGTACGTTTAAGACATTATCACGGCTGACCCGTTTGAGATATCGAAAAATCCCTCCGCAATTTTGCATCCTCAATGTCTTTAGATCTCTTTGGCCCAGTTTGGTAGCGATTGTATAATTTCCCTAGGAGGAGTATATCAAAATCCATTGGGTGCGTTTTTGCGAACGACCCAAAATAACCGGCCTCCTGTTGAGTTTAGCCCAGGACATGCAGCGCGAAGGTTGTTCGGCTCTAAATATGTGCCGAGTTTCGTGTGCCTAGGTGAAAGTGTGTATGAGCTAGGCAGCAAAATCTCGTGTGGGGGCCCCTTTGGGCCCCGGGCCACGAGACTCTCAGGGATCCTGATGGCAGCAGATTCCAACCTGTCTCCCAAGTTTCATGAGTTTTTGAGCATGTTAAGACCCCCGAAAAGTCCAAAAGGGTGGGAAAAAAAAAAATATATATATATATATATAGTTGCAAGCAACAATGACAGGCCCAAGCATGGTGCCACCGCCACCCGGGCGCATCAGTGAGATGGTGGGCAAGGAGGGCACGTGCACTTATAGGGGAATGGCTAAAGGACAGGCGTGACAGTTTGGGTTGAATGAAACAGATTATAAGAATGTCCACTGATGTCAAACGGGACTCAGCATCTAAGCTCTAATGTCTCTACTGTGTGTGTATATTAATATGCATGTGTATGTGTGTGTGTGTGTGTGTGTGTGTGTGTGTGTGTGTGTGTGTGTGTGTGTGCCGGTAGTAGCCACTTCTCAGCATGACGCATCGCCATGGCTAAACTGTTTCAGATATCAGAAATCCCAACATAGTATTCCATCCTCAATGTTTCGAAATTTAATTGGTTCGTTTGGTGAAAATGATAATGGTGCAGGTGCTTGGACCGGTCACAGTTTTTGTGGGATGTGCAGTGTGTTTAGAGTGTGTGTGCGGGTCTGTGTGTATGTGTGTGCGGGTGTGTTTGTGTGCGGGGGGGTGTGTGTGTTTGTTTGTGTGCGGGTGTGTGTTTGTGTGCGGGTGTGTGTTTGTGTGTTGGATGGTTAGTGTGTGCATAGTGTTTATATATGTGTGTGTGTGTGTGTCTCTGTTTCCAAGGTGCGTGTGTGTGTGTGTGTGTAGGGCATGTAGTGTTTCTGTATGTGTGTTTGAGTCTGTGTAGGATGTGTGTTTGTATGACTTTATTAGCCGCTTTTCACCACGAGTCATCGCCTTGGCTAAACTGTTTGAGATATCAGAAATCCCATTGAAAAAATGTTTGAGTTCAGTACCTCTTCACTATATACAAAATTAGCCGGTTCAGGGTGTCTGATAAGGGACAGATGAAGATGCACCAGGTGTATGTAAACAACCCCTTTATTGTCACCACTCTACAGACTAGTTTCTTTGTAGGATTGTAATGTGTCAGGTTGTGTTTTTTTCTTAAAATAAAACAAGGACATAAATATAAGCATACAACATGATAATGATGACAATCAAATGAGCAGGCAATAACATAATCCAATCAGTAAAGCTTATTAATGTAAACACTCTGCAGGGGTTTGTAGGCAGTGTAAGGCAGGCTGAAACATCAACATCACGTGATTCACCCAGCTGTCACATGACACCTTATCAGCACGACTATGAAGGCACGTGTATTCCTGTTGTAAACAACTTACAACAAACTTTTTTCAAATGTGTGTGTGTATATAACACGAAATAACAACAGCAAAAGATAATAGTGACAGTCACAATAACATATTGATTCTAGGCATACTTACTAAGAATACATATATATATATATATATATATATATATATATATCGCGACCTCACAGGCATAATAACTTGTTACCGGAACAGATAAAATTTGTTACCGGAACAGATAAAATGTCCATTGTTAATATAGTTGAAGACTTCACACTTACTCTTGCATTCACGCACAAAACTTGATCCAAAGGGCGATTTGTAAACAATTAAACAGTCCATAAACAGCTATTCAGCGGCCGCGTTCTCTCTGGGTCCCGCTTCACCAAAACTCAAATCTGTGAGGGAGGGGGAGGTCACGTGTGTGTGTGTGTGTGTGTGTGTGTGTGTGTGTGTGTGTGTGTGTGTGTGTGTGTGTGTGTGTGTAGGATGTGTGGTGTGATACCTCCATCTAATGGACATAGTTTGGTACTGCAGGAGTCAGTTTATGCACTTTTAAAGCAATGAGTTAATAAAATAAAATATTGTTGGGAGGCATATGAGCATAACAAAATTGTGAAACTCAAGAAATTTACTCAGAACCAGTAGTTCCTTCTATGTAAAATGTTTGGAGACATTAGGACTTTCCACTTGTTGGATATGAGTATCATAGTTTTCCTTAAATTTTTACCTTGCCATAGCAACACTATTCAGCGCAGCAAAAAGTCCTTTACAGTTTAACATCAGCCATGTCTTCCAATTATTGTGCCTGATTTTGAAGGCAACTTATAGGGGAATGGCAAAAGGACAGACGTGACAGTATGGTTCTCATGAAAGAGATTATAAGAATGTCCACTGATGGCAAATGGGACTCAGCATCTAATCTCTAATGTCTATTCTGTGCATGTATATGAATATTTATGTGTGTGTGTGTGTGTGTGTGTGTGTGTGTGTGTGTGTGTGTGTGTGTGTGTGTGACATTATTAGCCACTATTCGGCATGAGACATCTCCATGGCAAAACTGTTTGAGATATCAGAAATCCCATTGCAGTACTCCATCGTCAATGAGATTACATGGGCCGGTTTGGTGAAGATGATAATGGTGCAGTTTGTGTGTAGCGGATGTGTAATGTGTGTGTGTGTCTGTGTTTGTGTGTGTGTGTCTGTGTGTGTGTGTGGTTTGGTTACAGCGTGCCTATTGTGTGTGTGTGTGTGTGTGTGTGTGTGTGTGCGTGTGTGTGTGTGTGTGTGTGTGTGTGTGTGTGTGAGAGAGTGTGTGTATATCACCGGCCTTGTCCACCTGACTGAATGTTGTACAGTGGGCAATTTAAATGTTTGTATTGTTTATTTTTTATGATTTCTGCATATGTTTAAATAGTAAACATGACGCCATAGTAAAGGAGAAGGGGAAAGACCTGACTGCAGAAGACTTGCCTGCAGAATAGCTCCATCTACTGGACATATTTTATTACTGCAGGAGTCAGGGCAGAAAGTTCAGGCCAAGGCTCATAAATATACTGTAAAAAATTGTTGGGAGCTGTATGAACATCACAAAAATATGAAACTCAAGAAATCTACTCAGAACCAGTTCGTTCTACCTAAAATGTTTGGTCACATTAGGACTTTCTACTTGTCGGATATAAGTATCTTATGTTTGCTCAAAATGATATGTTGCCATAGCAACACTATTCAACGTATCAAAAAGTCATTTACAGGGTGACATCAGCCGTGTCTTCCAATTACTGTGCCTGATTTTGAAGGCAATTAGCTGAAAATTAGTCACAAAAGAATTAAATTTCTAAAACTAGACATTTTCTGCTGCCAGTTGGTGGCGCTATGACTGAGACTCACGGGACCCATGTCATTGTGAGCAGGTTTCTTCTCTTAACCTACAGCTGAGGTTTGATGAACGCCACTCAATTTATACAGAAGTTATTAGCCACTTCCTGTTTCCTGTTATTCGCCGTAGGTTTAAGGACTCGCCACGGCCGACCCGTTTAAGATATCAACCAGCCCTTCGCAATATTAGATCCTCAATGTCTTGAGATTATATTAGACCCTGTCTGGTCAAAAACATATGAATCCTGTAAGAGTAGTATATCACATTCCAATGGGTGCGTTTTTCAAACAACGCAAAATGACCGACTTCCTGTTCAGTGGATTCCATGACATGGGGTATGCAAGTTGTTCACCTCAATGAGATCTAAATTTATACTGGGTCTCATTCATATATGTGAAAGTGGATATGAGTTATGCAGCTTAAACTTTACAAAGTTCCAGGGGGCGCTGTACAGGCCCTTTGCGACGCCCGGTCTCCAAGCTCCCAGGGCTTCCTCACAATCAGTGAGAGTCTACACCCATAAAATTTTGGAACCGTAGGTCTTTCCACTCGTAAGATATGAGAAGAATAATTTTCTTAGATTTTTTCTTGAGTTAAATCGTCACCATAGCAACGCAATTCAAATTAGAAAAAAAAGCCTTCATGGTGTCAAATGATCCATGTCTTTTCATTACTCTGGCTGATTTTTAACTAAATCGGGTGAAAGTAAAGGCCAAAATATTAGTGATTTCCAAAAGTGACACACTTCCTGCTGCCAGCTGGTGGCGCTATGACATAGACTCATGATTATCATATGATGTGATCAGCTTCCTACTCTTAACATACCTGTAAGGTTTCATGTACATAACTTAATGTACACAGAAGTTATTAGCCACTTCCTGTTTATTTTTATTCGCCATAATTTTAAAGCGTCGCCACGGCCGAACCGTTCGAGATATCAAAAATCCCTCCTCAATTTTGCATCGGCAACTTGTTTAGATCATATTTGCCTGGTTTGGTGGAAATTGTATTAATTCCCTAGGAGGAGTATTTCAAATTCCATTGGGTGCGTTTTGCAAAGAAGTCAAAATAACTCACTTCCTGTTAATTAGCCCTGATGGCATGTAGTGCGAAACTTGTTCAGCTTGATGCGATCTAAATGTACATAGGGCTGATGTCATAGTGCTTGGGCCCAAAATACAGAAATATTTGGATCAGTGCAGAAAGAACTCCAGCTCAGATCTACATGAAGTTTTCCATCCATAGCAGGAGAAACATTACAGTGACTGCAAATCTTTTATTGTGATGCTTAATGAATAAGGGGCCATGCACGGAGAATAGTATGTTTTTCTACAGAAATGGACTTGGGACTCCTGGTTCAGGTTACCGAACTCTAGTACTCGATGCACCAACCAATCAGCTTCTGGCTGTGAGTCAGAGTTCTCAGTTGCTTTTCACTGGACTGTTCATACTAGACTGTTTTTGGGTCACATAAAGTGAAAAGGCAGAACAGGACATTGCTTATTATGTGGTTTGGAATCCATATTCAACCCTGAACTTGCAAGTAAAATGGGCCTGGGCCTCCTTAAAGGGCAGCTCAACATTTTTACAGAATAAAATACTTTTAAGATAAAATTATTAACATACAGTATATTGCACATGTTCCTGTTCCTCATGTATTTGTCTTTCTAACCTGGTTTCCATATTAGTGAAAACAGAAAAAGTATACCCACATATACCCAGCAAGCTAGGAAGTGTTAAAAAAATCAATTATGCAGCAATCATGTATTATTTCAGTACATACTATAATAAAATGGTCATCATATCTAAATTATGTGTTTTAAGATCAGAATGACTGTACAGTGTGTGTGTGTGTGTGTGTGTGTGTGTGTGCGCGCGCGCGCACACTGCCAAGTTAGAGAGCTGTTCTACGTGTTTAGGCTTTATGTAAGGCTGGGAATATTCTCTGGGAGCCCCATCTGCTGGTTGGATTTGGCAAGCATTAACACGACAGCTGTGTTTGAATAGGTAAAGACGTCAGAAAATTTTTTTTGATCACCACCATGTCCCTTGAGTGCTTTATATTTATTCAAAACATTTATTTTCTTCTTCTTTTTTTTTGAGTCATGCTGTACATGACTTTGCTTTAGTCAAGCTTCACATATGGCTTTTCTATATCGATCATTTATCAAGCACATTCAGTCAATTTAAGTCTCAAAACGCATAATGCTCATTAACACCTATAAATATTAGAGACATCGATGATGTAGTAAATATTTGGTGCAGTATTAATTAAGGCAGGGTTGGATTACAGATGCAGTCCAAGTGTTTGCAACTGTGAGGACAACAAATTATAGAAGTCCTATGAGAATTGAAAATAAACCAAAATGAGTACAGAGTACCAGATGAAAAGTAAAAGGTCCCAGTTTTGCATCAAAATACCGCATAGAGAGTAAAACTATCAAGTTTGTTCATGTCCAATGTGCACATTTACAGTATATTACTCATATCGTCAGTGTTATCTAATCTGTGTGTTTTGTTCTGCAACATGTGAAGAAGCAGACAAAACATACTGTAGCTGCAGAAATATAGGTGCCAAAGCAAGCTTTTCAGAATACAAGGTGCGTTCAAATCAAACATGGACTTGTGATGAAACTTTTCCTGAGACTGATTGACTTCGAGACTTAAAGCCCTGTAGAGACTGATGAGACTTAGGTGCAGGAAAACATCCGAATGGCGCGAATGTTTTAAAGAAGGTGGTTTGTCTATGAATGATCATCCCAGCTGAGTTACTCTCATAATTGTGTTTTGTTATTCTGCACAATCAAAAGTCCCACTTTGACTCGTGCAAAATCCCCAAAAAACTGAGAAATTCTCTACAAGGTTTTATGAACATAAATTTTTTTTCATTTATAGTATTACACACACTCACACACTCTTTGTCACTGTCCACCGATTGGCTGATTGATCCAGTCTGTCTGTCACTCTGTAGTCACACTGTTTTCATGGATAAAGCTGGGTTGTGATGAGTGACGCAGAAATTCAGAAATAAAAATGTAATCATTTTATTTATAACACAACAAAGTCATATACATTTACCCAGCACAATGAGCTCTTGAATTATTTATGAAAACACTTTATGAAATTGAGCATACTATTTATTTATTGATTGATTGATAGATTGATTGATTGATGAAGGGGGGCATGTACTGAGAGATGTTTAGACATTTAAACAGTTTTTCTAAGCACAGAACTTTTTCAAATGATAAATTATTACAATTAACTTTTACTAAATGTTCCACATTTTCTAGATTTTTTTTTTGTATATCTTCCTAAATAAAGTGTTTTTGTATTTTATGATTTTACATTTTAATAAGCTTTTAATCCTGATATTTAGATAGCTGTTGCACAATTTTGCTGGCAAAAATGTACATTCCTGGGATGCACCATCTGTTTATTTTATGAGAATGCTCCTTGGCAATAAATAAGAAAGGGATTTTATATGTTTTTGTAATACTCCATTTGTTCTCTAAGCAAACTGGAAATGGGGCTGAGAGAAATATAATATAATATAATGATTTATTATAATCTTAAATGGATAGTGGTTTCTTTGTCCATATTGTCATTGGTGGTCTCAGTACTAGTACTACTACTACTACTAATAATAATAATAATAATAATACATAAAGAAAATACTATAAATACAAATATAAAAGATGTGAATAAATTTTCATGAAGTGTGTCACTATATAATTGCTACTGTACGTACTATTTAAAGCTTATTATTGGCACTGAGTCAGTAAGACAATATGGACAAATAAAGATTAGGACACAGCATCTCGTTGTAAATGAGTGAAATATGTCAGTTGAGGAAAGTCTCATACATCACTCCATTGTCACACCACAGCTGCTCTTTCTCTTTTTTTTCCACCCTCATATGACTGAGTGTCTGGTGCTAGCAAAGCAGAGCATAGTCTGGGAGAAAGTGTGTGTTGTGGCCTGACACAGACCAGCACTTTGAAAGTGCTACAGGCCTAGAAGAAATGGAGGAGAGGGTGGTTAGTGTTTATCTACGCACAGTCTGAGAAAGGAAATGATTATGCAGTGAACTTTTTTCCTTCCCTTCATGCCGACCATGCAGTCCTTTGTGCACTTCCAGGCCAAGCCACCCCTTCGCCTTGTCCACCATCTCTCCTCCCTAATTTTCTCTGCCTGCAGCCTCTCAAGCCTAAACCTCCCAGTAATTCATCTGGCCATATTTAGGCAGGGGGAGGGAGCGAACTCTTGTAATGTAAATAAAACCGTGGATGGATGGGAGGGTGATGAGTTACACTTGTGCCTGTGTCTGTCAAAACGACTCAGCAGCTCATGTGTTAGTTGAGACCATCCTGGGTCTGACATGGGACCTCTGGAGAATGACTAAATTCCTGTTCGAGCTTATGCAGGCTTCCTGGGATTTCTGTGGATAATATCAGGAACTGCTGGATATCCATTGAGCTTATTTCAGCCTGGACGAGATCAAAGAAGCCTGGCACCATGAGTGAGACGCAAGAACAAGACAGCTCTGTGATCACAACTCAGGCCACCAAGCTGAAGCCAAGATCATCAGGAGGTTCTCCATGTGAATCCCCGACCTCGAAACAGTCTCCACGCAACTCTCCACGCAACTCCCCCTTGCTGTTCAGGAAACTTCTGATGAACCGCAGCATTGTTCTCCAGAGGCGCTTCACTTTGGCTCATACACCCAGGTATTGTCTAACTGCTGCCCTCCGAGCACTTGTGCTCTTCCCTTGAGCACAAGTGAAGCACAAGTGAATCTTCACGTGGAAGGTCTGCGGCTTGATCACCTTGTTCACTTGATTTGAAATATGTAGGGCCTTTGTTATGATCAGGGTCACATAGCCGGTTTGCTTCTGCATATCATGCAACTTTGAGCATCACGAGGAAGCTTGCAAGACACAAGGCTCTGTCGTGCTGATTAGGTAATCTGCTGGTAAAAGCCGAAGACGTGTTTCTGCTGTAAACTGTTTTGAGAAGCAAAGAAAGGAGCCTTTTGTTTTGTCTGCAGTTTTCTTCTCCTTTTGGTGTTAGAGTTCTAGGAACTGGCTCTGTATTGCTCCTGTCATCTGCATTTGAAAAAAAAAAAAAAAACCAAAGCATTATGGATTCTATTAACTTCTCACTTTTCAGGTTAATATTATGTATTTTAATGTAAGAGTTATTCATAATTATGATACCAACCTGGATTTTTGTGAATTAAACACAAAATGGGTTTACGCAATGGCCAGTTATTTTTAATCCCTCGATTTAAAGGCTTTTTTTTTATTGAGGAAACCTTTTAAATATCATGCAATAAATGTAGCAGTCCATCAATCTGTCTTTGGAGACTGTGTACTGTAACCCTTCTTGGAGTTTACAGATGAGTACAACTGTACAGACATGTCTCTGATCCTCATGTAAACATTTCCATAGCTCAGATGCTCTTAAACTGTTTCCGTAGAGTCTTACATAATAGATTTCTTTTTTTCACTGAGGTCATGGCCGTCGATTTTCCAGAATACTATATGAAAATTTATAAAGCAACCTTTTTGAAATTGATAAATATATTACTGCTGGATAGCTACTCTGTGTGTACTCTAACTACTGTAAGAAGTATTATAATGGGTCATTCTGATGTTCTGAATCTGTTTTACATACATTTCTGGTATCTGTACCCTAATAGACCTGTGTGTGTGTGTGTGTGTGTGTGTGTGTGTGTGTGTGTTTTGGCCTTTAAAAAGTCTAACCATTTCGATTGTCATGGAATTGGTGGCTTTTGATTAGACATCATCTTGGAGTTGTTAAGCCCTTGAACACACAAATCAACTCTGCACGATTTCCTATGTATAAATGTCCTCATTACTCACCAGAGACATGGACAAAAATGTCTGAAACTACCATGAGACAAAGGATTTAGAGGAACACCATTCAGTGTTCCCAGAGCTCATTCTGAACTGGTCAAGAGAGTCAGATCAATGCGATTTTAGTTGTGAATTAACAGAATGTAAGTGGATGATTAACAAGTTTATTTGAAGACGAATGAAACGGGTCCACAGTATGCATGTATGTATTTCAGACTGTTTGTTTATTTTCTCAGTCATGTGGTCAAAGAATGTCTGAATTAGACTTCAAGGGGTGGGGTGGGGTGGGGTGGAGAGGTCATCAGATAGATCATTTGTGCTATGTTTCTTCCCTTGAGCACAATTGAAGCAAAAGTAATGGAACAATTATAATTATTATTCTTTAAATAGGAAGGTTAGTGTAATAAATTTTTTAGTTTTTTGGATTTTCCCCAATTTTCTCCCCAATTTAGTCGTGTCCAATTCCTTCCCGTCACTAGGGGGCGCTCACATTAAGGCTACTACCACCACTCAGTCGGGAGGGCCGAAGACTATCGCGTGTTTCCTCCGAACCACCGACCGCCTCTTTTCGAACTGCTCGCTAATGCACCATGGGGGCGGCGTAACACACTTGGAGGACATCGCTATCCGCTCCTTCCGCTTGCGTGAGCTCACAGACGCCCCTGATTGACTGTAGAGCCGTGATTAATGTGGGAGCGCTAAGTACCTCTCACCCCTCCGCTCTGAGAGAGCTCGACCAATCAGCTCTCTCTAGACCTCCAGCTGCGAGAGGTTACAGCATCACATGGGAATCGAACTCGCGATCTCCGGATGATAGGGCGAGCACTTTACTGGTGTAATAAATTTAAATTGTATTTGTCATGTATACAACCATTCGCAGTATGATATGCAATCTTTTTTTATTATTCATAATTAATTGCATGCTATAATAATACTTCACCATGTTTTTTATGGATCATGAACAAAGACATGGATTCCTTCATTAAGGAGAATAAGGGTTTAACCTCTATACCGCATTTATATTAACTGGCTCTGACTCAACCTGCGGGTCTGCGGCCCTTCAGGAACGGAGTTTGACACCCCTGGACTAGGGTCTAATTCAGTTGACTAGATTGGACTTTGGAGTAAGGTGATGTGTTCTGATGAGTTCTAATCGACTCTACTCCAGAGTGATGTGCGCATCAGGGGAGAAGGGAAGCACGTCATGCCTAGTGCCCACTGTACAAGCCTCTGGAGGCAGTGTTATGATCTGGGTTTGCTTTAATTGGTCAGATCTAGGCTCAGCAAGTACCTGACTACATGAATGTACCGAGTGATCAGGTTAACCCATCTATGAATTTATTTTCCCCCTGATGGCACAGGGCATATTCCAGTACTTTGTCATAGAGTGGTTCTGGGAGCATGAGGAATCATTTTTAGACATTAACTGCCCACCATGTTTGCGTACCATAATTAAATAATAATTGAATAAAATAAAATGTATTAATGTGGTCAATCAAAATTTTAATTAGTTTAATAAAACGTTTTATTTTGAATTGGCAGTGTACAAGATCATACCATAATTTTAAGCAAATAGAAAAAGACAAATTCCAGAGAAGCACTTAAACAGCATGTTTCCTCTATGTAGAGTGCCTCCATTATTGGTGATTAGCTCTAGTGTCAGAAAAGATAAAGAGAGCATTTGAGTCTTAAGGAGAAACTTAAACAGTGCCAGCTAAAGATAAACATGCCTGTAGGATTGCTATTTGTGTGTTGCAGCAGCTGGCTAGTTTCTTCTTCTGTCGGAGGAAAGTGGTGCTGTAGAAAGAATCAGCTTCTCTATTCCGAGCAATTCTACAAATGAGTGTAGCCGACTATTTTCATATAGCAGCATGGAGGAATTATAGTCTGTGCAAGAGTTATAGTCAGCATACTGTATGTACTTTTTCAGTATAATTATCCGCACGCGTCTTGCATTTGTAGTGAACGTAAATTTAAACGGAAGTGGAAAGAACTACTGTAATATTGTTACTATAGAGTACATCATCATTTAGGCCATTTGCATGTGAACTGAGTATAAATAAAAATAATTTTGTATGTGACAAATTCATGACCATGAAAATAACTTTATAATTTTAACACCTTATATTTTTATATATATATATTTTTTTTATTATGTTTTTTGGTTGCCAGTGCAGTTTCTTTTGCTTCTCTTTTTTTTTGGCAAGGAATACAATATAGTGTTCTGAAACAGGAAAATAATTCAATCAGATTGTATGATGTGAGTCTACCACCTTAAAGTTCGTTTTAAAAGCATTTCATGTGGAAGGATGTACAGCTTTACCTCTGACTGTACAAACCCCGGAGACACATTTCATGAATGTAAAATAAATATTTCCTATAATTTTATCCTTTTTTATTATTATTATTATTAAATAACAACATGTTTTTACTCTAACCATTACCTCCCACTCACACATTATGCACAATTTGGTAACGCCAATTAGTCTAATCAGCATGTCTTTGGAGTGTGGGAGTCCCCAGAGGAAACATGCAAACTCCACGCAACCAGACCCAAAGGCAGGACTGCTCTAAACTCTACTGACTAAATTGGGCTTTTAGACAATTACAACAATCTCACATATCAGATTCAAGAAGTCAACAGACAGTTCAACCAATAAACTTTGCAGAAATTCTCCCACATTCCGAAACGTTTTGCTGGAACATGCCGAACTGTTCTGAATTGAAATTCCTGCCAGTTCTTGGTCTAGCCACTCTGTACCGCCACATGCCTTAAATCACCTACAGTACAAATTTAACTTCGCGTTAGCTACAGTATGAAATATTAATATGTACTTACAAATCACCTAGGACTCTAATACACTGAAAGGTGAAAGGGTCCGTCTACTCTATCTGGTGACGGATACTCCTAGAGAGGTATATCCGTCATTTCTGTGGCAGCTACTTGTGGGCTCAGGTTGCCAGCTTGACATCTGATTGTATCTGAGCACTTGGAGGTGAAGTGTCCAACATTGACAGCCTGGCGGTGTCTGGTTTGAATCGGGGACCTCCTGGTCAGCCGTCCAACACCTTAACCATCTAGCCCCATTAATCCACTAGGACCCCACAACTATTGAAGTTTTTTTTTTTTCAGAATTTTTTATAAATCTTTTTGAGAATTGATTTTAGAATTGCTATGATAAAAGAATTTTACACTTTGGATAACAACAACTTGTATTCCCATATTTTAGAGGATACCTTTGACTACAGAACCTATGACTCTGCTGTGCAATTCTGTAATAAACGTCAACATACTTGTTGTTATAGAGTGTACTACTTAGTATTTTAGTGTGCAGGGCTGGATTTAGCCATTTTAGCAGATTTACTCCATCCCCTGTTTTTTTTTTGTTTTTTTGTGGTGACGCCTCAAAGTTGTCCATGTCTACACTAAACAAGAAACTGTACATTTTGCTTATTTTATATTATCTGCATATTTGGACTCTATCGTCCATTATGAAGAGTCTACAAAGTCTATGAAGCATGTACAAACCTTTACATTCAACCTATGATTTTCAGTGACTATAAGTCAAGGTGTTAAGCATTGAGCAGTCTCAATTTTTGTGAATCCTAGGATGATGCAATCTTACAAATGCTCTGATCTAAGCCCTTTCAATTGATATTCATTATTTATTTTTATATAATACTCAAAAATGCTCCAATTAACCATTCCTCATCACTAAAACCAGACAGTAAATAATTGCATGGTTTAAGATTACAATTTCAATTTTCATAAGATGAATTGTGCAGCAAGGTGGTGTAGTGGTTAGCACTCCAGGGTCCGGGTTCAGTTCCCAGCCAGGTTTGATTCCCGTCTCTGTGTGCATGGAGATTGCATCTTCTCCCCGTGTTTGGTGGGTTTCCTCCAGGTACTCTGGTTTCCTCCCACAGTCCAAAGACATGTAGGTCAGGTTAACTGGCATTCCCAAATTGGCCGTAGTGAGTGTATGTGTGTCCCCCCTGCGATGGATTGGCACCCTGTCCAGGGTGTACTCCAACTTGTGCCCTAAGTCTCCAGGGATAGGCTCCAGGCTCCCCCTTGACCCTGAATACAGGATTAAGCGGTATAGAAGATGAGTGAGTGAGAATTGTGCAGCACTGAATGCAATACAAACATATAATCATAGAACAATCCTGACTTCTAATTAACTTTTACTTTGTACTTTTATGTACTTTTGAATTCTTGTGTACCTTTAAGTTGGAACATGTTGACACAAGACCATTTTCACTAAGTTCCATTTCACTTCCATTAAATATAAATTGCCTTTCCTCTTTTGTGTTCTGAGCAAATTCTTCCCTTCTAATGAGCTGGTTTTATTTCTTACTGTACATGTGCGTATGTGTCCAGCTTAGTCACTAATTATGATGAGGATGTGACTCCCTTTTTCCTGAGGAGGATTGTGAATACCGATTTACATCAGATATAGGCTTTAATCTTTTGATCTCATCAGCAAACCTGTTTAACTGACTAATAGACCTGTGGTCGAGTTAAACACTAAAACAGGAGGAATGTTCCTGAAAACAGGATGATGCCGAGGGGGTTGAGAAATGCCAAAGGAATGAGTAAGATGGAGGTTAAGGAGGGCATTGAGATGCGTCCTCACTGTGTCACAGGAAAGCTTGTTCACTATTTGTATGGAATTGTAAGGGGGAGCCGAGGATGATTCATTTTTTGGCACCGTTCTTTATCTTTATCAGATCTTTATGTTTATTCTTTACAAAGTGGCTAGCATTTTTGTTTTTAATCAGTTCTGCTTTTATTTAAAATTCCAAAAAATCTTTTCTGTTGGTTAGCAAAATTAAGGTTGGGCTTAGTTTTAAGTGGGGGGAAATTAGTGGAAAAATATGTACTCCTTACAATACAGAGTACACGGCTCACACTAATAGTCATTTTTGAGCGTTTTTAAACCACAAGTATTTACTTTTATTACATTCAGTTAATACCTTATATCTAGCTGAATGAGCTAGACTAGCTAATCAGAACCTTATATGTTTTATACAAGACGTTATACTGATAATGTTGCATCTTTGCTAGATCGCTAACTATGTAACTAGGAACCTAAAAGGACTAGCATAAGCGAGCTATCTAGCAATCCCAGGAAGCTGTAAAAACCCCAACAGCATTTTGTCCACTAGCTAGCTAAAAAGTTTTGTACTATGATGTGAACTTTCCTATGCCTCTATGTCCATAAAACAACCACCTCGGTGTGATTCCTTACATGGTACCATTTCGTATAGCTCATATCCAGACATGTATACATGCAACCTGAAATTGTTAATGTGTTTCCTATCATCTGTCTGTCTGTCTGTCTCCGGGTCTCTCTATTACTCACATGTTAACAACTGGTTCTTTTGATATCCAGCATGTACGTGACACAGGGCGTCTTGCCAAAAGCTTAAATATGCTCTCTTTGCAGACAAATTATGCATGCATGTGTGTGTTTGTCCATGTCCCCCCGCCGGTAAGTGTATCAAAGTGTGGCGGACACAACAAGCAGTAATTCTTTTAATTCATTTTAAAACTTAACAATTTGGGTACTTTTCTTAAACCTAACAAGCAGTGTTGGGGGACATTTACTTTTTAAAGTAACTAATTACATTACAAAATTACTGTCATTAAAAAGTAATCAGTTACATTACAGCGTTATTTTCTGATAAAAGTAACTAGTTAGAGTACCTTCCCATTGAAGAAAATGATTCCTCATGCATGTTGTTTTAGTCAAGACCTTTATAATTATTACTCAGCGAAGTTTGGCCCATAATCTGTTAACTACTGGCCGTAAGTACGGTTCATCATGATTCACCGCGTGTTTTGGCGCTGTGATTAGGTTTCCATCTTTCCGCGCGTCGGTCTTTGAAGACCTTGCAGAACTTCGCAAAATGTTGGGTGGTCACTTGCAATTGCTCACAATGCTTAACACTGCAAGTCAAACCTCATAGGAGAGATAAGGGTATAACAGCAGGAATAACAGAGGGGAGGCGGGTTATCGGGGACGGGCTTAAATGGGGACGGGGACGGGGACGGCGGACTAAGTACTTAAACGCATTAGGACCTAACGCATTAGATTACTCGTTACATCAAAAAAAGTCATCAAAGTGCTCTAACCAGTTACACCCAACACTGCAAACAAGCAACTTTGACCAAATTGTGATGCGTGATGTAATGGGTCTAAAACCGCAGCTCTTAAAGGATGTTCCTGGTCAGAATACAGTGCATCGGAGTTTGCTGAGTATGATCTGCATAGACGCAGACTGGTCAGGGAGCCCATGCTCCAAATGTGCCTACAATGGGCATGTGATCATGAAAACTGGACCTCGGTTCAATTAAAGAAACTGGCCTTGTCTGATTAGTCACATCATGTGGATGACCGTGTGTGTGTGCGTGGCATACCTGGGGAACAGATGCCACCAGGATGCACTATGGGAAGATGGTGAGCTGTCAATGGTATTGTGATACTCTGGGCCATTTTCTGCTGGGAAACCGTGGGTCCTGCCATTCATGATGATGCTGTTTGACATGAAGTACATTCCTGATCTCAATCCAGTCGAAAATCTGTGGGATATGCTGGAAAAACAAGTCCAATCCATGAAGGCCACAACTCGCAACTTAAAGGATCTGCTACTGACAGCTTAGAACTAGATACCATAGCACATGTTCAGAGGGCGAGTGGAGTCCTTGTTTCGATAGGTCAGTGATGTGTTAAGAGCGAAAGAGGGACCTAGTCAATATTAGGTAGGGGGTCATAATGTTGTGGCTGATTAATATGTGGAATTAACTTTATTTCATGTGAATTATTACTACAGTAGTAGTACTATAACACAGTATTTAATTCGCAATCAATGGAAAGTGCTCATAAGGATTGCAACAAAACTTTGTGCGTGTGTGTGTGTGTGTTGCCAGTGTCTCATGGGGATGCAGTGTGCTCCAGTGTGTAAGGCTGGGCCAGTGCAGGCAGGCAGAGAGGAGACACCCAGTGCTGGCTCCGACAAGTCAGGACACACACACACACACACAAACATGCTCACAGCCACATTGTGACCGGGCTCCGTGCTTTAGACTTTCTCCAGTTTAGTGACTCTCAAAAATGTGCAACTTGTCCCGGATGAAAAAAAGATTGTCGTCTTTTCTCCTTTTTCTTTCTGCCATTATATAATCCCAGGCCTTTGCTGTTTCCCAACTTTGGATATACAACCAGAGCTAAAACAAATATGGAAATTTAGCAGGACCTCGTACCCCTAGCAGACGTCTCCTGGGATCGTGCAATTCCCTGCGCTGAGGAAGAAGGTCGACGCTCCGTAAAACTCGTTTTCCTTTTTCGCCCAATCCCTTTCACATGCTCGTGGAAAAATAGGAAGAGGATTCTTGACAAGTTCGGGAAGCGAAAGACTCTGCACTGAGAAAGTTCCCTGTCACGGCTGCGAGACGATGTAAAGCTTTGCCCAGATATGGAGCTGATTCGTGTTTCCTACTATACGTCATGAAAAACCTGGAGCAAAATAGAAAGTGCACCTGAAGCACTTTGATTTATTCGGCTAGACTTGGACACGCTACCTGACTGAGACTTGTCTTGACCTCGCGCTTCTCTTGGGTCATCCATGCTTTTTTGGAGGGCTTCGCAAAATGTGCCTTGATCAGACAAGTGCTGCGAAGCGCACGTCTCTACTCCCATGGTAATAAAACTCTCCGGGCAGCCGTCTGAAAGTTGGAAATGACGCACAAAGATCCCCGTTTATTCCGAAAAAGTTCCCTGTTTAACTTCGGTTCTGGACGAAGAAGACACTCCTGCATTGGGTATGTTTTTATATAGTGGTTGTGTTCCGACATTGTGCTGCATTTTTTGTTTTGCGAAGAGGTTACGCTGACACATTCTCATTAGATGCAGTTGTAAGCTTCTTCTGGGAGTTTGATTGTTTTGCTTGAGGCTTGTTGGAAACCTCAGGACCTCAGATTTGTGGATGATTCTATCAATTCTGCGCCGAGTGAATACACAGCTAGTCTAACACAAAAAATTAAAAACTACTTTCTTCTTAGATTGCTAGTCATTTTATATGTAGGGTTTGAATGAGAAACATAAACATGTGAGTACTTCCAAGAGTTTTGAGCTATTTTCGGACAGTGTATCTGCGAGTTTAATTTGACCCGTTCCAAAGTAGCTGTAAAATGTGGATGATAATTGGTATACAGTTTGTTTGCTTTGTCTGCATGTGTGTCTACTGCTTTATGGGTTGTGTGGAGATGGAGATCAATGTGTGGCTGCTGTCATCGCCTGTGGTGTTAGTGTGTGCGGTTCTGGGGCTGTATGGGGGGAAGGGATTGCTGAGGATAATGACACATGCACCATCGTCCCACTGGCAGCCTGGCACAAATGAAAAGAAAAAAAAACACACACACAACAACAGTGATGTCAGTTTTGGAGAGAATATTCCCTCGTGCTATTTTGACACAAAGCACAGTGTTGTCCTATCGCCTCGTTTTACGTTTCCATGGTGCTGCAGTTGTGCTCTGAGGAACATGCAAACTTATGCAAAAAAATGATGCAGGAAAAAAAAACATTTGTATAGGCACGAGAAGAAAAAGGTCTGAAATATTTTCCCAATCTGGCAAAACAAGTAGTGTTTTGTCAGATGTGGTAACCAGAGATATCTCAGCAGTATTGAGGTATTTGTTTTCTAGATGTCAATCAGCTCATGAAGGAACTGGGCATTTTCTCGTAAATTGACTTTTTAAGAAAAGTAAGAGCTGAAAAATACTAAAATTGTAGGCTGCACAAGATTATTTCTTTCGTTTTTTTCTCTCTGCAGTTCTCGCAGCATTAAACTTGCATTCTGACAGTGGAAATAGACATTTTAGACATTTTCAATCAATAAATCAAACCAATGAATTATTTTCTCATTGCAGGTCTGTCACGACATCTTAGGATTAGTCAGGACCCTGTTGGGTTTCTGTTTCTAGAGTATCGTGACTCTGATGATGAGAAAAGGGAGAGGAATGAGCCCCCTGCTGGGCAAACAAGTCACATCTCCTCGTAAGAACTTTAAGTCAACGTTCAAACTGATAGCTAAGGATGCACCGATTTATCAGCTGAACGTGGGTATTTGCCTTGATAACAGCTTTCTTGCTGCGGCTTTGGGTAAGACAACCCCCTTTGCCATGACCCTGTACTTAGCAATAGCCCGAGGATAGCCAATTAGCATAGAGAGCCAATAATTCCCTTGCGTAGGGATTTCTACACTGGACCTTTGTTCTGACACGAGTACAGTATCCACAAGACTACATTTACTATGTCAAACAGTTGTTCCCTAGACGAGGGAAACGGAGGGGGGAAAAAATTCAGCGTTGAGGTTAATTAGAGCAGCACCGTAGCACTCTTCTTGTCTTCAAGTCTAGTTTAATGTAACGAAAAAGGGGTACCAGCTTACAGGGTTATTTGCTATTCTCGCATTTCTTTTGCTTTTCCCCATTAGATTTCCCTGGTATAACTGTTAGCATCACTAACAGCCATCAGTCATCTGCCAAATTATCATTTTAATTTTCTTTCTTTCACCTATGGTAAAGAGTTTTCTAGTAGCTTGAAAGTCATCCATGACCACAGTGAGGAATGGCTGGTTTTATTGTCACTCCTGCCCATCAGAGCATCGCTAGTAATAGTAGTCTGTGAGCTCATGTATGTAGAAGAGGGCAAATCATTTCTTTTGTCCAGGTGCTAGGATACTCACTTAATTGGCTATAAACGATATAAAACTAACATGTTTTTGTTCATGATCTTGTCCTTGTTCTTTAGAATCGGGCCGGTGGTTGAACCCATGTTAAAAGAATGAGCAGTGTCTGCCATCTTCTTACTTCGTTCCATTCTCTCAATAATTTTCACTTTTGTCTCCATTGTTATTGCTATCCACTTCTTATCAGTATCAGCTTCATCGCCACTGCTTTTGCGCTCGCTTTCCGCAATCGAACATGTGCGAACATATGTTCGTATCTTCAAAAGTGCGTAACGCGAATGTTCGTATGTAGGGGATTTACTGTAACTAAACAGTAATCGCTTTATGTGCTCTAAATAAATATATATAAATATTTAGTACCTGTCCTTAAGTGTTATGGGCACCAATATGCTAGAATATTTGGAAAAAATTTATATAAAAAATATAGTTTTAGTTGTATAGTTTATGACTTAAGGGAAAACTATAATAAAAAGTATACTCCTGCAAATCTTGTGCAATCAAATGTATGACCAATGAAATACTTGCTAGAAGCCTGGATGTCCCACTCTGCATTAGGAAGTCTTAAGCTCATTAGCGTAAGCCATGATTTGTTAGCTTGTTAGCGGCAGTAGTGTTTCATTGTCCTGTTAGCAGCAGTTGTCTTCCTTAAACTCCTCACTCCATGTTGAGCAGGATTGCTAAGTTGCGTAGCATCATCTGAGGTTTCGCGTAGACGAATCGGTTTCAGAAAGAATTACGTTAGCATTCTGAAACAAATCATGTCTATCAAGCCATTTTCATGGGAACTTTAATTAAATAGTGTGTTAATGTTCCTGATTTGGAGAATGCTGCCATGCTTGGCACATTTAAAACTGGTATATACATTCATACACAGATCTTACAGTATCCTTTGAAACTTGACTTTACACAAGCCAGAGGAATACATGCTTCTTAGGCCACCTGCCATCCCAAAAGCACTTAGAATGTAGTGTTGACGAAGTGAAGAGGACAACCCATCTCTTTGTAACTCCTAAAGTAAAACAGGCAAATGTAATAATAAAACGGGCCACAGCCAGCTGGGTTATTCTTAGATGTGTCCTTTTTTAGGGAAAGGCCAACCCATTTTCCCTCTCCGGATCCCGTTTCCTTGTCTAATCTCTTCCAGATGTGCTGATGTCAAAGACATAAATGCATCAAAGCCAGAATCTTCAAAGAGTATAGGCTTGCACATGACGAACCTCTGACTTAATTACCCACCTAAGGAAAGAACATCTACGCCTCCAGAGCTGCCACATTCATAGTATCAACCTTGCAACGCAAAATTGTCCCATACCCTAAAAAAAAAAAAAAAAACAGCCAGCAGAGAGAAAAGCAAATATGCTGCGATAATTAATGTGGACTTCCCACTTCAGGCCTAAAGGAATTGAGGTTTATATGGCTTGGATATGAGTCAAGAGCTCATAAGGGTTCGTAAGTATTTCCGAACAAACAGTTCAGTGAATATTTTCAAGGTCTTGGTTTGAATTCCCACAGTGATTCACGTCATCATTGCGGCCCAAGAGAATGAGAGAGAGAGAGAGAGAGAGAGAGAGAGAGAGAGACCAATTAGGTTGAGAGATAGCAGTCAGTCGAGAGATAGCAGCCTCTGTTTTCTCCCGCACTGTTGTCTGACTGCTTCGCTCTGTCCTTATAAAGGTTCCTGCTGCATGGTTATTGTTCCATCAGATAAAACCCATCCTGGACATTAGGTTCTACTTTATTTGGATAGTTGCCACTGGATGATCTACAGATGCTCATAGTGTTAACAAACTAAAGGAAGAACTTACCATGTTTGGCAAATATACAGTAAATCTCCAAATAAAGAGTGAGTTCTAATATTTGATTAGGATTAGGTACAGCGATGGCTGGGGGGGTGGCAGGTGGTGTCATGACTAGAAATTGTACTTAGTTGGTAGAAAGTAGTAATGCAACAATCGGGCTGGCCGAAGGACTGGCAATTAAAGGACAATTAACACCGAAGGACTGGCAATTAAAGGACATTTTCATTTAATTCTGTCCGGACTGTTTTGCATGATGCTGGGACAAAATCTGGTTGGACAGACAGACATCACTCACATACTCACTCATCGTCTATACTGCGTTATCCTGTATACAGGGTCGCGGGGGGCCTTAGACTTAGGGCACGAGGCAGGGGTTCACTCTGGACAGGGTGCCAGTCCATCACACAGACATACACACTCTTTTATACACTACGGGCAATTTGGGAACTCCAGTTAGCCTAATCTGCATGTCTTTGATCTGTGGTAGGAATCCGGAGAACCCGGAGAAAACCCACCGAGCACGGGGAGAACATGCAAACTCTATTTACACAAAGGGGGGAAATCGAACCCGGACCCTGGAGGTTCAAGGTCTACAGGAAGACATACAGACAGAAATTGGTTTTGGACACTGGTTTTGGGTCTTCCAATGTATGATGTAAAAATATAATTAAAAGAGCGAGTTTAATCGATGTACAGACAAAACCTTTCTTTTATTTATATACAGTGAATGAAAGAATTATAATTATTTTTATTATAATTATTCCCAGTTTATATGGGCCTTTTCCCACTATAGACTCCGATTCCTGTTCTCAGCCAATATAAGAAGAACTTGAGGTGGTCTTCTGCTGTTCATGGTTCAGTGTATTGTGCATTCTGACATGCTTTTTTTATTGTCAGCTTGGATTACTCTGGATAACTGAAAAAGTGCATAAATTAACGGGGGATATTTCTATCTACTGTACAATTATGGTCATATTTATTACCTAGTGTATTGATTGATTGATTGATTGATTGATTGATTGATTGATTGATTGATTGATTCAGCTCATATAGGTTTTTTTTTTGTTTTGTGCATACCCACAGCATTTCCATATATATTATACTTCAGTATTACTACTGCATACAGTGCTACACTTCTACTCTACACTGTATCTGTTTCTCACAAGCTAGTGGCCTAATGTAAACCACTGTCTCCCTGACCAACCAGTTAGTAATGATGAATGAATGCTGTACATTCATAAGTTATAAACAGGGTCTTTCTTTTTTCCGCAAC